>JAHLGP010020638.1:2577837-2956952 GCA_020141445.1 Bruguiera sexangula | reverse complement strand
ACCTTTTTTGGTGTATATTCTGTTTAGTTGAATACCTTTTTTCAACAGATTGACTAAATTCCATCCAAAAATGGACTCAAATGGAATGAAAAATGAAGGTATAGGACTCATTTGACCAAAGCAAAAGGTGATAGGACCCCATTGAAAAAAAAATGTTTAGGACTAATTTTTGACTTATCCCCCACTTGGAGTGCATTGCATAGTGGCATCTACCATGATAAGACAAAGGCATACAAGGATATTCATACTTGTACATAAAGAGAAAGGAAAGGAAAAGAAAATTTGGATCTTTTGAGGGTGTGAAAATGTTCCTCTAATTTGAACAGCTGTATTAGGAATCTGGGATTTAATGATGTGTTTGATGCAACAAAATTTGTCAATTCTGGATTCTTTGAATAGGTGATGGGATTAATGTGGTGGAAAATTGTGGTTTCCTTTCCTTTGCATATTCTTATGTCGGAATGTGCTGCAATTTTTTCTGTTGTTTCTTTATATATGAGATACAAAAAGCTCTAGGGACTCTTCAACCTATTTTCCGAACAGAATTATAGTGCAATAATTGTACATGGGTAATGTCACATGCCCTCAATTTCTTCCATTTAATAGCTCTGACATTTACGTTTTAATTGTCATATGTGGCATATGCAGAAGGAACTTTATCCCGCTCTATTGTTATTTCCAGCAGAAAGGAAAACTGCCGTACCATATGACGGAGACATTGCAGTAGCTGATATTATCAGGTTTATAGCTGATCATGGGAGTAATTGTCAACATCTCACCAGTAACAAGGGTAATCTCCTTTTGGCAAAGAATGCAGCATAGCTTTTTTTTTTTTTTCTTAATTTTTTTGGCTAATCCATTTTTTAAGGGGAGTGCTAGTTAAGGGAAACAGCTGTTAAAAGTAGTGTGTCTTTGTAATCAGTATCTTTACTGCTAGAAGCTAACTGGCTATTTACTTATGAATCTGTCAAATCCTAAATGAAGGGAAATCATTTTGGTTTCTGAAGAATGAAAGTAATGATAAATGTACCATTAAGTGGAATTTAGAAAATTCTGATAATTTATTTTAGCCACACCATGAGTCCAAAAGATAATGGGTCCATCCATGAGTTGAGTGACACATTGCAAAAAGATTTAAGACAGAAAGTTAGGCTGAGGATTGAAGTAAATCAATGGGGAAAATGACCGTGCTCTGTTTATTCAATATATGGGTGAAGAGGACTAGCAAAGCTTTTAATGGCGTGGAGGGGAGGGGTAACCAAATCAAGTGGATGGCAGAATAAGAGGAGAGAATGACATAAGTTGACTCGGGAATTTTTTATTAGGAAGGATTTAGAGCAACTAGAGCTCACATCAAACTTAGTTCATAACAAAACCAAATGGCAAAAAAAGTTTTATACAGCTGACTAGAATTAAATTTGGAATTAAACCTTTGTTGTTGTTGCTGTATAGGATCTTAAGAAGTCTTTTTCTTTTTTCTTTTTTCTTTTTTAATTCCCTGATTAGATTTTTTTGGGTCTGATTTTTTTCCTATTTGTTTGCACTTTTCTTGTTGTTCTGATGTTATCTCATAAAGGATGCATGTTATACAAAATTTGTTGCCCTTAGTATCATGTATTTTCTGTTTTCCAGAAAGTTTGATGCTTAAACTTTTACAGGCACATAGCATAGTAACAGATGGATTAAAGAAATATGGGAATAACTTTGCAATGCACAAAAGAAAAGGAGAAAATATGCAAATATCCTAATAGCAGGGAGCATTTTCATCTTGACTGGTCAAATTATGGCAATAAGAGGCTTTTAATATTAAGTACTTTGTAAATTTTCTAGTCCTAATCCAAGCAGTAGGAATTCAAAAATAATAATTCAAGGATAGGTTCTTATGTTGTAGACTGAATGCCTTCCAATACTAGCAGGGTCTGTTGCAATTTTTGAGACATACTATAACTTGTAGTGATACCTACATATAATTGTTAAAAAGGAGGCCATGCAGATCTTGTGAAAGTATGAAGCATGTGTCCTATCAATTAAACTTGAAAGATTAATTTCATGAGCCTTTTGGAATTTTCTTTGAACATGTCAAACTCATAAATAGTTGAGCTTTGGTGAAATTTTGAGATATGTATTGCTACTTTCATCTGGACATTTGCCATTGTGTTGTTTGTTTTCTTATGGATTGGTCAGACTCCCAGTCCAGCCTTCAGTTGAAAGAAATAAGTTGCTATCTCATTCTGCTAGAGCTTGGCTGCATTCTTCTAATTTTATTAGCACCTGTGATGCAGCTGGTGACTGTTATTTTTCTGTTGTGAATTTGAGTAAGATATGTATTTACATTTCTGCTATCTGTCACTTCCTTTCCCTTTCAATTGACATTTGCTTGCTAAATTACAAGGTGTTTAATTCTCTCACTCTCTCCTTTTCACTTCCCCACTATTCTTAAAGGAATTTTGAGGACCATAGCTGGAAAAAGGGGCCAAGATCATAATTTTTTTAAGAGTGCATCAGTTACCAAGTACAAATCTCATGAAATCCTCTTAAAGAACCGAGTACCGAAGAAAGCTGTGGAGCATAGTTGGAGCAAATATCAGGCATCCAAGGGCTTGTATGGAGCTACTCCTAGTGTAGTGGTTGGGTCAATCCTTAGTGCCACCGAGAAAATTAGCATGCAACCATTTGATAAATCAGAGGTTCTCATTGTAAAGGCTGATCAAACTACAGGTTTTCAAGGCCTTATATACAATAAGCCAATCAGATGGGATTCTCTGCATGACCTGGAAGAAGGTTTTGAACTGCTTAAAGAGGCTCCTTTATATTTTGGTGGTCCACTCATAAAACGTGGATGGCCTTTTGTTGCATTATCTAGAAGAGCAGCAAAAGATCAACGTGCTGAAGTTTTACCAGGTATTTACTTTCTCGATCAATTGGCTACAGTTAATGAAATTGAAGAACTCAAGTCAGGAAATCGATCGTTAGATGACTGTTGGATTTTCTTGGGGTTTTCAACTTGGAATTGGGACCAATTATTTGACGAGATTGCTCAAGGAGCTTGGAGCTTAAGGGAGAATGTTGATGGTATAGATTGGCCATTGAGGTGACAGTTTCCGGGGTCCCTTTTATTGTAATTGAGCAAAATTGATGAATTCCTTCGGACTGGATAGATCAGGACAAAAATAAAAGGGCTTCCAAACCGGAACTACGATAGCGTGGCTGAGAATGGAAAGGTAATGGAGGGTAGCATGTGTTTTAACAGCAAAAATTGAGATCCATGCCACATGTAATCGGATTTTCTTTATTTTCTTATAGGAAAACAAGTTTTGGCTTTTATGTTATTGCCGTAAAGTTCCGAGGCAATTTACCATGCTTGATATACTTTTGCCGGACGACGATGAGTTTAGTCCCACTAGCTAGATTACTTGTAATTCCTTGTACGGTTTTGTTGGGCCAAATGACAACTCAGAGTGATGGTGAATTCAATTTGGAACTTCTCGAAGGCAAATGAAAACTAGCATCGAGTTCGATTGCGTGGTAAGGAATGTGATGATTTAGCGATAAGCAATCACAAGCGAACATTAAATAAATAATACAAGAAGAGAAAAGATAGCAAGGTCAAATGCAATTGACTTATGGTAGGGAGAGCCCCCCCCCTCCCCTTCTTCGTTTTGTTTTGTTTTGTTTTGTTTTTTACTTTGGGTTTAATTATTTACTCCCGGAAGTCACTTCAGTAGCATATTTTTCTAGAAAAAGACGAAGGTTTCGATAAATTGTTCAACTCCTAAAAGCAATTGAGCTGTCGTGATTCAAGTGTTTTTCCTGTGTGGACCAAAAAATGGAAAATATCCTTTCTTGTGGCTGTGAACTACTGCCAACCAATCTAGCAGATAAAGGTTGTATTGCACCATCTACTCCCCGAGCAGGGGGGAGGGGCGTGTGTTATGGTTATAGATTGAGAGAGAGAGAGAGAGAGAGAGAGAGAGAGAGGGAGATGTCAGGTGGGAGCTTAAAGGGGATTCCCAGCTTCAAAGTAGCTAATTACGCAAGTCCTCACACCCACAAACTGCTGTCTCGGACATCCAAAAGCATTGTTGCTTGCAGAAGAGACAACGTAGGGCTGGTATGATCAGTTCTTCTCCTCCCAGAACACAACTTAGACCCTTTGGTCTGTTATTTAATTTTCGCAGTAATCAATAATCTAAGTGTTGTTGCTTGTTGCTAATCGTCAACCCACCCATATGCCGGCAATGGTTCTGGATGCTTTGATGAGGTCCCTAAACTCCGATCTCAACCCCATTATGAGCCTTTCATCTGCACTGTACAAAGGGTGCAATCTTATTCCTGTCTCTTGGGGAGGTACCTTTTATTCTGATGATGGATAATGCAGCTTGACACTCTTGTTCCCTCCTTTGGGGGCAACAAGTAATGATTATTATAAGATATAATCCTATTCTGGAAGGGGCAAACTACCGCGTGTAATATCCAAAGATGAATTTTAATGCACCAAAATCTATGTAATATTTGTGACATGCAGAGAAGAACCCTTTGTGTATGTAGTAATTTGTATCCGTACATTGCTGTCCATTTCATATCATGTGCCAACATACAGAAGAATGCATCATGTCTTAGTTAAAATGACAAAGGAAGCACCAAGCAATTGTACTCTTTGGAGGATGACAGATTAACAAAAGGAGTTCCCGGACACCCCGCCGTTTAATCACAATATCAACCACAGATGGCAGGTGGCAGGGAAACTGGAGCTCTGACTATCTATTCTCCTTTCAAGACCTTCAGCTGGAAGATTTGATTGAAGATGAACACAAAGATGCGAAGGTCTCCATCAGCCTCTCCATCCAAAAGGTCATACCTGCATTTGTCAATTCTGCAATTGTGTTTCTTGCGCACTTTGATGGACATTATGGTAACTTCATCAGCCAAGAATGCTAACACAGGGAAATTTTTTATGTGGAATTTTTTTGGTTTGGTGGTTGTTCTCCTCCTATTTCTGTCTTTGCTATAGTCTCTGAAGATGTAATGATTCATGCGGTGTTAGATTTTTGTGAAATCATGTAATTTCGTAGTAGCATCAAGAAATGCCTGTTAAAGTCATGGTAAATTTTGGGTCTCTGTCTCCTTTAGTCATTGTTTTGAGCTTTGATAATCTTCTGGGAAACCAGAGAAACTCAACATTGTATCTTGGCAAATTTTCCATTTTGTTTTTGATCAGCATGCCAGCTTTGGTCTCTCCGTGGATGGAAGGATCATCACATCATTCGGTAGCAAATGTTGCAAATGCTTGACCCCATACTGCAGGGAGGTTAGCATACCTTTTCAGCTGTTCTTTCTATTTTTTCGAATTTCCACCTTAGCAGCAAACTTCTAACTTCAAACAAATGATGGAAAATAATGATCCTGGAATTGTGTCCATGTAAGAATGTGATTCATATACCTCTTTTCTATGACGCTGTTGATTATTTGCTGGTGGATTTATGCTCATACGATTTCATAACAGCAAATTTACATCCTCTTTCTTTTTCCAGGTTGACACAAGCTTTAATGTCTGGGTTCTACCATCTTCATCTAATAGAAAGGATCCTGCAGCTCACCTACCTGAAATTGGCGGAGATGATCCATCATTAAGTCTCTAGACTCTCTTCTTCTGCGAGTGTGTGCCTGTGTGTGGTATAGACACTTAGTTGTGATAGTGAATGCAGGTTATCTATGTGAAGCCTGGATGTGAAGCGGATCTTGATGCACTGGTGCAAGATACAATCCGCCTTACCACTGCTGTTAAGGTATGGATAATGCCCTCGCATAACTAGAAGATCTCTAAAAGCTTCTTGGGCACACTTCACAAGACTTCTCTTTTATATAGGATACTTGCTCAGAGTTGTGTGAAGGAACTGAATCCACATGGCAATGTGAGTATACAAGCAAATTTTTTCTTAGAGATATATGACCAAATAAACTTCTTATTACCAAGAAAACAAATAAAAAACTTTTGTTTTACCTCCAACAACGAAAGAGCTTTTTATATTTTGTAGTTGCCACGGATCAAGATGCAAAAAATGCAGATTTTGTTGATCAAAGGTGGTCTAGACTCTTGGAGCTAAAGAACTCAAATATGTGAGAAATCCAAATTTCTCAACATCCATTGTCGTTAGTTTTCCATTTGCAAATTTGAGAGAATATTAATAACTCGTCAACCCCATGCCATCGGATGTACGCTGCAGGACTGCCACTTGAACTTTTTGCAGGGCTGCTGAGCATAAGGAACCAACCATTGGTGGGGCGTGTTGGGTTGGGTGGTTCCATATGTATGAACAAGATGCCAGAAACATGGTCAATTAAGGTCACAGAGTTTAAGAGCGTTCAGTGATTCCTTTAATTGAACGTTTTCCTGGCATGCAAGGATTAATTTCCTCATCGTTAGTGTCCCTTTCCATTTTCGTAATTAAATTTGATCACAATTTAGTAGTTGAATTCTCAAGATGTAAATTTTGGCTTCAAGTCGATCTTGGCAAGAAAAAGCAGATTTATCAAGCAATCTGCATCCACGTAACTAGTTCATAATAAACACAGTTGTCAAACTCTTCCATCATATGGTCCAGAAAAAAGAGGGGGGGGGTGGATTTGCAAAGGCATAGTTATGTTTTCTGATTTAACTATATACCTTTCCTTTTAATTCTTAAACAAAGCTCGTAGTATGGCCGCCCGGCTAGTGTGATGGTAACGAACGAAACACTCTAAAATTAGTAAATATCCTAAAGTTGAGGGTTAATTGAAAGCCTTCCGCTCCTCATTCTCAACAACTCTAAACACCCTGACATCCTCGGTCATGTGGAACCTGTTACCGTGCGGCCGAATGAATGGATTGAAGCTACTTGTCGACTAAGCCTAAAGAGAAGAATAATTCTCTACATCCTCGCTGGGTGGACTAAATAGGGAAAATTTTACTGTATAGCAGTCACCCGCAATGTAATTCCCTTATTTTTTTTTTTTTTTCTTCCGATTGAAATGGAGGGGGAGACCCTAAATTAAATAGTTACAAATCTTGAAAGATGGACCCCAACAATGTCTCCAGATAATATCTGGCGGAGCCCCCGGGAGGCTGCTGGAAAATGGAAAGATCAACTACGAGCAAAGGAAACTAGCCAACCTGCAGTGCAATTCCCCTCTTGATATACATGGCTTTAATTGTATGAACCAGCTCCGACTCAACATTTCTCTGCATTTTTCAAATTGTTTGCCGTGCGGGTGAGTTGATGGCACACCCTGTTGCACCACTTCCTGCGCCACTTTTGAGTCCGACTCAAGGATAACCTTGAAGAAGTCTACCTGCCATGCAAATCAGAGTCCTTGAAAAATACCCCAAAGCTCCGTCGCGAGGACAATACCTTGGCCAATATTCTACACAAATCCACTGCAAACTGCCTGCCTCTGCCAGACCCAGCGGTCCTTTTATCGCAGCATTTGAGTTAATTTTCACCCAACCAAGTTGTTGTAGACACCAGTCAACAAGAGTACAGCCTCGACGTGCCTGGGCATGGTCCAACGAATCCAATGACCACGCTTGTAAAAATTCCTGAACTTTATTCAAAATGATCTGGGACGAGTATGAAGGAGGGGGAGCACCTGCTATAATTTGTTTATTCTGAAGTTCCAGTGGTGCTCCTCATCTGTAAACTTATGGAAGTTGCTGTTAGCTTATTAACAGTTATGACGGTTTCATTTTAACATCTCTGCAATCTTTTAGACTGAGTTGTTACTTTTTTACTCACATTCACATTTGAATGATTTGATTTGTATTTCAAACTGTTTTTTGTATTTTTTTAATTAATTATATATCAAAATAATAATTAATTTAATTTTTAATTTTTAATTTTTATTTTTAATTTTAAATATAAAAAATTGTTTGATATAACAATTAATTTTTTAAATTTAATATTTTAAAATTCTTTTATATAAGGCAGATAAGGGACAATGAAAAAGATATTTAAATTATTAATATATCAATTTTAGTATTTTCCATTCATTTGCTCTAGCAATTCTTTGTTTATTTTGTTTGTGTTACGAGTAACACTCTTTAATACTAGAAATTTTAAAAACACTAAATGAGAGAGTAAATACAAAAAAATTATTTTCTTGTAATCTAGAAAATCATAATGGAATGATTTAGCTAATTTTTCACCACTTCCTTGACCTAAGTTGACAAATGCACATAATGGATAGTGATAATAAAGGCTTACATAAGAGTTTTTGATCTTTGAAAAATTACAATGAAAAAGACTAAACCTATTCCTTTACTAGCTAACTTAATCATAACTTATTAAAGCATTATAATGAGTAAGTGTCAAAATAATACAAAACACTTAACTATATATACATAACAATTACTGAGTCCACTTTTAATAAAATTATTCCTTGTGAGATAGTAAAAAAAAAACTTAGGATAGGCTAAAGGAAAAATATGCAACTTTTTAATTTTAGAAGAAAATTTGAGTTTTTGAGAATGAGGGAGATATAAACAATTAAGGACTATAATGACAAATAACTAAAAGTTGTAAACCAAATAGAAATATAGTTTAAAAGGCCCTTGCGAGTATTCCAAAGAGGTTTAAAACCAAGATATCCTCTTTAAAAAAACTTAAAAGACATAAACACTATTTTCTTAGGTGAATTGATTAGTACACTTTAAGTTTAAGATCAAAGAAGACTCTTGAGTTAATAAGACACTATGGAAGGATCATTTTAGGCCAATCATAGGTAGAAAAGCAAGCCAAAGAAGAAATATGAGAGCAAACAACATGAAGAAGAATAGTGAATCTAGCAAAACATTTGGTAAATGGCAATATGCTCATGGTGAACATTGCAAAAAACAAGCCATTTATCAAAATATTATTAGAGGAGACTAGACTTGGTGTGTAAAATATGGAACAAAAAAGGATATTTTGAACAAATTTTTTGGCATAAAGAGATGCAACAGTAGTAGCAACTAAAGCCACAGTGAACCAAATAGGAAACTTAATTGGTAAATGAATATCAATTTGTAAATGAGCAGCTTTTTATGGTAATAACTTATATTGGTCTTCTTGGCCTTGGGACTTGGTTAATTTATAAAGGTTATACTACGCATATGTCACCAAATTTTAGGGTCTCTAAGATTCTTGACAAAAATTTCAAGTTAAGAGTAAGAATTGGTAATGGACAGTTTTTGCAAGCCCAAGAAAAAGGTGCAGCAATAATTCATACAAATTCAGGTATCAAAGTTATTTCTAATGCTTTGTTTATACCATATATCATTCAAAATTTGTTGAGTATTGGTTAACTTCTAGAGAAAGGATTTTCTTTTTTGTTTAAAGGAAATTCCTATCTTATTTGTGATTCTTCTGACACTTAGTTAATTTTAGTACCTATGAATGGAAAAAACTTCCATTTAGACACAAATAAGGTGTATCATTTGGCTTTACCTACCACCATTAATGATATTATCTTGTGACATAAAAGGCTAGGTCACTTTCATCATACAAACATTTAATATATGCAAAAAAGAGGTCTAGCCCATGGATGACCTATTATAAATTGAAATGATTATGTCTATAAAACTCGTTAGTTAGGAAGACAAACAAGACTCTTTTTTCATAAAAATCAATCAAAGAACACTAAAAAAAAGTTTCAATTGATCCATTTAGATTTTTATGAGCCAATGAAAATTAACTCACTCAATGGTAGCAAGTATTATAGTATTTTTAATGATGATTTCACTTGATTTTGTTGGATTTACTTCTTCAAGCCCTTAGACTCAAGTTTGATGCAGTTGCCATATTCCAAAAATTCAAATTTTGGAGATGAAGACAATCTAGTCATATAATTCAAACCATAAGATTTGATAATGGCTTTGAATACATATCTAAGACCTTCTAAAGCACTTATTCTAATATAAAGTAGCAATTAATAGCACTTTACTCACCATAACAAAATTGGGTGAGTAAGAGGAAGAACATGATCATCATTGAGATGAAAATGTGCTTGTTAGCTAAAAAGGAGCTCCCTAAAGAATTCTGAATAGAAACTATTGCAACTATAGTTAATTTGCTAAACAAATTACCTATTAAAACTGGGCAAAATTCTACCCTTTATGAGACTTGGTTTCATAGTAAGTCATGATTAGTTCATCTAAAAACATTTGGGTGAATTTAATATGTTTATATACTAAATTCCAAAAGAAGTAAATTAGATTACAAAGTATCAATTGCATTATTTATTAGTTATACTAATACTCTTATAAATTATAGGATTTTTTATATTAACTCTTGCAGGTTTTTAGTTAGCAGAAACCTTAAATTTCATAAAAAAGAAAGATGGAAGCAGAAGAAGTCTACAGTTAAGCAATCTAAGGAAAAGAATGTCAAAAATTGTATGCCATAAAGCCCCATACCATACACCTTTTTAAGAGTGTTGAGCACTTTCTAATTAAAGGAATTAAGAGCCTTGTTGACATTTATGAAAAGAGCCTTAAAGCAAAACTTGAGCTCTCTAATTATCACAAAGCCTTTCAATATAAAGAATGAATAAATGCAATGCAAGAGGAGTTGAAATCTATTTAGAAAAACTAAACCTAGGTTTTGGTTCCTAAACCAATTGACAAGAAATCAATTATAGTCAAATGAATTTATAGAACCAAACTGAATATAAATGGAACCATTAATAAGCATAAGGCCAAATTTGTGGTAAAAGGATTTACAGGACAATTTGGAGTGGATTATACAAAACATATGCACCAATAGCCAAGCTTGGCAATATAAAGCTATTACATGCAATTATTGCTTAAAAGTATTAATTGGTACATTAATTGGATGTTACGTTAGTTTTTTTAAATAGTAACCTTTAGGAAAACATTTATATTGAACAATTAGAATATATTGAATAGCCAAAATGCTTTATGAAGTCAAGAGAAGAAAAGAAAGTGCATCTTTTAAAAAAAGCACTTAATGGATTAAAACAAAGACCTAAGGCTTGGTATTCTAAAAGGTTAGATCTTTTCTACCATAAAAATAGAATTAGGAGTTCAAATCTTTGACTATGTTAATACATTGATTTATACTATTATTAATTATTTTATTAGTATAACCACCTTATTAATAAATAAGACTTATATGCAAATTATTAATTTAAGATGCCTAAATTTATCTCATTTTAAGTAGTAAAATGAGGCCTTTAAATAAATAGTCATTTCACTTCATAAGACTTTGCCATGTTTTAAATGTAACTCATTTGTAAGAAAGGAAGGCTCTCATTAATCAACTTAGTAATATTTTGCCTTGAGAACCCATAACTATAAGTTAATAGGTTCTTGTAGCATTTGCAAACCCAATTTCACTACCATGGCAACATTTAAGCATCTCTTGATTCATACTCCTAGTCCATATTCTTGCTTATCCTAGCACACCCACCCTTAATTCACTAGGTGTACCTTTCTAGCTAAACTAGATTCACCCCATAAAAAAAATCTATTAAAGTTGATCAATCTTGTCACAAATCTAAATTAGTAAGGCTAGAGTTTGCATAGAATAAAGAGGCATTATAGAAGTCACTAATTTAATGAAGGTTAGTTCTCTTACTAAAGAAAAATACTTAGCTTTCATCTAGCTTGTTAGTATTGTGATGTCCTAAGAACCATGGTGCTAATGCTTTGCTTGTTAAGTTGAGTTATAGCTTTTATTACAACAAAACTCCCTTCAAACTTCAAGTGACAATTATGACAATTGAAGGATCTTCTTTTAAAAGTATTGTAGTAGCTTAATTAATCATTTTTTATTGTAATATTTTGTTTAAATACTTGAATTGGAAATATTTTAAAACTATGTAATGATTACAATTATGTAAAATTATGTAAATTTGTGTAAAATTTAAATTTGAATTATGAATTTTACACTTGTATTAAGATTCTTATATATATAACAGTGAGGTCTTTTTAATGAAAGTAAGTGAGATTGTTGAGTTATAAGTGAGAGTTACTTCCATATGGAAAAAAAAAAAATAGGAAAGCAAGCAATATATATTTGAGGTTAAAGACCCATAACTCAAGCCTTAAGGTTTTAAGTAAAAAAGTGGTGTCATATGGCCTAATAGATGTTACTAATTTTTCCTACAATGGATGAAGCCTATGTATTTCACATAAACAATTATAAGCTTACATATTCTATATTTGCAAAAATTCCAACAATGGTATCAAAACCCAAATGATCTTAAAGGGCATGTGAACATGACTGTTAAAGAGGTTAAGCTTAGTTACGTAGCTATGTTGGTGTATCCATTATGTAGAAACTTACACTTATAGGGGAGAGTTGAGTTACAAGTGAGAGTTTCACCCACATGGAAAACAAAATAGAAAAACAAGCAACATATATATGAGGTGAAAGACCTATAACTTAAACTTAAAGATTTTGTGTAAAGAATTAGTGTTAAATGACCTAATAGATGTTACTTGCTACTTTGTCACACAATGGATGTGAGTCCACGTATTTTGCACAAATAGTTGTGAATAGATGTATTTTGTATCTACAAAAATTCCAACAAAGATTAAGCCAAATAATATAAGTTTATCTTCTTCCTTCTCTCTTTTATACATTTATTACATTTTCTTCTGTTGCAAGCTATCAAGTCAAGCTAAAACCAACTTGTTTTGGGAATATTTTTCATGTATCCATTAAAAGTGCTCAACATAATATATAAGAGAGTCTTAATGTACAAATTTAAAATTCATAATTCAAATTTAAACATTATATAAACTTATAAAATTAAAACGATTGCTTGATTGACTTAGCTTAATCTAATTCAAAAAGTTTCAAATTTTGAACACATGATTACATCCAAAATTGGCCATCCAAGTTATTACAAAGTACCTATAGAAGTTGTCTCAACTTCCATAACTGATAACTAGAACTTAAAGGGAAATTTTGCTATAATGAAGTTAGAACATAAGCTAATAGGTAAAGTAGCAGTGCTATGATTACTGTTAACTTCTAAACATAACTCTTCCTTGATGCTATTACTTTATATGCCCAAGCCTTGTTTTAATTCTTCAAATATAGACTTATGTAGTATTTTTATTATTATGTCTACAAATTGCTCCTTGGAAGCATGATATACCAACTCCACTTCCTTATTTTCTTACATTTCTCTAATAAAATAGAGCTTTATTTTGCAATGTTTGATCTTGTCATGCATCACAAGATTCTTGGAGATAGCAATAAGTGATTAATTCTCACATTATATGATTGTAGCTTCCTTTTGCTCTAACTATAAGTCAATCATAATTTTTCAAATCCAAAGTGCTTGATTCATAATTAGTGTAGTAACAATGTACTCTACCTTAATTATAGATTGGGTCATAGTTAATTGCTTTTTAAAGCTCTAGTAGAGCAAACCTAATCTGAAGATGAAAACATAGTCAAATGTGCTCTTCTTATCTTCTAATAAGCTTTCCTAATCCTTGTCTATATAGCCCTTTAACTTGAATTTTATTGTCCCTTCAAACATGATTCCAAAATCAATTATGTCTTTGATGTACCTCAACATCCTTTTTATTACTTTTAGGTATATATCACTTGAACAATGCATAAACCTTAATGATATGTTCATAAGGAGCATAATATCATATTTAAAAGTAGAAAGGTATAATAATTAACCAATGATGCTTTTGAATTTGGTTGCATTAGTCTTTTATGTACCATCATTTTTTTGTAGTCCAAAATTAAAAACCAATGAAGTTATTGCTTCCTTACATGCTTGCATTTGGAACTTTTGCATAATATACTTAGCATAGTTAGTTTGGTTTATAAAGATTCCTTGTTTAGATTAGTGAATTTCTAAACTAAGGAAATAGTTCATGCTTTTTAGATTAATCACTTTAAATTACTTTTTCATCTTGGCTTTAAATTGATGAATGAGCTTGTTGTTGTCTTTAATAATCATAAGATAATCAATATACAAGGACATTAGTGAATTTGTGCAGCTTTAGTTTTAACATAAAGAGTTGCTTATATTACACTTTTGGTGAAGCTGAGTAGGTAGTGTGCACTAGTCTAACAAAGATATTGTTATAGTTTTCACATCTTACTAGAAAAAACTCTTTCAAACTCGTGGCTCCTCCAATATGTAACTGGTCATAGCAACTTTTCCGCCTCAAGTTGTAGCTCAGATGAGTCATGCTTTGCTTTAAGCTCTCTTTAAGGAGGAAATTCACTGAACTCTTGATCATATACATCCCATTAAAGCCTCAAGCCCCCATGATTTATTAGCCCTCTTTTACCAAAATTTTCTACGCGTTGTAAAGGATGATGATATTGTCAACAAAAATTTGGAAGTTCTAAATCATCATGGGGATTTTAGGCCTATTAATCATACTTATGTATGCCTTATTTCTAAGGATTCATCGCCAAAATCTTGTAAGGACTTTCAAACTATCAATTCATGTAATGTCCTTTTCAAGATTAACTCAAAGACCATTGACAATAGGTTAAGAAGTATTCTCCTGTTACCATAATCTTTCATTAAAAAGTGTTTTTGTTCTTAAAAGGTTAATTATAGATAATGCTTTAATCACTTTTGAGACCTTCCATTAAATAAAGCAAAAGTGGTATGAAAGAAAGAGTTATATGGCACTTAAACTAGATATGAGTAAGGTCTATAATTGGGTTGAATGGAATTTCCTAAAGGGCATAATGTTACAAATGGGATTTGCAACACAATGAGTAAAGTTAATTATGAGATGTGTGACAATAGTTTCCTATTCTCTTATTATTATTTCCACTCTTAAAGAATCATTTTCTCTTTCCAAAGGTCTGTGACAAGGTGACCCACTTTTATCTTATTTGTTTTTGTTATATGCATAAGGGCTTTCATCTTTAAAGTAATGAACAATCACTGAAAATTTGATTCATTGGGTGAGCATTTATAAAGGGGTTTTAGCAACAACTCATTTATTCTTTGGAGATGATACCTTAATGTTTATAGAGACTTCCTTGTTAGAATGCCAACAACTGAAACAAATCCTAGCTCAATATGAAAAGGCTTTAGGACAAAAGATCAATTTGGAAAAATTGGGCCCTCCTTCAACCGTAATGTATGAGAGAATGAAAAAAAATGCAATACAAGTTTGCTTAGAAGGTATGACAATAAAGAATCAAACAGTCTTTGGTTTTGTACTAAATAGGGTTTGGAAAATGATGAGTGGTTGGCAAGAGTAGCTTCTCTCTATGGTAGCCAATGTTGATGTTACAAGAGCTAGGCATACAAACTCAACCAAAAAACTTTCTAGTTTAGTGTAGTAAACTTAAGCAAAGAGACTGATAAGAACTGTAGAGATGATGGGTGGAAGGTTTCAATGGATGCAAGAGGTCCATTGCATATACCAGAAGGCCCAATAACATGAGCTAGAGTTTCAATCGATGCAAGAGGTCCATTGCACATTCCAGAAGACCCACTAACACGAGCTGGAGTCAGAAAGATGAGAGAAGCACTAAATAGGGCAATTAAGGACGTTCAAGCCAACCAAATGATGTGAATTCAAACTTGAAAGAGAGTTCAAGTCTTATTAATATCATTAAAGTACTTAAAGTGTTAGGACTAAGTAATAGTAGTCATTCTAAATTAGGAGTTTATTTTCTGTGTGAGAATTTGTACCTAGATAAGAATTCCTCCTAAATAAAGAATTGTCTTAAGTAGGAATTTGTACCTCTTTAAGATTCCTATCTTAACTTATAAATGGGCACCCCTTGTAACATCAAACAAAAAAATAAGACAACTTTAAGTGAAATAGAAAGCAAGGGTTTTTCTCTTTCGGTTCTTTTGAGATCTAAAGAACTTATCAAGAGGTACTTCTTCTTATGGTGTTCAAATCGATTTATCACTCTCAATTCCTTTCTTTCTAGAGTATGATGTCCATATCCTTCTTAAATACCCTAGGTTTGTGTTCCTTTGAATGTTGGGTCTAAGGTTTCTATTATTAAAGTTTGATTTAACTTTCCTAATTGTTTTTTTGATTCCTTGTGTGCGTTGGGTTCATAAACTACATCTTTTTGGGGTTTTCTGCATCAGAGACAAAAACAAGAGATGAAAAAGAGGGTTTTTTTTAATAAAAAGTGGTTTGACTATTTTTGGTGTTTAAGCTTCTTTATATATGGAGTTTTTTTAGATTAATACATCATTATGAGATTACAACTTTTTTTAATTTAAATACAAAAATTGAAATTTCAAATGCAAATTTAAACTAATTTGAATTTGATCTTTATGATTACAAAAAAAGAAATTGATAACTCAAATTAACAAGAAACTCATATTCTAAATAAAATTTAAATAAAACTTTACATTACCCAAAGACAAGATTAGAAGGCTTCTTAAGTGAGATAGATTGTCACTTTCTTCAAAAATAAGTAACAGAAATAACCAACTTTTAAAAATATAGTAAGGACTTGCATCAAGGCTTTAATTTAGAACTTGGTGGGTAAAAACTTTAGCACCATGGTATTCATCCTCCAAGAGCTTCAATTCTCCTCCTTGGTGTTGAAAGATGTACACCTAAGCTATTTGTCAAGGTTTCAAACTTCTATTTTAACAAATGTTTAGTGAGAATATATGTAAGTTGTTAATCTAAAGGGCATTGTATTAACTTGATCTCATTACTTTCCTATACTTCTCAGATAAAGTGCAACTTTACTTTTAAATGTTTTTCTTTTCATATAGTATAGGATATTTGGAGATGACAATGGAAGATTGGTTTTCAAAAAAAATAGATGTGGCTTTTATTTGCTCCATATTTAAATTAGATAGACGTTTCTTAATGCAAATTGCTTAATTCACAACATCTGTGATAGTTATGTATTCTACTTTTGTTATTGATTAACCAATTGTTACCTACTTTTTTTAGCACCAATTGAAAACTCTAACACCAAGGGTAAACACAAATCCTATGTTGCTTTTCATATTCTTAAGAGAACTAGCCTAATCACTATTTACACATCCAATAAGTTGCAACTTATTGATCTTTTTGTACATAATTTCTAATTTTATAATCCCTTGAATATATCTTAAGACTCTTTTGGCTACCTTGAAATGCAATTCACTAAACGAATGCATGAATCTAGAAAGAAGGCTTGTTACATGTATAATATCAAGCCTAATGGATGAAAGATACATGATATCATGCATAATATCTTCCAACTAGGCATATTTAAAGTTTCTTTATGATTTACGGGTTCTAAAACAACTTCATATGCTTTTCATAAATATCAATGAGATTTCTTATTCCTCTAACTAGATAATTCTCAACATCTTCATTTGTTGTCTTAGCTTTTAGGACTAAAGCATTAGGAACTAGTCCTAATTAAGCATTTCACAGCTTAATTTTAGACATGTCCTAATTGTAATGCTCTACCTCATTGAATCTAACATGTTTAGAGATTAATGTTTTCCCATATTAGATATGATAAACCTTATAATTTGATATAGATTGTTCCAATTGCTCTAAGATTCAATTTGTCTCTCCTTTTTTCAAGTACATGAACAAAGACACCTAAATGCTTTTAGGTGAACAAGAGAAAGTTTATATTGTAACCAAACTTCAAAGGGAGTTTGTTTTGCAAGTCCTTTTATTAGTAACAAATACACAAATTTGGCTACATTTTTTGCCCAAAACTTCTTTTCTACTAATAGACATCTTGTCATGGACATGATAGTCTTATTCTTCTTCTCATTCACCCTATTTTGTTGGGGTGTATGTTAAATTCCTACATTTGTATAGATTCTTTTAAAGGATTATGAGGTATACTCAGAACCATTGTCAAACCTTAGAGTTTAATTTAAGATCTAATTAAGTTTCAATCCAAGTATTAAATTTATGAAAGATAAAAAAGACTTTAAACTTGAATTTGAGGAAGAATACCTAGCAAAATCTACTATGATTATCAATTAAAATGATCAACTATATATTGCTATTCAAGGACTAAATACTCATAGGTCCATATAGATCTGAGTGAATTAATTAGAGCTTTTCACTAACTATCATTTAACAAAAGATAAAAGTCTAGTTTGCTTCCTGAGTTGATAAATGTCACATATATTAGCAAGCTTAAAAAGTTTAGGCATATCCTTGACAATACTTTTCTTATATAGGATTTGAATTCTAGCATAACAAAAGTGCCCTAGCCTTTTATGCTGCAAAATTAACTCATCAATTGAGATTGTAGAGCTTGATGATGAACAAATTTCAAGTTTAACTAGAAACTTTTGTTTTTCAATAAACAGATGCAAGTTTAAGGCCATTTACATCATAAGTTACACACATTTTGTTTTTAAAAACTAGAGAACACCCATTATCAAGTAGCCAGCCAACACTAAGAAAATTTTGGTTTATATCAAGTACAAATAAAACATTATAAATGAGTTTGGTACCTTAATGGGTAAAGGTAGTAGTAATCCCTTTACCTTTCACTTACAAGAATTATCCATTCCAATCTTGACTTTGGAAATATATGAACCATCTAAGGATTTGAAAACATCAAGGCTTAGAGACACATGGTTTATGCAACCACTATTTATAAGCCAAACCTCATAAGTCTTGCTAGAAATGCTACTCATAATTGCAAAAGGTTGTTCTTCAAGCTACTTGTCATCATTTGCCACTTGTGCTTTAGTTTTTGTTTGACGATCAAGTTATGGCTGGCTTTGTTTCTTTTTACAAATATTTTTGAGTTTCTTTCCTTCTTACATAAGTTACATACAATATTTAGCCTTCTCCAATAGAATTTTGTCAAGTAATTAGTTTTACTGCAATATTCACAAGGACGTTATTATTACTTTCCTTTAGTTTTTATGTCTCTTGACTTTTTTCCTTACTTTACCCATTGTTTATTTTTTTACTAATGTTTTTGCTTTTGCTTCGCTTGGAAAGCACTTTCATTAATGTCTTCCTACCTTATAAGCCTCCTCTACTCTTAAGCTTGCAATACACTAAACAATTCTTCTAATGCAATTGTGTTTAGGTGTTTTGAATCCTTTAAGGATGAAATTTTTGCTTTAAACCTTTTTGGGATACTGATTACAACCTTTTAAAACACAAACTTGCCAATAAAATCCTTACCAAGAACCCTAATTTGATTAATTACCTTAAGTAATATGTCATTATACTCCTTGATAATTTCAAAATCCTTCTTCTTTAATAACTTAAATTCTCTTTTAAGATTTAAGAGTTAAATGTTCTTGGTTATCAATCTATCTCTAAACTCCTCCTTTAATCTTTTTTAAAGCTTTTTGACTATGTCATAAGCTATAATTTTATTGAAAGTGGTTTCTACAACAATAGAATGGATGCAAGTTAAAACTTTATACTACTTTAAGACTTACTTTGGTGTTTCATTTAGGTCATGGTTGGATTAAGAGGAAGAGGAATAGGTTAGGCACCTTTTTCAAAGACTTCCTATAGATCAAAAACTCTTAAGTATATTTTCATCATAATAGTCCATTGAGTGTAATTATCACTATTAAATTTTGGTGGAGGCATAAGAGTAAAGTTTGATGATGCCATTTTAAGATATTATGGGCTTTCTGAAAGGGTTGCTCTTTAATATTTCATAACACATTGGTATGTTTCCTCTCTCTTTTGGTTACAACTTACAAGTCACTTGTTGGACTTTATAGTTTTGATACCAAATGTTGATGTTATAAGAGCTAGGCACATTAATTTAACTAGAAAACTTTCTTGTTTAGTGTACAAAGAGATAAAAACAAGAGATGCAAGAGAGTTTTTTTTTTTTTTAATAAAAAGTGGTTTCATTATTCTTGGTTTTTAAACTTCTTTATATATAAAGCCTTTTGAATTAATACATCATTATAAGATCATATCATTTCTAATCCAAATACAAAAATTGAAATTTCAAATACAAATTCAAACAAATACAAATTTGATCCTTGGAATTACAAAAAGAGAAATTGATAACCTAAATTAACAAGACACTTAAGTTTTAGATAAAATTTAAATACAACATTACATTACATAAGGACAAGATTGGAAGGCTTCTTAAGTAAGATAAGATGTCACCTTATTTAACAATAAGTAACAAAAATAACCAACTTTTAAAAAATTGGTAGGGACTTACATCAAGGCTTTAGTTTAGAACTTAACAAGTAAAAACTTCAACACCATGGTACTCAGCCTTCAAGAGTTTTAAGCAAAGAAGTAATGATTAAAGCAATTTTCCAAGATATACCCATATATTTTATAAGTTGTTTACTACTACTTAAGACTTTATATAATAAGTTGTCTTTATTAATGAATGAGTTTTGGTGAGGAAGCTCTAAAAGGAAGAGGAAATTTTATTGGGTATCATTGTACAAATTAATCATTTGCAAAAGACAGAGATTGGGACTTTAATGATTTTAATTGTGCCATGCTAGATAAACAAGCTTGGTGAATATTTTCTAATAGTTAATCTTTATTGTTCAAAATCCTTCAAGCCAGTTATTCTTTAGAAAATATTTTCATAAAGGTGAATTGGGACATATGCCTAACTACACATGGCATAGTAGATTTAAGTCTAAATAACCATTGCAAGGGGACTTTTGATGGCTAATTAATAGTGGTACAAATGTAAACATCTAAATCGATCCTTGATTGTCATAATAGAATGGTTTTAAGGTACTCTCTCCCTTGATGTAGTTGGAATTTGTTATGGATTTGTCACTTATTAACCAAGATACCAAATGTTAGAATGAGGACTTAGTGAATAAGTCTTTTGTGCTATTAGAAAGTGTCCAAATTCTCTCCCTTCTTCTTAGTTGTCGAGGCTTTGATGATAAGCTTATTGGGCACTATAATCATTTTGGGACATATACAATGAAAAGTGCTTAGCAAAAGCCCAATCTTAAACTAATGTGACTACTGTTTCTATTGGTCTTTACTATGAGAACTTTTAGTGGAAACATACACTACAATATAAAACACTTATAATAACAGTTATTTTGTAGCAGTTTCAATTCATTGTTAAAACAACATGAAGTAATGGTTATAACCATTACATAAATTTATTTTCATAATGTATGACAATAATAGATTTTATATGGCAATTTCTCAACAGTGGTAAAAAATCAACTTGATATATAGTAGCAGTTTATAGTGGCAATTTCTAACCCACACTACTTTTAAGTAGTAGTTTTAAGGTAATGGAACAAAACTTAGGTTATTTGTATAAGTTAAGCAGTGATTTAAGCATAATGCAAATTTGAGGTAAAAGTTATAATGCAATAGTATCGAATTGCTACCTTATGTGTTGAAATGCAATGGTGTTAAAAGGTTTCAATAGTAGTTTGTGAATTAGGATTTAGTATTAGTTTTAAAAGGATAATCCAATGATTTTTAAAACAACTGAACTATATCATTTAATCCCCCTTCTGAGTGATCCTCATATCCTAAAATGATATATCAATTTATAAAGGTACCAAACCATTACCTTATACATTAAAACACAACAATTTTGAAAAGTTTTAGCAGTGGTTTGTGAATCAGGATTTCATCATAGTTTTAGAGGGATAATGCAACAATTTTTAAAAATACCAAACTACGTCATTTTATCCCTTCTTGATTGACCCTCATATCCTAAAACAATCTTTTGATTTGCTACTATAAGTTGTTAATAGAATCCATAAGTTGCAAAGATGGGTTGTCTTAGAACCTACAAACTTAGTAAAGGTTCACTTTTAATCTTTAGTTATGAAATCAACCTTGTGAGAAGTTTTAAATTCATAAGTACCATCTCTTTTATTCTGCATACATTTTTAATCACAATTCCAATTTGTCAATATTTTTTTGTAACTTCTATTTGATTTAACACATTTGCTTTGTAAGATTTATTATTGCCTTCGTGCAAGCTCTCTTATTAGGTGTTGCTGCATTTTTTTGACATCTATTGAAGTGTATTAAAACAAATTTTTTATTTTATCTCTTGTATTTTTAGCATTTTGGTGTTCTTAGTTAAAGTGTATCATAGTTAGGGCACATGTGTTTTCCTTGCAAAAACATTATATTAAGGTTGTAGTTAGTTCTTCATAACGTCCTTCAAATTAGAATAACTTTATTAAGATTAGTTTATAGAAAACTTTTAGGTAATAACAAATTAAAATAACTTTATTAGAATTAGTTTGTGTTGATTTCAATAATTGAGAGTTGCTTTGCGATTTCAAGTTCACCTCTTTAATCATATTAACATTTAATAAGGAAAATACATATTGATATCATTTGATGGTTTAAAATTTTTGTTTTTTGTTGTTATGACTAACTTTTAGGCTATATGTGACCTAAAAGTCATGACTTATGCTTTTGTTATGTTTTCTTTGATTTAAGTTTGATCATTGAATATGTAAGGCACCAATTGAATGCATTTGAATAAATTAAGTAAAGAATACTTAGATGGGATTAGGAATTTCTTAAATAGGCCTTTTGCTAGGTTGTAATTGATGATGAAATCTTATGTCCCTTTAGGAAATGCTAATGTCAATATCGGTACTCTAGAAATATTGCATTTGAACATTTAATTGTTGAAGGCTTTATAAAAGGATATAAGAACGAGATTTTCCATGGTGTAAGACTAAAATTAAAAGGGGTAAATAATGATGAAGTTTATTTTGGTGTTTGGGTTACTACATGACACCTTTAGGAATTCAAGTGATTAACTAGGGGCTAATAATGTTAGGGAGAGACCAAACATGGAGGTTAGAAAGTTTTACAAATTAGTTAAAAAAGGACAACAAGAATTATATCTTGGTTATAAGAAATTTTCTAAACTATTTTTCACAATTAGATTTTATTTACTTAAGTGCCTCTATCTATTTAGTAATGTAGCATTTGGAGATATTTTGGAATTAATAAATAAGGCATTTCTTAAGGCAAAGGTATCTAGTTCATGTAATAAAACTAAAAGATTCATGTATGTTCTAATGATTCTATGATATATTGGGATATGCATGAGAAGGTATAAGTCTGTGATGTTTATAGGGCTTCTAGATGGAAATGAATTACTAGATCAAAAGAGTAACGTTGACAATCTATGGGAGAAATGATCCATTTTCTTTTATTTATCATATTAGTCTAATAATAAATGTCATCATAATTTAGATGTGATGCACATTAAGAAGAACATTTGTGGTAGTATTATTGGGACATTATTAGACATTCCTATCAAAACAAAAGATCATGTTAAATTTTGATTTGATTTACAGGATATGAGCATAAGAAAAGAGCTATAACATACTCTCTTTGATGATAATTGATATTTATTTCTATCAAGAACATGTTTTTCAATGTCACCAAAAGAGAAAACAATTTTCACTATGATTCTCTCAAGCTTATAACAACTTAATCCTAGTCTAAATAGCAATGTCAATATGTCAATTATGTTTTTTCTAGTTGTTAGTTTGCCTGGAGACTCTTTTAGTGCTTGATATTTGTATAACTAACAAAGAAATTGTCAATTTTCAATAAGTGCCATAGTCCACTAAACTAGGAATGACCAGAGATATATGCTATTTATTTACTTGATTTATGAATCTTACTTAATTTTAATTATTTGGCTATATATTTAATTGGTAGAACTCATATTTTTAATTTTCATCAAGTGCATATATTTAAAATATTCACTCAATTATTTTCTTTTTTTATAAGATGATGGCAATACTAATGATAATCATGCTTGTTAAGTAAATATATTATGGACCAATCCTTTTATTTGATTAGTTAACTATCTTGTAGACCATATTAAACATGATCACATAATGATACTCTTTTTATAAATTTTATATTTATAAATTTTTTTATATTTGTCGGGATGATTTGTAAATAAATAAAGTAGTTATTATTTCAAAAATTATATGTTAATTGTTGATAAGTGAAGTAGAAAATTAGTATAAACAATTTAAAATTGGCATGCTTATTATTAAAAATAACTATTATTATGAATAAAAATACTCTTTTTAATTCTAAAAATCAATACCTTTAAATTTTAAAACTATTACTTTTATATTTAAAATCATTGTTTGTATGACTTAATATTATTACTTTTATATCTCAAGATTATAATTTTTATATCTCAAAACTATTGTATTATTTTTTAAAATTACTAATTTTAGCTCATATAACTATCACTTTTAAATATAAAAATCATTACCTTTGAGTTTCATAAATACAACTATTCTATCTCAAAAACACTACCTTTTGGTACTAACACTGCTATTTTTATAATCCAAAATCACTATAATAGCAAATTTAAACTGTTCTTGTTGGCTAACATATTGCTGTCTATGCAATTATGAAGTGTTGTAGAAAATTCTCAGAAATTGATACTATTAATTTTAAAAATTGCTGAACTAAACTTTTAGTATAGTGGTATTTTTGTCATTATAATAATCTTTAAAATTATTACATAAAGACTATTACAGTACTTATTAAAAATCGTGCTCCAAAAACTGCTGTCTTAGATATTAGGCAGCAGTTTGATGCCATTAACCGCTGCTATAAGAGTTTTATAGCGTACTGATGATATATGGAAGCCACGGGTACCTAACAAGTTGAAACATCTGGTTCGGCATGCTTACAAAGTCTATTTACCAATGAATGAGAAATTGAAAGCCTCAACCATGTTTTGTACTCTTGTCTATGGGCTTCCATTATTTAGTTATAAGTCCCCTTGATACGTGCACTAAAGAGGAATGAACAGTAGATAAAGGAGTTGGAAGCTATGATTTTATAGGCTTTATGACGAGCTAGAAGCGTATTGCTAATGGAAGGAAAGCAATGTACACCTCAAGTGGTAGAGGATATGGCAATGACACTCTAATATGACAGCCGACATGATCCTCAGCCATCTCAAGCCTCTTGGCGTAAAGAAAGACCTACTATTGGCGCCTTCCTCCACTCGGCTTAACTAAGGTTAATATTGATACTGCGATTGGTCATGGCAAGGGGGGTATAGGCGTAAGTTTCTGATATCACAGTGGTGAACCGATATATACTTATACAAAAAAGACCGTTGGCGACTTGCCAATTGATGTCCTTAAAATTCAACCTATCTGTACGATAATACAAAAAGCAGCTGAGTTGTCCTTATCACTCATTTGTGTACAATCTGATAGCTTGACAGCGGTTCAAGCTATTCAATCTTCACAAACAGTTAACACGATATTAGAACAATTAGCAGAAGTTGTCTGAGCTCTCTCCTCTTATTTTTCTAGTTTTTCATTGCAGCATTTTAAAACGGATGCAAACGGTGTTGCCTAAGCTCTAGCAAAAGTTGCATTGCAGAATTTAGGTGAGTCCGTCTAGAACATGCCTGGTCTGAGCCATGCTGTTACCCTTATGAAACATGTAAACATTTTTCTCAATCAGTGACAACATCTTTGTTTCTGCTAGAAGAAAAAAGGTTAGGTGACTTGGGTCATAGAATGGGCTCCCAAAGTGAATGAGCTATGTCACGCAACAAACTTTTGTCTTGAAAATAAGTACTTTATATAGATAATTTTGGAGAATAAAACTAAAGATTGAATATGAAATCTCTAGGTTTCTAGTATTGTATCCCTACCCTCTTATTCTTTTTCTAATACCATGGTGATAAGATTAATTTTTCAAGTTGGACATTGTTGTTGAAGTCTAACAATCGAAGCCGATTGATGTTCTTGTTTGCTATTGTCTATAAATAAGATTACATTGCTGTTAATTTATTGTTATCTCTTACTCTTCAACTAATACCACGGTCATTAGTTTAATTTTTCAAGTTGAATATTGTTGTTCAAGTCTAACGGTCAAAGCTAATTGATATTTTACACTTGCCATTAATTTATTGTTATCTCTTACACTTGAATAATAAAATGATCAAATACAAAATTCTGCAAATAGTAGGGAAAAAAGAAAAAAAGATAAACCTAAGGCAAAAAATATGTGGGATTGAAAAAATTTAATATCTATATATATATATATATATATATATATATATATATATTCACAGTTAATTAAAGAAGAATATAAAATTTGTCTTTAACGAGATTCATTGGCTCCACGTTTCTATCTTCTATCTAGCACACACAAACACATACATACAAATACCAAATAAAATTTTATATAATTTTTTTTATATCTATTGCTTAATTTACTCGTGCTTTTTTTTATATATGTATTTAATTACTCTTCTGTGGGTTAATTAAAAGTCCTTCGTCTTCTCAACACTACTAAACACTTTCCGACGCTTTTGGATGCAAGGAATGTAATACAGTCTAGCCAAATAAAGGGATTAAAGCTACTTGTTTACTAATCCTAAAGAGAAATAATCCTCTACATCACTACGTGGACTAAATAATCGTGGACTAAGTTTCTTTATTGTTGTTTACTGTTTCTAATAAATAAATGGAAAAAAAAAGCACAACAATAAATAAAATTTCTTGATTAAGTTATTACTATCTCTTAGTGTTAAATAATAAAATGAATCAGCACAAAATTTTGTAAACAAATTAGAGCGATCAAGCTATTGAGAGGAGAAAAAGATGTGCCATATGATGTTTGTTTACTATATAATATGAATTTGATGTTAGATATCAAATTCGAGTGGAGTTGTGTTAGGTATTATCATTGATGTTGAGCACTTGTCATTTTAAATGTTACTGTTAAATGTTGAGATTCGAGTCCCGGAAGTATTTTGTTATGGCCATCTTTTGCTAATTAGTTTGGTAATATTATTATTTTACATTATCCAGTATTGTCTCGAGGTTTGAAGGTACCCAGAGGAGTGAGGCTTTTCATCTGGCGTAGTCACACTTCGTCATAGACCTAAGGTGGGGACATCACAGACTGACACCCAAAAAGTCTATAAAACTAATAGACCGAGAAAAGGGGTAAATAAAAAATGTAGAATATGTGGAGATAAAAAAAAATAATAATACCAACAATTAATTCAAGAAGAGTTAATTTAAGAAAGAAGAGAGAACTTATCTTTTGCAAAATTTCGTGATTTCATGTTTCTAACTTCTATCTAGCACACGAAGAGGGATACTCATTTGTTTGTGTACATATAATAAATGAAGAAGAAATTAGGTAATTAAATAATTCATCATTCAAATTGTTATTAATTTTAGTTTCATCATTTTTAATCTATTACAATTAGATCATTTCTTTCAAATTTAATTCAATTGATCATTTTGTCACTTTATGTTAGAAATATTACATAAAAATTTATAACATTCATTCCTAAAAAAAATATTTTTATTCAAAAATTTGTCATATTTTGTTTTTTTTAGTTAATATATTACTGTACTAAAATTATTTAGATTATTTTAAATTATATTATTATTAATAAAATAATAATCTCTAAATCCTTTTTTAAAAAGTAAAAAAAAAAAGAAAAAAACATGTTTGACTCCTTATGTTTATTTTGGGTATTTTAAACATTTTTCAAAACGTATAATTGAAGAATTTTTGGGAAATTAATTTCTTTGAGTCACCATGATTTTTTCGTTATTATTTAAAAAAATTTTAGAACTTATAAGTTTCAAAAATCTTTACGATAAGGCAGTTAACTCAAGATAATTTTGTCAATAAAAGTAAATCAACCTAATTAAATAAAAAACCTTTATTTTTGTAAATGTACTAAGTTGATTGTTTTTTAGTTTTTTGTTGTGAATAAAATATATCAAACAATAAGTTGTTGCATACTAGAAAGCATGTCAAACCTTTGGAGGATTATAAGCTTGTTTCTAATGTTTTGAATTATCTTATATTGTATTGGGTGTGAGATATCTAATATAAAGGAAGGAAGCATCAATTCCACTTACAGATGTCTAATTTGTTTTAGAGATATTAGAACTTACAGCATTAAGGAACTCCCACAACATGCTTTAGATTTTGTCAACAACACGCAAATGAGTTGTTTAAAAGATAAAGCAAAACATTTAGTATTGGAAACGGATATTAAGTCCACTAAAAAAATTAAAATGAACTCAATAGATGGGGAGACACTGTTTGTATCACCGTGGATGGGTATTCTAGCAAATATCCAAACCAAATTAAAGGACGAACATCACGTAGGGAAAGATGGCAAGAGACTGAGGAATGAGTTAAGTGAATATGGATTAAATGTAGATTAGGCCTAATCCTTTAAGAAATAATTATGGTCATTTAGGATTTGCCTTGATTGCGTTTAAACAAGATTGTACAGGATTTAACAACGCAATTATGTTTAAGAAGAAGTTTGAGTCCAATTGTTGTGGTAGGGAGGATTATTACAATAGTCCTGTAAATTCTTGAGGCCATAAGATGTAAGGATGGCTTGCACGAAAGGATGATTACTATTCTAAGGATGATTACTATTCTAAAGATGTTATTGGTTATCATCTAAGAAAGAAAAAACACTTAAGGAGGCTTTCTAATTATTTTGAAGAAGTTTATTTAGAGCATATAAAGGCTAAATTGCAATTAGAAACTTAAGGAAAATAGTTGGACGAGTATGAGGAGCAATTAAAGGAACATCAGCTACACATCGAAAGTGAGAGAAGGAAGACATTGATTAGAAAGATGAAGGTATTTTAATATTCTCTTATTGTTTTTGCTAATTTAAATTCAATGAAAGACTTGTGTCTCCTTATAATACTCATTAGATGGATTAAAGGATTTCAAAAATTATGTGTGATTAATCTATATATTAAGTATTCAATTTAAGATCACTCTTTTCTTTTATGGTTGACCATATTATAAGATAAAAGTTTTGCGTAAGTCACTATAATTCAACAACTATGTCACAAGGATACCTTAATCCAACCCATTCAAGTATCCTTAAAGTGCAAATTTGGGCTAAAACAAAATCTCTGCGGGCTGTTAGCATTGCCCAGCCCGTTTGCTGCCTATGGAAGGTCCCGGAAGCGTATAGAAGTGTCTTCATCTAAAGACTTCTAGCAGAATGCATTACAGCTGCCTAGAGAATTCTGGAAGGGACCACATTAAATGCATATCTTGAATATTTCTTGTAAATATTTAGGATACACCATTCTAACACCTTCTTTTGAGATGTATAAATAGGTGATCCCCTCTTATTTGTACAACACGAATCCTTTCTCTCAATACAAACTCACTTGCAAAACTCTATTCAGCTCTCTCTCCAACACTTCCAACTCGCATATTTGCCTCTCACACAACTTCTGCTGATTCTCTTAAACTCTCCGAGGCTTACTTAGTTTATTTGCACACATAAGATCGACTGAGTGTCACGCGGGTTATCACACACAAAACCTAACTCCGTGACATGTAACCACCTTGATTAATATATTATTGTCAACGATTATACATATTTTAAAATTATCTCCTTTTCCTCTTTTCAGACTGAAGAAGCAAGTATACAGCTAAATAAAGCGTATAAAGATATGTATAAATTGGTTGCAGATCAAAAGGCATTTTTATTTTCTTGCCCTAAACTTATTAAAAGCATACTTTCACAAACTACATTTTAACTAATTTTTATTTTCTTTTTACCGTAAACTATCAATCGCAGGGAGAAAAGGGGTAGATACCTTGTGGTTCAAATTACAAATGCCCAATTTGTTTTAGAGATATTAGAACTTACAACATTAAGGAGCTTTTACAACCTACTTTAGATTTTGTCAACAACACGCAAATGAGCTGTTTGAAAGATAAAGCAAGACATTTAGCATTGGAAATGGATATTAAGTCCACTAAAAAAATTGAAATGAACTCGATAGATGGGGAGACACTCTTTGTATCACCATGGATGGGTATTCTAGCAAATATCCAAACCAAATTAAAGGATGAATGTCACGTGGGGAAAGATGGCAAGAGACTGAGGAATGAGTTAAGTGAATATGGATTAGATGTAGATTGGGTTTATCCTTTAAGAAATAATTATGGTCATTTAGGATTTGCCTTCATTGTGTTTAAACAAGATTGTACAGGATTTAATAACGCAATTATGTTTAACAAGAAGTTTAAGTCCAATTGTTGTGGCAGGGAGGATTATTACAATAGTCCTGTGAATTCTCAAGGTCATAAGTTGTATGGATGACTTGCATGAAAGGATGATTACTATTCTAAAGATGTTATTCGTTACATCTAAGAAATAAAGGACACCTAAAGAGGCTTTCTAATTATTTTGAAGAAGTTTATTTAGAGCATATAAAGGCTAAATTGCAACTAGAAACTCAAGGAAAATAGTTGGACGAGTATGAGAAGCAATTGAAGGAACATCAGTTGCACCTCGAAAGTGAGAGAAGGAAGATGTTGATTAGAAAGATGAAGGTATTTCAATATTCTCCTATTGTTTTTGCTAATTTAAATTCAATGAAAGACTTGTGTCTCCTTATAATACTCATTAGATGGATTAAAGGATTTCAAAAATTGTATGTGATTAATCTATATATTAAGTATTCAATTCAAGGTCACTCTTTTGTTTTATGGTTGACAATATTACAAACTAAAAGTTTTGCATAAGTCAGTGTAATTCAACAGCTATATGTCACAAGGATACTTTGATCCAACCCATTCAAGTATCCTTAAAGTGCAAATTCGGGCTAAGGCTAAATCTCTGCGGGCTGTCAGCATTGCCCAACCTGTTTGCTGCCTATGAAAGGTCCCTGAGGCGTGTAGAAGGGTCTTCACCTAGAGACTTCCAGCAGAATACATTACAGCTGCCTAGAGAATTCTGGAAGGGACCACATTAAATGCATATCTTGAATATTTCTTGTAAATATCTAGGATATACCATTCTAGCACCTTCTCTTGAGATGTATAAATAGGTGATCTCCTCTCATTTGTACAGCACGAATCCTTTCTCTCAATACAAGCTTACTTGCAAAACTCTCTTGTGCTCCCTCTCCAACACTTCAAACTCGCTTATTTGCCTTTCACACGGCTTCTGCTAATTCTCTCAAACTCTCCGAGGCTTACTTAGCTTATCTTCGCACGTAAGATCGACTAAGTGTCGTGTGGGTTAACATACACAAAACGTAACTCCGTGACATGTAGCCACCTTGATTAATATATTATTGTCAACAATTATACATATTTTAAAATTATCTCCTTTTCCTCTCTTCAAACTAGAGAAGCAACTATACAGCTAAATAAAGCGTATAAAGATATGTTTAAATTGGTTACAAATCAAAAGGTATTTTTATTTTCTTGCCCTAAACTTATTAAAAGTATACTTTCACAACTAATTTTTATTTTCTTTTTACCGTAAACTATCAATCGTAGGGAGAAAAGGAGCAGATACCTTGCGGTTCAAATTACAGATGCCCAATTTGTTTTAGAGATATTAGAACTTACAGCATTAAGGAGCTCTTACAACGTGTTTTAGATTTTGTCAACAACATGCAAATGAGCTGTTTGAAAGATAAAGCAAGACATTTAGCATTGGAAACAGATATTAAGTGCACTAAAAAAATTGAAATGGACTCGATAGATGGGGAGACACTATTTGTATCACCGTGGATGGGTATTCTAGCAAATATCCAAACCAAATTAAAGGAGGAACGTCATGTGGGGAAAGATGGCAAGAGACTGAGGAATGAGTTAAGTGAATATGGATTAGATGTAGATTGGGTCTATCCTTCAAGAAATAATTATAGTCATTTATGATTTGCCTTGATTGTGTTTAAACAAGATTGTATAAGATTTAACAACGCAATTATGTTTAAGAAGAAGTTTAAGTCCAATTGTTGTGGCAAGGAGGATTATTACAATAGTCCTGTGAATTCTCAAGGCCATAAGTTGTATGAATGACTTGCATGAAAGGATGATTACTATTCTAAAGATGTTATCCGTTACATCTAAGAAATAAAGGACACCTAAAGAGGCTTTCTAATTATTTTGAAGAAGTTTATTTATAGCATATAAAGGCTAAATTGCAACTAGAAACTCAAGGAAAATAGTTGGACGAGTATAAGAAGCAATTGAAGGAACATCAGTTGCACCTCGAAAGTGAGAGAATGAAGATGTTGATTAGAAAGATGAAGGTATTTCAAAATTCTCTTATTGTTTTAACTAATTTAAATTCAATGAAAGACTTGTGTCTCCTTATAATACTCATTAGATGGATTAAAGGATTTCAAAAATTGTATGTGATTAATCTATATATTAAGTATTCAATTCAAGGTCACTCTTTTGTTTTATGGTTGACCATATTACGAACTAAAAGTTTTGCGTAAGTCAGTGTAATTCAACAACTATATGTCACAAGGATACTTTGATCCAACCCATTCAAGTATCCTAAAAGTGCAAATTCGGGCTAAGACTAAATCTCTGCGGGCTGTCAGCATTGCCCAGCCTGTTTGCTGCCTATGAAAGGTCCTTGAAGCATGTAAAAGGGTCTTCACCTAGAGACTTCCAACAGAATGCATTACAACTGCCTAGAGAATTCTGGAAGGGACCACATTAAATGCATATCTTGAATATTTCTTGTAAATTTCTAGGATATACCATTCTAGCACCTTCTCTTGAGATGTATAAATAGGTGATCTTCTCTCATTTGTACAGCACAAATCCTTTCTCTCAATACAAGCTCACTTGCAAAACTCCCTTGTGCTCCCTCTCCAACACTTCCAACTCACTTATTTGCCTCTCACACGGCTTCTGCTGATTCTCTCAAACTCTCCGAGACTTACTTAACTTATCTTCGCACGCAAGATCGACTAAGTGTCGCGCGGGTTAGCACACACAAAACCTAACTTCGTGACATGTAGCCACCTTGATTAATATATTATTGTCAACGATTATACATATTTTAAAATTATCTCATTTTCCTCTCTTTAAACTGGAGAAGTAACTATACAGCTAAATAAAGCATATAAAGATATGTATAAATTGGTTGCAAATCAAAAGGTATTTTTATTTTCTTGCCCTAAACTTATTAAAAGTATACTTTCACAAACTACATTTTAACTAATTTTTATTTTCTTTTTATCGTAAACTATCAATCGCAGGGAGAAAAGGAGTAGATACCTTACAGTTCAAATTACAGATGCCTAATTTGTTTTAGAGATATTATAACTTACAACATTAAGGAGCTCTTACAATGTGCTTTAGATTTTGTCAACAACACACAAATGAGTTGTTTGAAAGATAAAGCAAGACATTTAGCATTGGAAACGGATGTTAAGTCCACTAAAAAAATTGAAATGAACTCGATAGATGGGGAGACACTGTTAGTATCACCGTGGATGGGTATTCTAGCAAATATCCAAACCAAATTAAAGGAGGAACGTCAGGTGGGGAAAGATGGCAAGAGACTGAGGAATGAGTTAAGTGAATATGGATTAAATGTAGATTGGGTCTATCTTTTAAGAAATAATTATGGTCATTTATGATTTGCCTTGATTGTGTTTAAACAAGATTGTATAAGATTTAACAATGCAATTATGTTTAAGAAGAAGTTTAAGTCCAATTGTTGTGGCAGGGAGGATTATTGCAATAGTCCTGTGAATTCTTGAGGTCATAAGTTGTATGGATAGCTTGCAAGAAAGGATGATTACTATTTTAAAGATCTTATTGGTTATCATCTAAGAAAGAAAGGACACTTAAGGAGGCTTTTTGATTATTTTGAAGAAGTTTATTTAGAGCATATAAACACTAAATTGCAATTAGAAACTCAAGGAAAATAGTTGGACGAGTATGAAGAACAATTAAAGGAACATCAGCTGCACATCGAAAGTAAGAGAAGGAAGACGTTGATTAGAAAGATGAAGGTATTTCAATATTCTCCTATTGTTTTTGCTAATTTAAATTCAATGAAAGACTTGTGTCTCCTTATAATACTCATTAGATGGATTAAAGGATTTCAAAAATTGTATGTGATTAATCTATATATTAAGTATTCAATTCAAGGTTACTCTTTTGTTTTATGGTTGACCATATTACGAACTAAAAGTTTTGCGTAAGTCACTGTAATTCAACAACTGTATGTCACAAGGATACTTTGATCCAACTCATTCAAGTATCCTTAAAGTGCAAATTCAGGCTAAGACAAAATCTCTGCAGGCTGTCAGTATTGCCCAGCCCGTTTGCTGCCTATGGAAGGTCCCGGAAACATATAGAAGTGTCTTCATCTAGAGACTTATAGCAGAATGCATTACAACTGCCTAGAGAATTCTGGAAGGGACCACATTAAATGTATATCTTGAATATTTCTTATAAATATCTAGGATATACCATTCTAACACCTTCTCTTGAAATGTATAAATAGGTGATTCCCTCTCATTTGTACAACACAAATCCTTTCTCTCAATATAAGCTCACTTGCAAAATTCTCTTATGCTCCCTCTCCAACACTTCCAACTCGCTTATTTGCCTCTCACACGACTTCCGTTGATTCTCTCAAACTCTCCAAGACTTACTTAGTTCATCTTCGCACACAAGATCGACTAAGTGTCACGCGAATTAGCACACATAAAACCTAACTCTGTGGCATGTAGCCACCTTGATTAATATATTATTGTCAATGATTATACATATTTTAAAATCATCTCCTTTTCCTCTTTTCAAACTGGAGAAACAAGTATACAACTAAATAAAGTGTATACAGATATGTATAAATTGGTTGCAGATCAAAAGGTATTTTTATTTTCTTACCCTAAACTTATTAAAAGTATACTTTCACAAGTTACATTTTAACTAATTTTTATTTTATTTTCACCATAAATTATCAATCTCAATGAGAAAAAAAGTATATAGCCTGCGATTCAAATTTTAACAAAACTTTATGCCAAATTGAGATGGAGTTAATAAGTAAATAATATTTGCAATATGTGAAAGATTATGGCTACTACATGGAACAAGTCAATAAATAATATCTTTGCATGGCATAATGTTTTTGAATGGACAGAATTTTGGGATTTAAACTAATTTTTGTACTTACTTTGACATTAACAAACAAATTTTTATATTTTTTTACTTTATTTTTAACACCAAATTTATAGTGTGTTTATTATTTTATTTTTATTATTTAATTATTTGATACTTAGTTTTTAAAAGTATATTTTTATTTACAGGACCCTAATTATTTGTTGCAATTATTTGATGAGAAATTCCGAGGTAATCTCGAAAATAATCATTTGTCCAAGTCAGGAGCGATCGAAGATTATGTAAAATGGCATAAGAACAATGTTGGTAGGGGTCAGGCAGGTATCTACCTCACCAAATTAGATTTTATGCTTTGGCATATCAAGACTCCCAGTGAACATCAACATACTACTATACCACATTGTCTCCATTCCAATATTTTTGTAATGGACAAATGTCCGTTGGATGGTATGTTAAAATATCCGGTAATTCTCGTATACTACGACCATGGGACTCTAACACCTGAACTCGACAATAAAGATCGGTGGATGAAGGGAACTTTTGATGGTTCTTTAACGGAAGACAAAAGACATGGAGGTGCAGCGGCTGCAATTAGATTGGGAAGCACCTTGGTTGACAAGAGGTTGATGTATCTAGAGAATCCGAGCACCGTTGCAGAAGTTGAGATAACTGCTGCATATTGTCTAATTACAATGGCGGTTGAATTAGGGATTTCAAAGTTGGAGATTCAAAATATGTAATCGATGTGCTCAGTAGTGTGGAATCACCCAAATCAGAACATCAAGGATATTTTGCAACCTTATTCTCCAACTTAAAATTTATCCCACAATTCCGTTTCCGCTGGGAATATAGACAGGCTAATTTTGTTGCTGATGAATTGGCTCGTCAAGCAATCCTTATTGGCATACCAAGGGCCGATGACATTGGTATGGGTGCTGTTAAACAGAGGATTAGGAGAGATAATAGTGGACGGCCCTACTTTCGCGTTGTCCAAGATCGTACAACGTGTCCTCTGTTCCCAGACTACTACGAGGAGGGTCCTGGTAAACAAGGCAATGGCATTGCCTCCGCAGATAAAGAAGTAATCTAACTCTATTTTGCATCTTAATTTTAAAGATTAGTTATCAATCAGATTTAAACAACCATTTGCAGCCTCTATTATTGATTGAATAATGCGCAATAATGGTCTTGCAGGTATCCCACAATGAGGCTGTTGAGAATGCTGCATCTCTCTTTGCTCGTGAAGGGTTTTTGTACGGTTACCGGCTACCTTATATTCTAAACGTAGGAGGAAATGTTTTGGATGTCTTCTTTTTTTGATTTTATTGGTGTTTGAGCTTGTGGGGTTTTGGAGAGGTGGGCAGGGAAGGTTTAGGTAAATTGGAAGAAATAACTGATATATGCTTACCAGCTGATTTTTCTTATCGGGTGATTGGTAAAACCCTTCCAAGCAACAGAATGAATGGATATATCTTTCATCTGCAGCATATTACAAAATTTCATTCTCAAGAACAGCAATCATCATGCGTGACAAGGATGTAAGAAAAGTTTTTGACCATATAGCTAAGTAAATTGTGTCTCCTGCCATGCGAAATTGAGCACTAATTAAAGATTAAGAGTTTCTCAAATTATGATTTTCCTTGTTGGTAATAAATCCCGTCTTTGATTGTGAATCATCAATGCCAAAAATGGCATTTGCAGGCTAATAATTGCTGATGAAAAGAATTACTTGATTACTAAGGACCGTTCCCAACCTGATGATCTCTTCGTACCAAGAACTTTCCCTAGTTCATGACGTCTTTGGACAGGTACTTGTCCTATAGTTAAGGACAATTTGTTCATTTTTTATGTCTGCATTTGTGGTCTAAATTTTGGATTCATTTGTTGGCGTACGATGTTAAATTAATTAACATGAGTGACTCTTGTTATTTAAAGTGTGACCCAATATAAAAGGTTCAATATGATGGTCGGTTAGACATAATGGTAATTTGGGTCACTGGGTTTAAAATCCCTCTACTCTCCCTATTTAAAGATAATTGTTATAGGAAAAAAGATAACGATTAGGGGTAGCATAATTGTTATCAGAAAAGAGGGATAATTTCCTAGTTTATAAATAAACGTTATGGAAAGAAAAGGTAACGTTTTGATTAGGATATTAATTCCCTAATTAATGATTTAATTAGGATATTAATTCCTAATTAATGATAACGATTTAATTAGGATATTAATTCCTAATTAACGATAACAATTATGGAAAGGGAAATAAACGTTATCATCAAATTTTTCCCTGGAGTCTCTCAGCCATCAGAGGAATCAGGAAAAGGAAAGGGAAGAGTCGGAGAAAAAAACAGAGAGAGAGAGAGAGAGACCGAAACGAAAGGAAAGAATAAAAAAAGGAAAGGCGAAATCTTCTCAGACACGGATCGGTAAAGAGATTTTCACCTCCGCGAAGGAACCGACATGGACAACGGTACGTCGATTCCTTACAGTTCATTTGCTAGTATTCGCTTAAAGAAAGATCCTGTATTGTGGAAATAGAATTTTCGTTAAAGGAAAATTCTGGAAAAGTTCTAACAATTGGTATCAGAGCATGATTTGCGAATACTGCAATTTGTTTTACTTTTGTTTGTTTACGCCGAACTATTTTCCTTTTATGTTTTTTCGCCAAGAGGAAAACGGCTGTGCAATTGGTTTTCTCTATTTTGTTATTTGTTGTGTTTAACGGATAACGAAACGGTCAGCGTTGAAAGGGGAAACGCCGGCCATGGAAGGTCCGCATCGCCGAAATGGTCGACGTCGAAAGGAAAAGGGAAAGCCGGCATGAGGACTGTACGCCGCCGGACCCGAACGGATCTGGGTATGACGAGCGCGACCCGATCGAGGCCGAAAGGGCCACTGGCGAGCGCAACCCGATCGAGGCCGAAAGGGCCACCGGCGAGCGCGACCCGACCGGGGCCGAAAAGGGCCACCGGCGAGCGCGACCCGACCGGGGCCGAAAAGGGCCACCGGCGAGCGCGACCCGACCGGGGCCGAAAAGGGCCACCGACGAACGCGAGGCGACCGGGGCCGAAAGGGTCACCGGCGAGCGCGACCCGACGAGGCCGAAAGGGCCACCGGCGAAGCGCAATCCGACGAGGCCGAAAGGGCCACCGGCGAAGCGCGACCCGACCGGGGCCGAAAGGGCCACCGGCGAGCGCGACCCGACCGGGGCCGAAAGGGCCACCGACGAGCGCGAGGCGAAGGGGCCGAAGGGGCACCGGCCGAAGCCCGACCCGGACGGGGCCGAAGGGGCACCGGCCGAAGCCCGACCCGAACGAGGCCGAAGGGGCCACCGACGAAGCGCGACCCGAACGGGGCCGAGGGCCACCGGCGAACGCATATGGCCGGGACCCAATCGGCCTACTGGGCACGGCAAAGGCCCGGCTGGCCTGGATCCAGGCGGCGCCGGCAGGGTTGGCCGGCGTGGAAGGAGCTCCGGCCCGGAATCCTGCACTGCCAGAGACTGCTGGCTGGAATAGTGCGCCGGCCACTGGACCCCGTGTCGCTTGTAGTTGTCGTTTGTATCGCGAGTGTTTATCGGAGTAAGGCATAAGCCGACTACGGGAAAAATACGCTGTCAGTGTATTGGCCTGTGTCAACTCCCACAGAATGGAAAATTAAAATTTTGAAAACTTGTTAGTCACCAAAGTGGCCTAGTTTGAAAATTTTGAATGACCGTAAATTTCAATTGTTCATTTTGATGCTAATAAAAGGTTGTACATGAACAATTGTAGTTATTAATTATATAGCTAGGAGATCATCCAAAGATGGATCATTGCCTATAATTAATAACACTAAAGGGGATTAATTGATATACTGAGTAAACATGATTGTATGTCCAAAGATAACATTCATGTTTCACTCTAGTATGATTGATTAATCTATTAAAGTATATCTAATTAGCATCGTTATTGATTAAAGTCATGCATTTGAGGATCACCCAAAGGTGGACTTAAATACATAGTCAAAGTTTGTAATGCATGTATCTGAATCCATTAAAGTTTGCTCAAAATATTAATGTGTAAATTTGGATCATGTTTGCAGCCTTCAACAACGTTTTTGCCCTAGGCAATGCAATGATCAAATTCAATGGGCTGAACTATGCAGAATGGTCTGAGCATATTCAGTTTCATTTAGGCGTTTTGGGCTTAGACCTAGCGGTCATCACGGATAAAAGGCCTGCAGCCATTACAGAGACCAGTACAGAATCCGATAAGTCTTTTCATAAGGCTTGGGTACGGTCCAATAGGCTGAGTCTGAATTTGATGCGAATGATGATGGCTGAAAATGTCAAGCCATCGATGCCTAAGACTGAAAATGCAAGGGAATTTATGGTGAGAATTAAAGAATATTCTCAGTCAGACATAGCTGATAAATCCATCATAGGAACCCTAATGAGTGAGCTGACGACCAAGAAATTTGATTAGTCACAGCGCATTCATGATCATGTGACTAGTATGGCTAACCTAGCAACAAAATTAAGAACGATGGGAATGGATGTGAGTGAATCCTTTTTGGTTCAATTCATCATCAACTCACTGTCTCCTAAATTTCGCCAGTTCCAAGTGAATTATAACACTATTAAAGAGAAATGGAACTTTCAAGAAATTAAGGCCATGCTGGTTCAGGAAGAAGGGAGATTAAAGAAGATGAGGGATCACTCCATTCATCTCACTGTTCGCAATGAGGCTAGCAGTAGTAAGTCTAAACCATACCGGAAGGGTAAGAAGAAGGACAAGGCCTCTATAAAAGTCACTGGAGGTCAGATCTAAAAGGATCAGAAATGCTTCTTCTGTAAAAGGATGGGTCACTTCAAGAAGGATTGCCCAAAAAGGAAAGCTTGGTTCGAAAAGAAAGGTATGTACTATATATCAGTATGTTTTGAATCAAACGTAATTGAAGTACCCAACAATACTTGGTGGTTAGACTCTGGAGCTACTACTCATGTGTCACATATTATGCAGGGATTCCTTTCAATCCAGCCCATAATAGGAATTGAGAAGTTCCTTTACATGGGAAACAAAATGAAGGCTCGAATAGCGGGAATTGGGACGTACAGATTGATCTTGGACACTAAGTGTCACCTGGATCTAGAAAAGTGTCTCTATGTTCCTGAATGTGCTAGGAATTTGATTTCTGTTGCAAAGTTGGATGAAGAAGGATTTAATTTCAAGATAGGAAACGGTGCATTTTCATTGTATAGACATTCGTACTATTATGGATCTGGTACTTTGGTTGATGATTTGTATCGTCTTAATCTTGATGCTATGTATGTTGGTTCTCTATTTCTTGTTGAGCATAGTGTAGGTAACAAACGTAATATGCATAATGATAGTTCTGCTTTCTTATGGCATCAAAGATTGGGTCATATATCCAAAGAAAGGATATTGAGGTTGGTGAAAAGTGATATCCTACCTCAATTAGATTTTGCTGATTGAGAAGTGTGTGTTGATTGTATAAAAGGAAAACAAACAAGACACACATCAAAGAACCCAGCCATGAGAAGTAGTGAGCCTTTAGAATTAATACACACCGATATATGTGGCCCTTTCGATATTCCCACATGGGGTGGTGAGAAATATTTCATCACATTTATAGATGACTACTCACGGTACTGTTACTTATATCTACTACATGAAAAGTCTCAGTAAGTAAACACCCTGGAGGTGTTTATTAACGAAGTGGAAAGGCAGTTAGATAGAAAAGTAAAAGTGATTAAGTTAGACAGGGGTGGTGAATATTATGGAAAATTCAATGAAAGTGGACAATGTCCTGGTCTATTTGCAAAATTTCTTGAAAGTCGAGGCATATGTGCACAGTACACAATGCCTGGTACACCACAACAGAATGGTGTAGCGGAAAGGCGGAATTGCACACTTATGGATATGGTTAGGAGTATGTTGAGTTACAGTACTGTACCTCTATCCTTGTGGATGCATGCATTAAGGACCGCTGCATATCTGCTAAACAGGGTTCCTAATAAGGCTGTTCCTAAGACTCCCTACGAGTTATTGACAGGTAGGAAACTCAGTTTAAGACACCTTCATATTTGGGGTTGTTCAGCAGAAGTAAGGATATGTAATCCACATGAAGGAAAGCTTGATGCAAGAACCATTAGTGGTCACTTCATTGGCTATCCTGAAAAATCTAAAGGGTACAGGTTCTACTGCCCTAACCATAGTACTAGAATAGTTGAGTCTGGTAATGCTCGGTTCATTGAAAATGGTCAGTTTAGTGGGAGTGGGGAAACACGAAAAGTGGATATTACAGAATTGCAAAATGAAAGATCCACAATGAGTATCCCTACTCAAGTTGATATCCCCACACCCAGTGTTTCTACTCAAGTTGTTGTTCCTTTTGTTGCATCACAGTCACGTGACATGCAAGGACAACAAATTGATACACGAAACACGCAAAGTGAGCACATAAGAGATGAACCAAGTGACAATGTACAAATTTCGAATGAACAAGCAATGCCACAAGATATGGCATTACAGAGGTCTACAAGACAGAAAAGGCCAGCTGTATCGAATGATTATGTGGTTTACTTGCTTGAGCATGAATCGGAATTAAGCATTGATAAAGATCCAGTCTCATTTAAACAAGCCATGGATTGTAATGATTCTGAAAAGTGGTTGAATGCCATGAAGGAAGAGTTGAAATCGATGGATGTAAATCAAGTCTGGGAACTAGTAGAGTTGCCTGAAGGATCAAAACGAGTTGGCTGTAAGTGGGTCTTCAAGACCAAGCGAAACTCAAAAGGCAACATCGAAAAATACAAAGCCAGACTTGTTGCCAAGGGTTACACTCAAAAGGATGGCATTGACTATAAGGAGACTTTCTCTCCAGTATCTAAGAAAGACTCCTTAAGAATTATTATGGCTTTGGTGGCTCAATATGACCTGGAGCTCCACCAAATGGATGTAAAGACCGCCTTTCTAAATGGAGACTTAGAAGAGGAAGTGTATATGGACCAACCTGAAGGTTTCATAACCACAGGGCAGGAAAGTTTGGTGTGTAAATTAAAGAAATCGATATATGGACTGAAACAAGCTTCCCGACAATGGTATATTAAGTTTAATGATACCATTACGTCATATGGTTTTGTAGAGAACATCGTTGATCGGTGTATCTATATGAAGGTCAGTGGGAGCAAGTTCATTATATTAGTCCTATATGTCGATGACATTCTATTGGCTGCTAATGACATGAGTTTGTTACATGACGTTAAGAAATTTCTCTCTGAAACTTTTGAAATGAAAGATATGAATGAGGCATCCTATATGATAGGAATAGAGATATTTCGTGATAGATCACAAGGATTGTTGAGATTGTCTTAGAAAGGCTATATCAATAAAGTATTAGAGAGATTTAGAATGGAAAATTGCTTTACAGGAATAGTTCCAATTCAGAAAGGGGACAAGTTCAGTGAACTGCAATGTCCAAAGAATGATTTGGAACGAAAATCAATGGAATCCATTCCCTATGCATCATTGGTTGGAAGTTTGATGTATACTCAAACATGCACTCGACCAGACATTAGTTTCGCTGTTAGAATGTTGGGCCGATATCAAAGTAATCCTGGAATAGATCATTGGAAAGCTGGAAAGAAAGTACTTAGGTACTTACAAGGCACCAAGAATCACATGCTTACTTATAAAAGATCAAGTCATCTTGAGATAGTAGGCTACTCGGATTCAGATTATGCTGGATGTGTAGACTCGAGGAAATCTACATTTGGTTACGTGTTCCTCCTGGCTGGAGGAGCAGTTTCCTGGAAAAGTGGGAAGCAGTCTGTCATTGCTACTTCCACTATGGAAGCTGAATTTGTAGCATGCTTTGAGGCTACTGTTCATGCATTATGGTCGCGAAATTTTATCTTAAGGCTTGGTTTGGTCAACAGTATAGAAAAGTCGTTAAGAATTTATTGTGATAATTCCGCAGCTGTTTTCTTCTCTAAGAATGATAGGTATTCTAAAGGTGCGAACATATGGATTTGAAATATCTATCTGTTAAGGAAGAAGTGCAAAACCGTAAAGTGTCTATTGAGCACATTGGTACTGAATTGATGATAGCGGACCCATTAACTAAAGGTTTGCCACCGAAAACATTTACTGGACATGTTGAAGGGATGGGCATTTTGGATAGGTCCGCATTCACATGAAAGTCAATATTATGTACTGCTCATATTATTGTAACACTCGTGAATTCAATTAAAGTCATGGTTTTGTTTACGCTCTATTATCTCCATTTGGTTGTATACAATTACAGTTGTGAGATAACTAGTGGCATGTTCGGAAATGACAATTAAAGTTTCAACGTTCCTCAGTTAGGTTATTATGAATTATAATGATCATGTGATACTTGGAAGGAATCATGTCACCAAAGAACATGTGACTGCCATGATCCAATCATTTTAATTCAATCAAGTATTGTGGTTTGATGATCTTTAAGGATTGTGCACACTTATTTGTTGTTGATTCATCAAATCATAACAAGAGCCAAGTGGGAGATTGTTAAATTAATTAACATGAGTAGCTCTTGTTATTTAAAGTGTGTCCCAATATAAAAGGTCCAATATGATGGTCGGTTGGACATAATGGCAATTTGGGTCACTGGGTTTAAAATCCCTCTACTCTCCCTATTTAAAGATAATTGTTACAGGAAAAAAGATAACGATTACGGGTAGCATAATTGTTATCGGAAAAGAGGGATAATTTTCTAATTTATAATTAATGAAAAGGTAACTGCTTGTTACGGAAGGAAAAGGTAACGTTTTGATTAGGATATTAATTCCCTAATTAATGATTTAATTAGGATATTAATTCCTAATTAATGATAACGATTTAATTAGGATATTAATTCCTAATTAACGATAACAATTATGGAAAGGGAAATAAACGTTATTATCAAATTTTTCCCTGGAGTCTCTCAGCCATCAGGGGAATCAGGAAAAGGAAAGGGAAGAGTCGGAGAAAAAACAGAGAGAGAGAGAGACCGAAAAGGCAGGAAGACACGAAAGGAAAGAATCAGAAAAGGAAAGGCGAAATCTTCTCAGACACGGATCGGTAAAGAGATCTTCACCTCCGCGAAGGAACCGACATGGATAACGGTACGTCGATTCCTTACAGTTCATTTGTTAGTATTCACTTAAAGAAAGATCCTGTATTGTGGAAATAGAATTTTCATTAAAGGAAAATTCTGGAAAAGTTCTATCATACGAATCAAACATCTCGGCTTCTGCAGGTGTAGCAAATGCCATAGACCAAACAGGTTGCTTTCTTCCAAGACTTCAGTCATTAAATTTTGAGTTAACTGCTTTATCAAGTTGATTACGGATAGGCATTATATTCACCTAATACTTCATGGACTGTAATGTGCTGTTCACAGAATTGATACTACACAATAATCATATTAGCCCTTTTCGTTTCTGTAATTACTTTTTCTTATTTTCTTTTGCACATAATGATTGGAAGTTGCCTTTACTGGTTGTTCAAACTACTTTCCTTCGCGCGATAGGCAAACCGATGGTTATAACTCTGAGGGCCTACTCTAAGGATCAAATCATAAGAATTCTTCAGGAAAGGCTCGTGGTAATTGTAGTATGTTCTTTTAAATCTCCAATGCACGCATAACATGATATTCTTTTATTGAATTGTGGTATGTTCTTTTTATTTTTTATTTATATTTGAATCTTGAATAAAATGATAATTTAGTCATTAATTTGTAATTATAATTTTAAAAATAAGATTAATTTAATAATTAAATTAGTGAATTAATAACTAAAAATTTAACTTAGTCTAATTTTTTTTTTGTTTAACTCAATAAAAAAGTGTGACTCAAAAAAATTACTCAATTTAATTAATTTCAATGGTTGGTTAAATAGACTAGGCAAGTTTTACTATTTTTTTAAAATTATACATAATTATATTATCTTATTAAAATTATTTATAAATGTATATTTAAATTTTATTTTAATAATATTATATATAATATAAAAACATTAATGATTTTATTAAACAAGAATTAATTTCTTAGTATGAAGCAACGATGGTAACGATGGTACGTCGAATCGAACTTTAAATTGGGTTAGAATTTGGTTTAAATTTGAGAATTAATCCTGTGGCTAGGAACATAAAATAAATAATTTTTAGCAAAGGGGACCCAACCCCAAAGCAAAGGTGAACCCACGACCCATTCTAAAAATAAATAATTTTAGGATTTGCTTTTACTTCAGGTGGATAACACTCTTAATTCCATTGGTTTCCTCCTCGCAGTCCGCGCGCAGCTCTCGTCGTCCCAGCGCCTGCCGCACCTGCCCACACGCACGCACACACGCACAAGCATGGCAACGTGCTCGTCTCTCTTCCATCATACCCATATGAAAGCAGGAGGTACCATTTTGCTCCCAACTAAAAGAAATTCAGCTTCTTCCTTTCTTTTGACGGCGCAACCTTTCTGTTGTGTTTTGGGTATTTCCTTCTCCTTCTTTGTTTGTTGCGATTATTTCATCTGGTTAATGTTTAATTACTTTAATTATGAACAAATGACGTTTGTTTTTGTGTAGGACGTGGTTGGCCTTTGGCTCATAGGAGAGGCAACTCTCATACGTCTGTTACTGTAAGTTACCCAGGCCACAGCGGTTCGGCCATTAGTCCCTGGCAGTGGGTTTTCTTTCTTTCTTTTTTTTTTTTTTTTAATATTTCCTTTGACAGAGCAGTGCAGGGCAGCATGGCTGTGTCTATCGCTATGAAATTGACATCCTTGTTGAGTTTTAGTGGGGGGGGTGGAGGGGGAGCTCAGGAACTTCCCTTATGATTATTGCCCCCTTGCACATCCTAATTTCACGGGCTTTGTGGTGGATGATTTCTTGGATTTTCTCATGAATTCTTAATTCAATGCAATCAGTTCTTGGTGACCTGGAAAGCATTGTTTGTTGCAGAGGATTGCATCCAATTTTAGCACTTTATTCTGAGCACAGTTTGCCTCCAATTGTCATATGCATGTACCTATGTCATCGCAGCGGCTTATGGGGATACCATATCAGTTAACATTTAAGTGGGTGAAAATTTTCTCTGTTCTTAATTCAAGTATTTCGTATTGCTAGCCCAGTAGCTCCAGCTCGGTATCAAATGTCACTTACCATGACTGTCCTGAAGGTCTTTCAAGGCAATATTTTCAACAAGTCCATGGGGAGTTGGTACACTCCGTGGATTTCAGTAAATATTTCCCTAGCGAGAGATAGAGTCAAACATTGTATTGCAAACAGTGTCAAACATGGCTTCTGATGATTATGGTTTTTATAAGGGTGCTTTTGGTGATTGTGTTTGCTGTAATGGAGTGTATTCTATGGTCCTTTGAAGAGTGAATTCATACTCCATCATGCTTCATTACATGTTACAGGAGGGCATATCTTAACTATTCATGTTGTGGCAGGATGCATTCAGGTGCCCTACCAGAGCAGATCCAAGTAAGCAGCGTCAAGTCCCCCGGTGTAGTGCATGTTTTTTTGTGGGAGGTACCTTCTCTCTCAACATTGGACAGTTGCCTTCGAATTCATCTCTTTTGAGTCACTCGAATGAACATTCTGTGGTTGTGACTAATGCCAAAATCAACATAATGAAGACATCAGACTCCACATTAGATTTTATCCATACATTGATGCTAGCAGATATAGACCCTGCCTCAGCAAAGTTAGCAGTTGGTATATTAGGACCATTTCTCTCAGCTTTTGCCTTTCTGTTTATTTTAAGGATTGTAATGTCTTGGTATCCAAAGCTTCCTGTTGGGGAATTTCCATTTGTAATTGCTTATGCTCCCACTGAACCCCTTCTTATACCAACCCGGAAGGTGATACCACCCCTTGGAGGAGTGGATATAACTCCTGTGGTATGGTTTGGGTTGCTAAGCTTCCTCAACGAGATACTAGTTGGCCCCCAAGGCATTTTAGTTCTTATTTCTCGACAGGTTAACTGATATGGTCAGTGAAACAAGAGAAGGCATAACAATGTGGCTCACTTCTGTTTTGCTAAACTGTGTAAGCTTGTTATCTGGGATCATTGAGTTCTTTTGGTTCATTTGACCACATTGCCCGAATGGTACTGGGAAACATGAGATAGTGGCAGAATGTCCATCAGATGGTATTTCTTTTATGTTGGTGGGCTGCGGATTCCTATTGCAGACGTTGTCTGCCATGGTAGAACTTTCAGTTATTGAAGGATGCTCATCTGCTGCACTCTTTTGTAAATGCAGAGCTGTCCTCCGGTTGTGCGAGAGTGCATAGAAAGAAAATGCTATTTTCTTCAACAAGTTTCAATATTTTATTAAGCATTGTCATTATAGAAGCTGTTAGATAATTGTTTCGGAGGTTCCAACTTTAGAGCTGTGAACTCAAGCGATTTCATGTTCAAGATGCTTGCTCAACTTTTGACTCAACTTAATGGGTCTGTAAGGAGGAAAACTCCCATACTAATGCACCTGGTTTGTGATTCTCTTCAGTATTGAAATCGTTTTATGGCTACTATTGAAATAGGCATAATTTATTGCTAGCCTCATGAACAAATAATTAATGAATAAAAAAAATTCCTTTTCTCACTACATAAGTTTTCCCAAGATTATTAATCCGTCCTGCGTATTTTTAGGGTATAAATCCGTCTTGAGTTTGAAAGTCCATAACTAATGCACATAACAATGATAGATGCCTTCAATTGATTGCATTGGTTATATATATGTATGTATGTATGTATGTATGTATGTATGTACAAATGTATAAATAATACGAAGCATCGGTGAGTGAGGTATGCAGATCAAGTAACACACGTCCCCTATCTAGTGGACCATCAAAATATGTTGCCTAAAGGGTGTTTTAAAATGCTAGACGGCAGCCACTTCAAGAGTTCGGCTAGAAGATCTACGGCAGTGGAAGTTAAGGATGCTCTATTAGGTCTTGGGTCATATAAAGCTCCTAGGCCTTATGGGTAACAGGCCCTTTTTCACTAAAATTTTTGGTCAATTGTTGGCAGATCTCTCACTGAATTCGTGCTACAAATCTGTCGTGTGAAGAAACTTCCCCTAGATAGCAATGCCAGGCATATAGCCAAAGGTTAAAAGTGCCTTAAAAAGCTATAACAAAAATGATGGTATCCCGATTGAAACCTTTGCTCCTGAATGGATTACTCCTACTTAAGCGAGCTTTGTACTTGGTAGGCAAATTACTTTCAACGTGGTCATATTACAGAGGGTCATTAAACTTTGAAAGGCTATAAAGGGAGAAAGACAAGAATGGTCCTTAAGCTGGACTTTAAGAAAGCTTACAACAGATTGCACTGGGATTTCATCTGAAGTACACTGATGGACTTGCAACTACCCAGTGATCTGATTAGGCTTATAATGGAGTGCATTACATCTATTACCATGTGAATTCTTTCGAATGGGTCACCCTCTGATGAGTTTAGACTATCTCGAGGTGTTTGGCAAGGGGATCCATTGTCTCCCTATATCTATGTGCTTTGTATGGAACGACCGTAACACCTGACTGAACAAATTGTTTAGCAAGGGGAGTGGATGTTGGTGTCACTATCAAGGAAAGGGCTTGTGCTTTCCTATCTTCTCTTCGCAGAAAATGAGGACGTACTGGAGGAAGCAAGCGTGCAATAAGTCAAGGTCATCAGAGGGTGCTTGGATGTGTTTTGTGCCAGCTTTGGTCAACTGATTAGCCTGACTAAGTCCTGTATCTTTCTGTCTAGAAATGTTTCTAGGGGCAGGGCATGCAAAATAAGTAAAGCAGCTAGATTCTGTATCACTGAAGACCTTGGCAAATATTTGGGATTGTCAGGATTGCATGGAAGGGTTGTTAAAGATATGCATAAGGCTATTTTGGATCGGGTCCAATCTAGTCTTGCAGGGTGGAAGGCTCAGCAATTATCAACGGCAAGTCGTTTAACCCTTATCAAGTTGGTCAGCGCAATAATCCCGGTGTATACTATGGATACAGTTTGGCTGCCAACATCCGTGAGTGATCAGATTGTGAGGGATCACATTGACCGAGTTCAACGTGAGTTTGTATGAGGTGATTCAAAGAACAAAAGAAAAGATTGCTTAGTTCAGTGGTCCACTATTAGCCAGCCGAAGGAGAGGGTTGGGTTAGGAATAAGAAATACGAGCAAGATGAACTAGGTCATGTTATTAAAGTTAGGTTGGAGAGCCTTACAGGGAAAACAAAGTTTATGACTTTGGTTATTACATGACAGATATTGTGGGACAGATACTGGAGTCGCCTCTTTTGAATATAAACAGAATACCTCGCACACTTGGTGGGGTATTGCTCGTCCTAAACATTGCCTAGAAAATGGACTCATGCACAGGGTTCGTAATGGCAGAAGCACTAAGTTTTGACTTGATAAGTGGCTACTTCCAGAGCCCCTATGGGACCATGCCATAGGGTTTTTGGGGCCTGGAGAGCAAGAAAGGCTTGTTACTTCTTACTGGAAACCATCAAATGAGTAGGATTGGGCAGCAATACGGGGTAAACCATCTAGTTCTTGCCAAGGTAGGATGGGCACACACCTCAAATGGACAGTTCTCAGTCAAATCTACTTATGGGAGTCTTAATATACCAGCGGATTCATGTTACGGTAATTTATATGGCGTCGTTTGGAACTAAGCCAAGGTGGTATAGGAGGATTAGCCAATTTTCTCTTTGCCTGTTATGTCATTCCTAGGTGAAAAATATTCATCATCTACTGCGAGATTGCAGACAAGTTTCCTGTTTGTGGAAACAGATTGTTGCTCCATCCCATTAGGCATATTTTTTCAATATCACGGAGATTGTGGTTGACAGATAACTTGCGGTAGAACTTTAGTGGGGGTCTCATATAGAACTGGCCTGTCACCTTTGCTGTCACCTATGGGTGGGCATGGCGGTGGAGGAATGAGATTCCCTCTGGAGGAAAAGACATGGCAAGCTACTCTATGCAATTTATTCTATCCATGGTTGAAGAATTCTGTGCATCTTTGAATGTGGAATTCAAAAATCAAACTATAAATATGCGTTAGGAGATACTTGTTGGTTGGCCATTTCCTCCTATAGGCTGAATAAAGTTGAACATGATGGAGCGGCAAAAGGTAACCCCGAGCTTGTTGTCGCTGGGGTATTCTTCGTGATTCTTAAGGATCCTGGATCGGAGGGTTCATGCAAAAAGCCTTCTGTAGGAAAACACTCGCCTATAAAAGCAATTAGATGACACAAATGTTATACTCTTTCTAGAAAAAAAAATTCATGTCACGTGAATAAATCTACTCACACAAGAAAATCAAAATATAACTTAGTAAATAGATCAACTCACCCAAGAAAATCAAAACCTAGCACAATAGTTAAACCCACTCACCTAGAAAAATTAGAATCTAATATAGTAGGTAAACTTACTCACATTGGGAAATCAAGGCTTGGCACAAAATCGAGCAACTTAAGATGCCCAAATCTAATAATTGACCAATCAGCTTCAACAAGTCATCATAGGCAAGAAATCTAACTATCACAATGGATCAAAGGGGTAATAGGCAAAGCTAGAGTCATGGCAATTGAAGCCAGAGAATTGTGAGATAAGATCCCAACATTGCATCCATTCATCAAATACCTTAGCCATTTTCTTAAAGAAGCCTTTAGGAATTATTAGTTCATCACTTAGTTTATGTCAAAATCTAAAACCATTACTGTGTATATGACTAAATCCTTTCTAACCTTTTAAATTGTAAATATTAGTGAAGAAAAATGTCCCTTAGCATATAATCAACCCAATTTAAAATTGTCCCTCCACTTTTGATCTTGTAATATAGAAAAGAGTCAGACATATCCATCCTATAACTTATTATGATTTGTTACAATAGTCATTACTATACGAAGTGAATGATATCCATATACATATCATAACATCTTATCCAACATCATACATAATTGTTTGATCATGCATATTTAAGGGCATATTTAAGGTTTTATAATTAAACTTATTTGATTCAGATGGAAGCACAATGATTTATGATGAAATAAGTTAAGTGTCAAATAAAGGATTTCTTAAAAGGGTGGTCCTTACTAATCATATTTATGATGAAATATACTTTACCTACATCATAAAAAACATATCCTTTATCCTAATGGAAGGACTTAAAGATTGTTGTAGGTGGCAGAGGACCAAATTACACACCACTTATGAGTGTTTGATGTTTTGATTATTTTTAAAAGGAAAAATAATGATAGGGGAAGTGATTTTAACACTATTCCAACTTTGGGCAATGCACCTCGACATCGAGTATGATGAAATAAGCAGGTATCAACTCTTGTACTATGAAGTCATGGCAAATCCCTTTTATTTATCCATAATTTTTATGTCTTAGAACCTAAGGATTTAGAGTTGGACTTAGATGAAAAGAAGATAGCCCTCCTAAGTCACCAAGGATTAGTTTTCCTAACAATAAACAAAATCCTACTCTACCTAGTTTTATAAACATTTTGGCAATGGCATTTTTGGAAATAAGTATTAAGGACACCCTTTAAAGACATAAAACATTCATGATAAATAAATTGTAAAGGCTCCTTCTTAGGCACTAAGGAATCAATAATATCCCTCTCAAGTTTATAGATTAGCATCCACAATATCCTTCCATGAATTGTTTCTCTATTCCTCTAAAACATTTTAGCAATTTTCCTAAGGAGGCTCTTGGACTGCTTATGTACCTTGCTAGAAAATACATGATTGGCATGCTAAAATATTAGCCTTGGATCTATGCTTTCATGAGATATTGGGAGTAAAACCTATGCACCTAATTCACTATATAAATGGTTCAAGCCCTTTAGCCACCTTACGGAATGGAGGAATATCATTAATAGCCCTAAAGATCCTTTATTCATTTTCTACATTTTCTATCTATACCTAAATGTGTCGGTGCAAAATAAAGAAACTAGAATATGCACACAACTCATTTATTCATAAGATTATCAATTTTTCCATCAATGTCTTGGTTGATCCCTACATTAATTTGATCTTGCAATAAGATGCCAAGACCATTCTCTATGAACCCAACTATGTGAATTTGGGCATTCCTCATCAGGCTCTATTCCAAGTCAACACTTATCATTACAATGGATATATAGACTCAAATAGCGAAGACTCAAGTAGCGAACCGCTTCCCTATCATTATACCTAATACTTGCATCATCAATAGCTCCACTCTCATGCATATGCAAACCTAAATTTTGATTACTAGAAAGCTATTGTTAACAAATACAGTTTAAGTAGTAATGAAGAATATTTTGTTTACAATTAGAAAGGAAAAGCAACTTTGGCTATAATAAGGCCTTTTAAGGATAAAGAAAGTAAGACATTCCCTTTTATTCTCCTATGTACTATTAATACTAAGTAAAATTGTTTGACTACAAATCCTTTTACGTGTATATCTAAGCATTTCATACATTAAGTATATCATTTATAGATATTATAAATATCATTACTTTTTCTAATGCTACAAAATAACAAAGGTACAATAAAGTAAATAATAAGGAGCTTACAACTAGCGAGACATACAATCCTAACTCGATCACATGCAAAAAAAAAACAAAAAAACAAAAAAAAAAGAATAAAGTTAAAGAACTAGTCAACTGCATGTACAAGATTTAGGCCTAAATCAATAAATTAAAAAAGCAAATGCAATAGATAACCCAAGCATTTGTTAAAGGGAACATAGTCATAAAAGACCTTATACCCTAGGAGAATTCTCCCACCTTAACCAATGGATTATTTCAAGCAACCTTAACATTAGGAGCTTCTCTAACACCCTTTACTTATTCTCGATAAGTGATGTATACTACTTCAACACAAATCATCATTGCGAAATCATTAGGTACTCAATACATCCACCAAATATCACTCCACGCCTTACTCTAGTGATATTTTCTCCAACAAATCTCAAATCATTTTCAAATTAAAGGACAAAAATGTGCAAAGTGTAGAGTATTTTATGAAAGAGAAAATTAACCTTTTATAGGAGGAAGTTAGAGCCATCAAATGGGATGATGTGAAAATTCTCTTAAGTGCATTAGATAGATCTTTGTCTAGTTTAAGATGTAATCGTTTCATCAAAATTCAAGGTCCCAAAATTTGAAAAGTATTATGGCACAGGACTACGATCACTTGATTATGTATGTTTAAAAAATGATGACATATACTTATAATGAAAAACTTCTTATGCATTATTTCCAAGACAGTTTAATAAGTTTAACCTCTTACTAGTACATCAAGTAAGATCAAAGAAATGTTAGAAATTATAAAGAGCTAGTTACCACCTTTTAAGTCAAATTCAAGTATATCTTTAAGTTAGAACCCATATGAATGGATCTCCAAGTCATGAAAATGAAGTTAGAAGAAACTTTCAAAATAATATGCTAAATGGTGACACAATATAATTGTTTAGGACCAACCTTTACTATTGGAAAAAGAATTGGCTTCCACTTTGCTAAACATATTGAAAGCCTTTTACTACAATTAAATGGTAGGAAGGATATAAGGAAGTATTGTTGATTTGGTCATTACAAAAGAAAGAATTGACAAGGGTATCAAAAAGGTAAAATTATCAATACAACTGCCAGGACTCCAACATCCAAGAAAATTAATGTGACTAAAAAGGGGGAAAAACAAGGTCTAATTGATAAGTATGATAATCAATTGAGATCACATCTCATCTACCAGTCATTTGATAATATATAAAGAAAACTTAACCCTAAGTAATCATGTCGTCTCACAACATGATAGCTTCTTTTGCATATTAAGGTCCTTAACCATAACCTTTACCACTAAATGACCATCCATCAGCACCTCCAAATAATCAGGCTAAGCCTAAAGGGCAAGAGAGGAAGAAAATTAACCTTATACCAACCTTTTATTTATAGTTGCTCACTTGACTAGTTCAAAATGGATTGGTTGGTATTATAGCCTAAGAATAGTTGAAGCCACCCTATCCTTCTTAGCACAATGCCAATGTTAAATATAAGTATCATGGTAGGAAAATAGAGCATTCAACTAATGACTAGTAAACTCTAAAATGTAAGATTCAAGAGTCAAGAGATGAAAGATGGATTGACTTTTTGAAAACTAAAAAAGAAAAAAACCCTTGATAACAATTAATAAATAAATTAGATTGAGGAATACCTAAATAACAATTTCTAGGAAATGAATCCTAATTCCATCAAAATTGGCATGATAAAGCTTAAGTAGTTAGTTTGTAAATACCCACCTTTTTGACATTAAAGAAACCTAGTACCACCAAAACTATTTCACTTAATTGCTCTAGCATCCTCTCCTCCTCTAACACTTTGTTACCTCATCAAAGTAATAAAGCAATCTAATGGAACTACAGCTACTAAATGAACTCTCATAATCAACCAACACAAAAATTGGCACCTACAATAACATTTGACATAGGTATCACCTGAAACAAGAGATGGTATACGCTAAAGTACATAGAAAGGCTGAAGCAAAAGAAAGAGAAAGCCATTGTAATCTCACAAAAGAAATCCCTCTGCAGGATATTGCGAAAGCAAAATCATTTACTAAATGTAAACTTAAGGTCGAGCAAAATCCTACTAATAAGGATGATGGAATGTTCCTTATATTAGCATAGTTTAACAACTTAGTCTGACTCTAACCAAAATCTCAATCCTCTCTCTATTAATGGACCTGAAGTCTCATCGAAAATCTTTGTTATGTATCCTGAATAAAGTATATGTCATATTTGAAATCTCTTTGGCTAACTTTGATTACTTCATTAACAACATTTTAACAAGCAATTGCATTTCATTCTTGGACAAAAAGATTCTAGTTGAAGGACATAACCATTCCAAAGCATTACATATTTATGTCATTTTCCATAAATGTAATGTCTAATGTCCTTATTGATAATGGATCATCCTTGAATGTTATGTTTAAGGATATGCTGAAACAATTACCAATTGACACTATCATCATAACACTCATTCACATGATTGTGAGAGTATTTGATGGCATAAGGCACAAGGTTATAGGAATCATTAAATTCCTCATATAAGTAGGACTATGCATTTTTAATGTACCAATCCAAGTAATGGATATAAAAACTACCTATAATTATGTGTTAGGTCATCTATGGATCTATATGGGAAAAGTCATTCCTTCCACTTTGCACCAAAATGTGAAATTCACCATAGGTGATTAATTGGTAAAAGTGCGAGTAAAATATGACTTGCTTGTCTCTAGATTACTAAGAATGCCTTATGTCAAGGCAGTCAAAGAAGTGTTAGAATATGCATTTTGATCTTTTGAAATCATGAATGTGACTTCCTAGTCAAAGGAGTAGTTCCTCCAAATATCACTATAACCATCTGAAGTATTGCTAAAAATAACCAAAGTGATAATAAAAAATGTTTACTACCTAGGTAAAGGAATTGGAAAATATCTACAAGGCATAGTTGCTCCTTTACAACCCAACAAATGGCAAAGCCAATTTGAGATTAGATACCAATTAAACCAAGTTAATGCTATCTAAGGAGTTTTTGTTACCTTTAACCCACCATTTTAAAAATGTAGAGTTCATTAATCCAACTCATGATGAGCATGGTGCACCAACCAAAGTTACTATTGAATTGGACACATTAAAAATTCATATGATCTCCAAAGGGGAGGAAAAAGATTCTTCTTAAGTTCCACAAATTCAATCGTGTAACTCTAGTATCCCTTTAGGTAACTAGTGAGTTTAAGAGATTTCCTAGTCACTCGAGTTTCTTACAAAGTACTATAACTTAAAATTTTCCACTTATTGATGTCTATGACATTTAAGGGTAACTATGTAAGAAAATGGGTTGCCTTTTGTCACATGTCAACCAATAATATATATTTATGTCATTTGCATTTATAATTCTAACTCTACCATTTTAACTAGCATCTACCTTTACATCTGTAATCCTATCCTAACATTACTCAGTCATTTTCCATAACTTTTTATCCATTATACAAAATGTCTGAAGACGAAATTGATAGTTTAACCATTATTTGCCTTAAGGTAAAATCTAAAAGTATCTCTAATGTGCCAATTAAGGATAACCTAGAAAGTGAAGAAATCTTGCTAGACCTCTAGCACCTAATTGAACAAGAGGAAACACAATTCATAGTTAAGAAAGAGTTGATTAAGCTAGTTAACCTAAGCAGTGCAAGAAATAAACAAAAATTTAAAATCAATATTAGACTCCCCTTAGAAAGCAAGCAGGGCATGAATCAATTACTTAAAGAATACATAGTTATTTTTGCGTTGACATACCAAGACATGTTAGGTTTAAACACTGATATAATGAGGCACAAACTCCCTATAAGACCAGGATGTAAACCCATACAATAGAAACTTAAAAGAATGAAACTAAATGTCTTATTAAAAATCAAGGAAGAAGGTAAAAAGTAGTTGGAAGCAAGCTTTCTTCAAGAAACCCAGTATCCAAAATGGGTAGCCAACATTATACAGTACCAAATAAAGATGGAAAAGTCTATATGTGTGTGGACTATAAGGACCTAAACAAAGTAAGCCCTAAAGATAACCTTCCCTTACTACATATTGATATTCTTATTAATAAAACAACAAACCATTCAATGTTTTCCTTCATGGACAAGTTCTCGAGCTATAATTAAACCAAAAAGGCACTTAAAGACATAGAAGAAACAACATTTATTATAATATGAGGAACCTTTTACTATAAGGTCATACCATTTGAACTTAAAAATGCAGGTGCCACCTATCAAGAGGCAATGATTGCCTTATTTTATGATTTGATGCATAAAAAGGTTGAAGTCTATGTTGACAACATGATTGCCAAATCTTAAACAGACAAAAACCACTTAACAATCCTCAGAAAGTTGTTCAACTGGCTAAAGAGATTTCAATTCAAACTCAATCTAGTAAAATGTATTTTTGGAGCAACCTCAGGTAAATTACTTAACTTTATGGTTAATCAAAAAGGCATAAAAATTGACCCTAATAAAATTAAAGACATATAGGAAATACCTACACCTTCTACATCAAAAAAAGTACAGGGATTCCTGAGAAGGGTCAATTACGTTACTAGATTCATATTTCAACTAATGGAAATGTGTGAGCCTATATTTAGGATGTTACAGAAAAGCAATCCAATTTTATGGGATGATCAATGCTAGGAAGCTTTCAATAAGATCAAGCATTATCTCTTTAATCCTCCAATTTTGGTACCATTAGTTTTGCATAAACCACTCATATTATATTTCACCATATGGGAATGATGCACGAGTTGTGTTTTAGGACAACATGATAAAATACGTAAAAAGTCAAAGATAATCTACTATCTTAATAAGAAATTCACCAATCATAAAACACAATATTCACACTTTGGAAGAATATTTTATGCCTTAGGCAACATGTTGACATTAGCAATTTATGTTATACCATATAACCTAGCTTATCACTAAATATGATCCCTTTAAATACATCTTTAAAAGCCAACATTATCAGGATGAGTGGCTTGTTGGCAAATTCTCTTTTTAGAACATGACATTCAATAAGTCAATCGAAAAATTGTCAAAGGTAATGCAATAGCAAACTTTTCTTACAAATTAGGCCATCTTTAACTATGAGCCAATGTAATTCAAATTTTTCAATGAGAACATCCTAACCATGGATTAGACTCAAGAAGATAATGGATGAAAAATGTGATTTAATAAGTATCTAACACATTAGGGTATGAAATCAAGGCAGTCCTCATTTCTTTTAAAGGCAAGTAATACCTAATCATAACAAAATTGCAATTCAAATGCACTAGTAATATGGTAAAATATAAAGCATGCATGCTATATGTTTATTATATACCTTAGAGATGAAAGTTAAAACTCTCAAAATATATGGTGGGTAAATGGGAAACCTAAGACCATAAACTTATGCCCTATCACCAATACATCAAGGAACTAATGGCATAATTTGATCATGTCATTTTTCACCACATGCCTTGAAAAAACAAACAAATTTCCAATGCCTTAACAACTTTGGCGACAATGCACAAGCTTGACTTGGAAGCTAATGCCTTAGTGACCATGTCAATATCCATCACACTCTAACCTATTGTATGCATATAAAGGGGGAGGTTGATAACAAATTATGGTATCATGATATAAAGTACTACCTTAAGGCTCAAGAATATCTTGAAGGTGTAGATGAAAATGATAAGAGAATCCTACGAAAGTTGGCAATGAATTTCTTTTTTAACAAAGACATTTTCTACAAATGTAACTATAACTTAATCTTATTATAATGCATAGATGAAATTGAAGTAAAAATGATCATGAAAGAAACATAATGGTTTATATAGGTTACTAACGACCTCTCCATGTTTAAAAAAACCTTAAAGGCAAGATATTATTGGTTAATTATGGAATTAGATTGTTTTTGACTTACCTAGAAATGTTATAAATGTCAAACATATTAAAAAATGTTATGAAATGTTATTAGTCAATTATGAATGTCGACTCCATTGCATGTAATGACATCTTTATGATCATTTTTTATTTGGGAAATAGATGTAATTAGTCTTATTTTACCAAAAGCATCCAATGGACATTGATTCATTTTAGTGGCAATTGAATACTTCATAAAATAGGTCGAAGCAACATCTTATAAGAGTGTTAGCCATAAGGTGGTTGTTAAGTTCATTAAAAAGATATCATATGTTGTTATGGTGTCCTAAAACAGCTTGTCACAAATAATGTCATTAATCTAAACAACAAAACAATGATTAATCTTTACAACCAATTTAAAATCAAGCATCATAATTTAGTTTCATACAAGTTGAAGATGAATAGGACAATTGAGGTAATAAAAAAAATCTCAAGCAGATCATTGAAAAATGATGATTATCTATAAAGATTGGCATGAGATGTTGTTGTTTGCCTTCCATACATATTGCACCACCATATATACTTCTACAAAGGTAACCTCATTTGCATTGGTTTATGAAACTAAAGTAGTCTTACTAGTAAAAGTTGAAATTCCTTCATTAAGAGTTTAAATGAAAACCTAACTAGAAAAGGTAGAATGAGTTAAAATTAGATATAACCAATTAAGTCTCATCAAAGAAAAGAGACTGAGTGTTATTTTCCTTGTATAATTATAGCAAAGTCAAACAAGGTAAGCACATCAAAAGAAAATGCACTTTAAATACTTCAAAAGAGACTTATTCTTAAAACAAGTCCCACAAAGTCAAAGTGACCCAAGGAGTAAATAAGCATCCAACTATGAAGGTTATATGTTGTACAAAAAGTGTTCTTAACTAAAGTATTGATTCTAACAAATACAGATGGTGAGGAAATGTCACATCTCATTAATTCAAATTTAGTTAAAAAGTATTTTACTTAAGTATCAACAAACATGAAATGGACCAATCATTAATTACCAACTAAAAATGGGAGTATAGTGAAAAAGATCAATAAAAATGTAATACATGATCTTGTAGATAGGATCTACACACAAGGGATATCCAGATGATGTTAAAGACATCCCCAATAAAGTGTTCAGACAGACTCAAGTCAAACTATTAGTTATAATATTGGTCTTTGTTAACCCTCACACTATTAACCTTATAATCTTTTCCCACTTTATGTCAAAATATGTCACTTTATTTTATTATTGAATATAAACTAGTTGTCCCATGGATAATAACTTTCTCTTAAACCTCAACACAAATGTTATTGATGTGATCATATTTATTTAATTGACATATGTCAACAGGCATTTTAAAAATGAACATAACATATATTGCATTTCTTTGTTTAAGACTCTTATGGATATAAAGAATTCCTTATAATGTTGTACTCGAAGTCCTTAGGTAGCATTAGCTAGCATGGATGAATCAGTGGTTTGGAATTCTTTATGAGATTGAAATAACAAGCCAGCAAGTTAAGCCTACCTCAATAAAAAGAAAAAAAAAACTCAAGATTCTTTAAGAATTCTAGATAAAAACGTTAATTCCAATAACATGAGATAAAACAAGATGATTCTCTTAAAAGAGATACTCTACTAAATTTCCAACCATTTTAAGGTTCGAGCAACCAGAAACTTGGGAAATAGAAAGAGGATTCTTTTAGATGAAAAAAAAAAAGAAAAAAAAGGAGTGAAAAGACATGTAAAACATAGGAAGAGCTCTCATTGCATTACGACTTTAAACAACTAATTCAAATTAAAAAAAGGGTAAAGTAAAATCAAAAGATATAATAAAAATTAGGAATTCCCAAAAGGGGAAAGAACTTCAATTATGATAAATTAGAACTATCAAAGATTACTAAGTGGAGAATAAGTGAAAATTAAGGAAAGCAAATCCTTAATGGCACTATGCTAGTGCAAACATATTTGAACAACTACAACTAATGAACTAGATCATAATAACATTTTTTGGTGGGCTTTACGACAACACCCTAGTTAAAGGGTACTAAAACCATTTTAACTAAGTTCAAACAACATGTCAAAGGCAATTTCTAGCAAGTTTAAGTATGCTTTGCATCCACAACTTAAGTAAAAGTGTGATGCAGTCATCTTGAGTGAACTCAAGCAATAAGTTAAAAGCAACATTTTTTGGTGGGTTTAAGTACACTTTGTGATAACACTTAAACAAAAGGGTAATGTAGTCATCATAAACAAGTTTAAGTAACACATCAGAAGCTATTTTTAAGTGGGCTTAAGTATGCTTTGCATCTATGACCCAAGCAAGTGGGTGATGCAACCATCTTAAGTGAATTCAATCCATATGTCAACATACCTCTAAAATTTTAACAGTAAATGGTAGTTGAAGGCAATTCTATAAAGAGTTTGAGTGCATCCTACATTGGTAAATTGAGTCAAAGGATCATGCAACCATCCCAAATAAGTATAAATCACACATCAGCATACCTTTAGGATTTCAATAATAAATGGTAGTTGAAAGCAATTATGTACGAAGTTTAAATGTGCCCTATGTTTGCAACCCAAGAAAAAGGGTTATGCAACCATTTCAAAAAAGTATAAGCAACATGTTAACTTAATTTAGAGATTTTCACAATAAATAACAGTCAAAAGTTATTTTACACAAACTTAAGAATGCATTCTCAAGTAAAAGGGTAATGCAGTCATTTCAAATAAGTCTCAAAAACACATTGATGTATTTCTAGAATTTTGACAATGATTGAAAATTCCATTTACATTAACCAAAAAGTGCCACCAAAATCATCCCATATCAAGTGCATTAACCTCCCTGATGGAGTAATCAATTGAGTATCAAAAATACCCAATGGAGAATAGTATAATTTCTAGCCATGTCATAAATCCCCTTGATAAGACATCTACATAGTTGTCCTAGGTAAAGTTGCTCTTAGCATGTAAATGGAAATTAGCTGTTTTGGAACTATACTACACATATCATAGGATTGTTCCTTAATTTTGAATACATCCTTAAATAGACATATTTAAGACAAAGATATCATGACATAAATACTTAAAATATGGACAAAATAAAGATCTAAAAAAATCTTTACTTATTCCTCTATATTAAAGCAACTCATAAAGAGGAATAATTATTATACCCTTATTTTGTCCACCCTTTTTCTTTTCTTTTTTTTTTTTACTGTTGCGTAGGATTAATTTTATAAATTTGGATTATAAATTGTTATTTGGACGTGAAAAAGTAAATAAAGCAACTACAAAAATAAAGAAAAGAATGGAAAAAGAAAAAAATAATTGAATTATTACTAGTATCCAATATATAATTTATATCTTACCTTTAAAAAGGATAGCAAACAACTAGTGCAGCTCTCAAGCTAAATCCAAAGTTAAAAATGTTACTTATTGATGCACATCACATCATTGAACCGTAAAGAAGTCCCTCCCTAATTCAAAAAACCAATAAAAAAAACACCATTTTAAAGCCAAATTTTAGTTTTCCTCACTAGAAATCGCCTCTAAAAATTGTCATGGAGGCATTTCTAGGTTAAAAAACATGAAAAATGGTAGGCAAAAGAACTTAGAATAAAAAAGGATGCAAAAGAGCTTTTGGAAGGTCAAAATGATTTTTAGAGGATAGAGAAAATAGGAGGTAGGGTTTGTAGCCAAAAGAAAAAAAAAAGAGGAAAATGAAAGAAAAGAGGACAACAACTAAAAAAAGGGGAAAAAACAAAAAAGGAAAAGAAAAAAAAAAGATCTAAAGTTTTTGATGGCAATGTCAATTTAAGGTACTTTGGGTGAGTCTATGGGTACAAAAGTACTAAAATAGGAGAAAAATAAATAAATAAAATATCAACAAAATAAGGATAAAAATGGAAATAGATAAAACACAATACCATTGCTTATGTAGCCATTTGGGTTAGCTATGGCCTTTGTTAAACATAACCATACTCCTAAAGCCTAAACAATCCTGATAAAATAGACAAGGCCACTATGGTGTTCCAATCACATCTAAAATGATTAATGGCGACTCTTAACCTGAGACATACATGTTATAACGCATGCTTAGCCCTTACTTTTACATTTATTGAGCTTTTCCCTTTTGCCAGGAGGCCCATCACAACAATATGCATTAACTTTTAAGCAAGAAAAGTTCATGTATGTTATCAAGTTCTTAACCATTGGCAAACCTAGGTAAAATAAATTATGTAAACACTTAGATAAGAACTAAGTCATGGAGCTATATTTGTTCCATAGCAATGCAAAGTTTTATTAGGTAATGGAAAGGCATCATAATTTTTATTAGCTGTCGTGAAGTATATAGTTCTTTAAATAGAAGTTGTACCATAATCATCCCTCAATCACACTTAGTATGCAGAGCAAAAAATTATGATACAGACATTCATAATTAGTAGCAATTCACCATTTATTAATTCTAATGTTTTCTTTGAACAAATAGCAAAAAAAATTAAAACATTCAAAATATAGATAAATTACATAACCAGTAAAAAAGAAAACACTTTTATAAATTAAAATCCCAAAAATTGCTATGTACAATCCTATATATACATACAATCTCATGTATATTAAGTGAAAATAATAGAAACCAATAATTCAACAATGAACAATTACGAACTTTATTGAAAAGGCTACCACAATCATTATTGAAAGATCGAGATTAGAGTTACTAGGCTAGCAAAGCCCCCTTTAGCATTGCAAACATATTTAGGCTTTACATTAACAAAATGAAAAAAATTAAATGACTCTTTTGTTTTTATAGGGAATACAAGAAAAGGCCTTTCATGGGACTAGGCCACATGTCTCGATGAATCCAAGCTCTCTAAGTATGTCAATCAATGAATTTACCTTTTTTTTATGTCCCCTAATTTACAATTTTTTAGGCTTTGGTGGCTTAAACATCCATTGTTCTATGTGTTGTAAGAAATCTTCTTCCTTACCAAACTAACTAGCATTCTAAATAATAAAAAAGGACAAATATGAAGGAACCCAAATAGAAAAAGCTAAAGGGCAAGGAGCAACAAAGAAGGATGTTGATTTCTAAAATACTTACTCTAGATCCATGACTAAGACAAACCAAAAGAAGCCAAAGGTGAGGGAAGTGCTAGTTAAAGAGATCATTGGTTCAAGAGCGGAGGTTGGAAAGACAATGACTAATAATTAAAGAGTGGAGATTGGAGAGGCAATGGAGAGGAGGGCTAAATGTAAAGGGTAAAGTGAATATGGTTCACTGAGTGGGTGTTATGCATCTATATCTTAAGGAAAAAAAAATTGGGGATCAAAATCCTTGCCCTAATCCCTTATCAACTTCCCTTAACCTCATCCTTATTGGGGCAACAATGGGTGGGTCCCTATAAGGACAAGGATTATTGCCAATCCTAAATTAAGATAGTTAAGGATAGTGGCCACTTTTGGAGTTGGTTGTGTTAAGAGTTGTGCACTCAATGGTTTTGTTACCTCAATGATGAATTAGGCACTAAACAAGTCAAGTGATAGGGATGTCAATGGGTTATGTAAGTTTGCTTATAAAGTATAATCCAAGGATCATGGAGAACTTCCGTGCACTATATAACCTAATTAAATTGTATCCATAAGGGAAAAGTGATTTGGAAGGGCACATGACATATTTTTCTCATAAACATCACTAATTGATGAAGGATGCTCATTAAGGAAGACATGTGGTCGAGTTTAGTCAAGTCAAGTCAATACAAATGTGTAATTGCAAAGGTTTAGGCTAAGTCATACACAAAAACACATAGCTAAGGCCCAAAAGTGGACTCCAATGCTAGAATTCTAATAATCAAGTCATTTGAAGTATGAAGAGTTCTTAGGTATGTAAAAATGATAGGTCATTAATTTGCATGGGTGTGGGTCTAGTCTATTTATATGTTACTTAGTTGGCCAGAATGAGTAAGATTTAAAGGTCATGTGACAAATGTGGGATCATTACCCTACATGTAGTCTAAATTCCCTATCTAGTATAAAAAATTTGAGGGTTAGGTCTCTCAAGTCCTTATAGGCTCGATAATGCCTATATGAGCCTAGTAATGATGTGAGGTCTCTCGAGCCCATCCCAAGGTAGTCCTTGATTGATTATAAGCCTCTTTATCATAGTTTAACCATAAAATTTAGCCCAAAAATATTTTTGTACTTATCTTAATAAGTTAACTAAGAAGTATAAACATAGATACAAATACTATGACATAGACACAATATGACAAAAATATTGCAATAAGCTAAACATGTGTAATTTAAATATTTTTAATAATATTAGTAGTTTTTGAACTTATAATTTATAATAATTATTATATTATTTTATGTTATAATTAATATTTTTATAAGAATTTTGAAAAATATATATTACATATGCATATAATATAATATTTAAAAAATTATAATTTAAATTAATAAATACAATTGATAAATTAAAAGATATTTATTTTTTATTATCATATTATTTGTTATATTTATTAAGAAAATTGTTATGTATATTATTTTTAAGAATTTTGAAACTAAGTTTATATATATCTAATAGGTATCTAACATATTAATATCCAATGCATATATTAAAAGTGTCTAATATGCATATTAAAAGTATTTGACACATAAATTAGAAATGTTTGACTTGCATGTCTGATTTTTTTTTTTTTTTTACTCTTTTGTTGGTTGCATCTCAAAATGTCTAATATATGTTAATTGAACGTCAAGGAATGTCATGTATAGCACATGTGTTCGATATAAATACACATTTTTTTAAAGTATCTATTCTACATAGTAAGTTAAAGATAATTTAGTTTTTTTAAAATATTTATAATAATATTTTTGTAATTATTTTAATTTTTCTCAAATAAAATTTTAATAGAATATCAATTATTATAGAATTTTAAAAATATTATATTTTTTATTACATTGAAAAATATAAAGTGTAAATTGTTATTAAACCTAAAATATAACATATTTAATATATATATATATATATATATAGAGAGAGAGAGAGAGAGAGAGAGAGAGAGAGATTAGATATTTGTTCTATCCATTTAAATTTTTATTTAATTAATTGAATTAATTAAATCTTAAACATCTAATTTGTTCAATTTGATAACCAATTCAGTTGTGTTTAGTTTTTTCTTCCAAGCGTACAACTCAATCTCAACCTTTCCCCATTAGCACTTGACTTTGTCTCTATAGAGCCTAAGAACTTCGGTTTGAGAGCCACCCTACAACTCTATCGTCTTTGTCTCGGTCACTTCATTTTCTATGCCTGTTTGGGAGCTCAATTCGTGAGCTTTTCAACACAAACGAATTGTGGTGCTCACTTCCTGCAAGTTTCTGGTGGTGCTCTCTTGGATCGGTCCCTTGTCTACCTTTGCAATCGTTGCTGCTAATCGCCTTCCCTGAGTTAACTGGCCTCTAACGTTTTTCTTCCAATTTTATCAAGTCTCCCTCCGGCTTTATCTTGTTCAGTAAAACTCAACTCGTGATTCACATTCCGACACCCACCTTCAAACTCAGGTTGTGGGGTGGACCTGAGGCACGATTTTCAAATTGCCTGACTATTAGGGCAAGAATACATGTACTTGATGTTTTTAGCATAACTATTTCTACAGTTGTCAAAAATAAAATCAAATATACATAGTAATGACAAGAAAGAAGTTGTAACGCACAATCTTGAAATCCATAGTTGATGTTGTGTTTTTATCGTAATTGTTTCTAGGTTATCAAAAATAAAATCAAATGGACATGGCAATAACAGCAAGATGTTCTAACATACAGGCTCGAACTCCATAAACTAAGGTTTTGTTTGGTCATGCTGTAACATTTTGCTATTAATTTTTGTTTTTTGTTGTCTTAACTATGATGCTTGCTGTCCACCTTTGTATTTTATCACCAGTAATTTTTTTTTTTATTCCTAACAGGATTTTCTTTTAAGAATTATTATCTATATGTAATTTACTATTAATAAACAAATTAGGCATATCATATCTCAATTTTGAATAACAATTGGAAATTATGTCATTGCCGTAAATTTTGTGCAAATTTAGATAGAGAAAGACGAGGTCGACAGAAGACAATTAGAAAGGGATTAACATGATAGAGTGAGAAAGACAAAGGTAGAAAGAGAAATACAAAGTATGAAAAAAGAAACAAAACAAAGAAAAAAATATAAGGTAAAGAAAAAACAATGTAAGGTAGAGAGACAAAAACAAAATAGAAAGAGAAATACAGACTAGAGGAAAAAAAGAAGTTAGAGAGAGAAATGTAAGAATAATAATAGTTCCGATGAAACTTAAGGGTATTTAATCAAATATTAATTTATTTGATAAAATTATAAATAATTTACTAAATATTTTAAATACTTAAATTTGATTAATTAGTAAATAGCATGACTCATAATAAAAATTCTTTGTACATTAACAAACATTATTCTTAACAAGTCTTGATAGCATACAACCTTTAAAAGTTATAAATAAAAGTTTGATCTTCTTTTTAGCCCTTACACTTTGTCATAGAAAACAAAATATAATGTTTTGTGTTATTTCAATCATTAAGAAAGGGATTGAGAAAAAAAAAAAATATATATATATATATATATATATTCCATTAATTTTTTGTTTCAAAAATTTTACAAGTATTAAATAAATTAAGTAATAATTTTTTTTAATTGTACCAAAAATATAAAATTTTAAGATCCGCCATATTGAGTTTTTATACCTAATTGTTTATACATGAATATAATTATAATTATATCTAACAAAAGGACAAATAGGGAGAGGGAAGGACAAGGAAAAGAAAGAAAAATAAAATAAAATAAGACAAAGTTGAGAGAGAAAAAGTCAAAATACAATTAGAAATACAAAAAAGAGAAAAATACAAGAACAGGGAAAGAAAGACAGAATAAAGAAAAAAAATAAACTAAAGAGAGAAAGATATAAAGAGAAAGAAAGACAAAATAAAGAAAGAAAGAAAGACAAAATATATGAGATAGAAATAAGTTGTACAAAAAAGGACTTAAAATGAAATATAATGCTAAAAATCAGAAATTATAAGTTAAAATTTTTTTCTTTTTGGGAATTTTAAGATGATGGGTTTTTTTTTTTTTTTTTGAAAAAGAGAATGAGGCAATAGTTACCAAATGCAATTTCTATTACTGACATAAAAATAAATCAAAAATCAGAAAACAGCAACAACACTAAACAGACTCTAAGCTTAAACTTGTTTCGTTTAATATAAAAATGTAAGATATTCTACGCCAATAGTGAAGCCAAAAGTTTATGGACCAAAATTTCTTTTAAAGCTGCGAGATGACAAATTTTTATTAAATCTACATGTCTATACGTACAATAAATTGATTCTCACATTTCAGTTTTATACTTTTTTTTTTTTTTTAAGCGAAGAGATCAATATGAATCAAAAGTAAATGAAAGCAAGCAAGAATGGACGTTTATCAGAGTGTCGAAGGACACTCGTAGGAAGGAAAACACAGAAGCAATATTACCCTTTTTAAAAAAAGCGCAGAACCAATCTTCAGAACTAGCTTACACATTTGCGCGAAGTCCGAGTTATTTAATTGTATACATATCAAAATAATTAAAGTAATTAACCTTAAAAAACATTTGAAAAATATGTTGTAATCTCAAAATTTAAGAACGGCAATATTAATAAAAGAAATATGTACACTTGTGCACAAAGAAAATTAACTAGCATCTATTGATCAATATTAATTAAGTTAATATAGATAAAAAAAATTCTATAAAAATAAGAAAATAAATTCCAGAATAAAAAGTTATTCGTATTTTGTGAACATGGGGCTAAATTTCATGAAAACTAAAGTTTATAAGAACCTGCAATTGAAAGCAAAAATATAAATGACGGTAAAATAACACACATAATAGTAATTCAAAAAAGTATGACATTTTTAAGTATTCAACTCCATTCAATATATGACATTTTGAGCAAGAGGTATGACATTTTAAATAAAAGTATTATTTTTCGTTAAAAGAAAGCAAACAAACAAAAAAAAAAAAAACCATTCATCTTTATGCCATATATTAAATGCACAATATCTTTACTCGGGAAATTTTTTTCCCTCCCAAAAAGATGTTTCTCTTAATTTGTTTCCTTTTATTAAAAGGTCTATTAAATTATAAATTATAAAACAGAAACAATTCTTTCTATTCTCATAAATTTTATTTATTTTTATTCTAAAATTAGAACTAAATACCTCTAGAATAAAAGTCTAAGAGACAAAAAATATGTTTTTCATATAAATTATGTATGCAATAAATATCTTTCATTAAAAAATTTATCATATCCATTGTCCTGAATAAAGAAAAAAAATTTAGACAGACGCCAGATTTTTCCTTTTCTAAAAAATTTTGTATATTTGCATTGTAAAGTAATGAATGGAAATATCTTTATTTCATTCTCAATGCCATTATTTTTCTAATAAGGAAAGCGAGTATTTGAAAATGAAGTCATAAGATATTTAACTATTGTTCAATAAATAAATAAAAAAAGGAAGTTAAATGGAAAGCTACACAACACATTTATTATTGAGAGATGAAAGAGAGTTTCCTGAAAAAGGAAAACAATTCAACGATAAGACTTTTTTTTTTAATTATAAAAACAATATATCTATATAGATGAATATGTTTATACAATTTTGGTATGAATTTTTTTTTTTTTTGCCCCATATGGGGTTGTAATTAATGTTTCTATCTCTGTTTAGGTGGGGTGGGTGGAGGGTTGATGCTGTAAAACATAAGAGAACAGTACTACTTACCAGGCGCAAATTAACCCCAAAATCACACCATTTGAATACAGGCACCGGAGGGGTAAATAAAAAAAAACAAAGAACATTTGAACAGAGAGTCGTCGGTTGCTGCCAACCCCAGACTCATTACAGACCAAAAATAGGAATGGTTCAGGGGTCACGTGATCTGGTTTGTGGGGCTGGGAGGAGGGGGGGGGCCAGAAGTTACCGTTGGGGCGGCGAGAGCTGAACAACGTGACAGACAGCGAATCACCGTCGCCAAAAGGAGCTGGCTAGTGCGATCCGCCCTCGATATCTTCAATTATTTTTTGTCTGCTTTTGTCTCTACACTCATATAAAAAAAATAATACCTTTAATCTTATTTTATTTTACAAATCTTGAAAATACATCACTCCTTCATTTTTTTTATTTCTGAACTAATATTAAATACTGACATTAATTTATTATGGGTTACGCCCCTAGAAATCGAAAAAAAAAAAAAAAAACTAATTATTTCGGGTAGCATGTGAGGTGGGTCCCGCCCCTCTGGCTCCTCGACATTAACACACAGCTCAGAGCCACTCCGCCCCTCTCCGTTTTAAATTCCCGTCCGGATCTCCGGTTTTTGGACGCCCCCATCTGCTCCAGGGGACTGTCTCCGTCTCCCTCCACCTCGCTCCCTCCTAGATTTTAGATTTGTTTCTCGCTGCTCTGTTTCCTTTTGTACTCACTTTCCCTTTTGTGTTCGGCTGCTTCGAGGCAGCGGACGGGTGAGTTCGTTCACTCTTTTTAGTGTAGCTCTCTCTCTCTATGTGATGTTTTGATGCCCTGTCCGTACCCTCATTTTTGTTTTTACATTTGTGCTGACTGCCGAGGAGGCTTCAAGATACTGGGGGCCTGTTTTTTTTTTTTTTCGTGTTTTTTGTTTTATTTCTTTTGAATGTGTTTTTGTTCTGTCTGTGACTGCCACTGGTTATATACACGGATAGTGTAATTCTTAAGGTACGGGTGCTTGTCTGGTTTCTGAGTAAATGCTGGAAATGGTTGTTTTTGGTTTTTTTTTTTTTTTTGTTTCTGTCTTTTTACCCCCTCTTTCTGGTTGAATTTCTTGTCTTTATTTCGCCCATTGTTGTTTAATTTAGAGTCTTCACAAGAGACAAGTAAAATAGAAAAAGAAAAAGAAAAAAAAAGAGAGAGAGAGAGGTTTAATAAAACCCTGTGCCTTGTGAGTTAGATTGTGGCCTTTTATGCTCAATATTTCCTTTTTCTCTTGGTGCATCCCCCCGGTTTCTAACATGTCACGGAAACAACAACCTCTTCATGAAAAACAAGGGTAGGCTGCATTCTTCAGATCCCAAAATGTTGGATCCTCGTGCACTTTTAATATATTAAGTCCAATGAAATATGAAATCGTCGTCTTCATGATACATTCTATTGATGATTCTATTTGTTCTCTGTCCATCCTGTACTGTTCCAGCTCCTTCATAACTGCAACGCCATGTGAAAAGCATATTTCTTTTAATCTCTTCCTTATCCCCTAATAAATTCATCTTTGATATGTTTTGAAAGCTTTGATACCTGACTGACCTGTTTAATTTATCTCTATTGTACTGTTGAAAGGCGTATTCTTTTAGCAACATGTCGGATCTCGAGGCCCCACTGCGTCCAAAGAGGAAGAAGGCGTGGGTGGACTATCTGGTTCAGTTCCGATGGATTGTAGTTATTTTTGTTGTCCTCCCAATCTCCTTCAGCATTTACTTTCTCATTTATCTGGGGGATGTCAGATCTGCGATGAAGTCCTACAAGCAGCGTCAAAAAGAGCATGAAGAAAATGTTGAGAAAGTTGTGAAGCGACTCAAGGAAAGGAACCCATCAAAGGATGGTCTTGTGTGCACGGCCCGTAAACCCTGGATTGCTGTTGGTATGCGCAATGTTGACTATAAGAGGGCTAGGCACTTTGAAGTTGATTTATCAGCTTTCCGTAATATCCTTGAAATTGATAAAGAAAAAATGATTGCAAAGGTTGAGCCACTTGTGAACATGGGACAGATTACCAGAACCACTGTCCCCATGAACCTTGCCCTTGCTGTGGTTGCTGAACTTGATGATCTCACTGTTGGTGGGCTTATCAATGGCTATGGGATTGAGGGAAGCTCTCACATATATGGCTTGTTTTCTGATACTGTTGTGGCTTACGAGATTGTTCTCGCAGATGGCCGGGTTGTCAGAGCTACGAAGGACAATGAGTATGCTGATCTTTTCTATGCCATCCCTTGGTCTCAGGGAACACTTGGTCTTCTTGTCTCTGCTGAAGTTAAGCTTATACCAGTCAAAGAATACATGAGGCTGACATACAAACCTGCAGTGGGTAATCTAAAAGATATGGCACAGGCCTATATAGACTCGTTCGCACCAAGAGATGGAGACCAAGATAATCCAGAGAAGGTCCCAGATTTTGTAGAGGGCATGATTTATAATCCTAATGAAGGTGTTATGATGACAGGGCGATATGCCTCAAAAGAAGAGGCCAAGAAAAAAGGCAATGTAATTAACAATGTGGGTTGGTGGTTTAAACCCTGGTTCTACCAGCATGCACAGACAGCTTTGAAGAGAGGTGAATTTGTTGAGTACATACCCACGAGGGAATATTACCACAGGCACACAAGGTGTTTGTACTGGGAGGGAAAGCTTATACTTCCATTTGCAGATCAATGGTGGTTTAGGTTCCTGTTGGGCTGGATGATGCCCCCCAAGGTTTCCTTGCTCAAAGCGACTCAGGGTGAAGCAATCAGAAACTATTATCATGAGATGCATGTCATTCAGGACATGCTGGTTCCCCTTTACAAGGTTGGAGATGCCCTAGAATGGGTTCATCGGGAAATGGAGGTAAACTTGCTTTGCCTCGCTATCTTTCTACATTTCATTTTTCCCATTTTAATGTCCTCGCTATCTTTCTACATTTCTCTTTTCCCATTTCAATGTTTTCTTTAATTTTCTTTTCTTTGTTTTCACTAGATCCATTAGCAGGAAGTTGGTTTAGAGGGAATGAAAATCAAATACCCTTTGTCCTGTTGTCAAAAGTGCAGGATAGATGAAGTTGAGTTAGGATGACATGAGTCATATGTGGTTGATCTGAGAACTTGTTCTCAAGAAGTGCACTACTGTATTTGCTAAAGTTAATTAAGCAGCAGGGCTTAGGCAATCATGAACTTGTGTTAGTCACTGCACGTTGCATCTAGTGAAAGAGGCAATTGTTTCTGCGTGAAACTTTTGAGGCCACTAGCATGTTTAACATTGGCAATTGCTTGTCTTCTAGGTATATCCCATTTGGATTTGCCCACACCGATTGTTCAAGCTCCCTGTCAAAACTATGGTTTATCCTGAGCCAGGTTTTGAGCATCAACTCAAACAGGGGGACACACCCTATGCTCAGATGTATACAGACGTTGGTGTGTATTATACTCCAGGACCTGTCTTCAGGGGTGAGGTGTATGATGGTGTGGAGGCAGTTCGCAGAATGGAGAACTGGTTGATTGAAAACCATGGCTTCCAGCCACAGTACGCAGTATCTGAGCTGAGTGAGAAGAATTTCTGGAGGATGTTTGATGCTGGGCTCTATGAGCGCTGCAGGACGAGGTATGGAGCCGTGGGAACGTTCATGTCTGTTTACTACAAGTCTAAGAAAGGGAGGAAGACTGAGAAGGAGGTTCAGGAGGCTGAGCAAGCCCAGCTGGAGAGTGCTTATGCAGAGATCGATCTGCCAGTGGAGTGATTTAGAAGTGAACTTGCCATAACTTCAGTAGGATTTCCTCCTCTCAGCTTCTCGCCTTCGCCTTTCCGATTGTCTGTCTGGGAGTTTTCTTCATTTCATTTCATTTTTGTTTTTTCGGTTCTTCAAGTCGGTGATGTGCTGTAATGGCTCAACTATTTTGAGATTCTGACGGGTTAGATTAAAGCCTTTTTGAAAGGGTAAATGAGATAATGGATGCTTGCAATCGTAATGTTTGAGTAATTTTTAATATGGCCTCCATCTCTCCCAACGCGAAGGAATATTTAACTTTTCACTAATTTTTAAAATTTACCAAAATTTATTTTACTATCCAACTACCTCATTTAGGCCAATTTTAAAAATATTTTTTTTCTTTCAAAATATCATTGATTATTGTTAAGGACATATTTCTTATTTTTAATTAGATATATTATTTTTTATATTTTTATTTTTTAAACAGGTGAAAAATATATCTTATTTCAAATATTATACTTATAAGTGATTATTTATTAGTATTTTTATTTAATTTTTTTGTAAGATAAATCTATTATTTGAATATTATTACACCTAATTATACCTTATTATCATCCATTCCTAAAACAAAAGGAAATTTATAATGAGATGTAGAGTTTGTGTCTTTTTACCTTTATAACCATACCAATTTCAAAACTCTAAAACTTATATTTAAACTCATAGTTTTGGATTTTGACTTTGAAAATAAATCAAACACATTCCATTTACAAATAGAATATTAATGGTATGTAAAAATATGATATTTTTAATCTTTTATAACAAATGTTTATGGCAGCAAATGTTTATAAAACTCATAATAATAATTTAGAAAAAACTATCATTGAACTCCTTATAACAAGATTTTCAGAATAATTCAAAGGATAGTGGGATTATTGTTGGTAACTTGAGTCCTTTGATAGATAAATACAAATATTGGTGATATTTTATGCTAATACTTGGAATGGAGTTGGCGTGAATCAGGTACATCAAAGGAAATAAGGTAACTATAAGGGGTCAATGTGCAAGGCAGCAAAAATGGGAGAGTCAAAATACTGGCTTTGGCATTGACACCAAGCAAAGATGCACGTGTTGTGGTCAAAGGGTAGTGAGTTAAGACATTGGCACAAAAGAGAAGGGTGTTGGATCACTGGTTAAGCAGCAGGTTGTACTAATAGGCTGCCAATTGAGAGAGTGATCACTCAAGTACTCCAATATGTTCTCCTACCAGAAAGCTAGATTCTCTAATGCTATTTAGAGAGGGTGTGCATGCCTTTCTTGAGAGAATAGCTAAGGAATGAGTTAGTTAATAGTAGCTTCATAGGTTTGTTACGACAACATATGAGATTGGCACACGGGTAAGGGTCCAAGCCAACAACACAATGGAAGCACATAAGCTAGGTAAAATGATAGGTAGTAGTGTGGGTAAGATTATGCACACATACCATGGAAGGAAGAGTTCATAGGATGTGGGGTATAACCACCAAGCCTCTACACCCTTATCTGTAAAGATTATAAGGAGTGATAACTGCATGAGTGTAATGTGCTGGCAGACTCTCCTTAAGGAAAGGAAAATGTGGGCAAACAACAAATACAGGGCTGAACCAATTCAATGTGAAGTGCAGACCCTCTATAAGTGTAGACTTGTGTTCTGTCTAGTTTGTAAGAAATACTCCTAAAAGTAGGGAATGTCCCATTGAGTATGATTCACTTAATAGCCAAGTCATACAACCTATATATATGTAAGGTGTCGGCCAAAGGACACTAACACTAGACACGAGAGTGTGGAGAGGAACTCTTATATGTACTCGTGGTAATCCTTTATACTTTGTGGAAAGTAATAAAAGTTAAAAGATTTTCCCGTAAGTGTATTGTTGTCTCTTTGTATATGTGAGTTGACTGAGACTAAGTGAGCTACTTAATGTCATCACGAAGCCAAAAATTTGTGTGAAACAGTTGGCCCTATGACAATTGGTATCAAAGCAAGTTTAGTCCATGGTGGGAGGATCGCGACTTGAAGTACTTTGTAAGTGGGTATCTAAGATTGAAAAGGTACTTAGTGATGCCTTGAAGGAGCAAGCTCTCTTGATCTTAACAAGGTTAGACGAACTGAAGAAATCAATAAGTTTCTTGCAAACTCGTTATGATAGTCTTGATGGTGTTTGTGTGCAGTCCTTTGGCAACATGGAGCAGGATGTTGTCCTAAAAAAGGCCATAAGCAACCAACTTAGTGGTGTTGCCAAATTATCCAGGAAGATAAAGGTCTCGAAACCTAAGGCCTTCGAAGGGGGATGAGATGCAAAAGCAATTGCAAATTTCTTGTGGGACATGGAAGAATACATGGCAACAAAGGTGCCTAAAAAGGAAAAGGTAGCACTCACAAGCATATATCTTGCCAAAGACGTCAAGTTATGGTGGTAGACTCAACTTGATGGCAATTAAGGCATAATGACATGGTTCGTGACTATGTCAAGTAATTTAGCTCCTTGTTATTGGACATTTAGAATATGTCAGGTAAGGATAAGTTGTTCAATTTCGTATCAGAACTTCAACCTTGGGTACAAATTGAGCTCCAAAGGTAGGGTGTGAAGGACATGCCCTTTACAATTGTTGTTGCTAATGGGTTGGTGGATTTTTTAATCAATTCCTTGGATTCTTAAAATGGAAAACAATCCAAAAAGAAGGGCAAGAAGAAGAAAGAAAACTTTCGTGAATGTAAGCAAAGGGATGACAGTAATGGGAAAGGCAAAATTATTATTTTGGATCAAAGTAAGAGTAAATCAAACTCAGGTTATTTCATTTACAGTGGTCCACATAGGGTAAAAGAATGCCCAAAAAGGGAGAAGTTAAATGCCTTGGTGGTTAAAGAGGGAGACAGTGATGCTAGACTGGATAATGGCAATCCCTCTCAAGTCAATCCTGTATAATTGATCAATATCGTGCGTGCAAAAAGTGCTTCATCATTTGGCTTGATTTTTGTCAAAATTGGACTAAGAAAGTAAAAGTTGTTGGCCATGATGGATTATGGTGCAACTCATAGTTTATTTGCAGAAATGGTGGTTGGCTCACTTAAGCTGAAAGTGAACAAGAGTGGTAACCATGTAAAGGCAATCAACTCAGCGGCACATAATGTTTTAGGAATGGCAAAAGGAGTCGAGGTAACTCTTGGTCAATGGATTGGTAACTTTGATTTCTCCATAATGTTGTTGGATGACTTTGATGTAATCCTAGGTATGGATCTAATCGTGTTAGCAAAAATTGCACTAATACCTCCTTTGGGTGGGTTGCTGATCATAAATAAGAGATAACTATGTTTTGTTGTTGGTGAAAAGAATCATCCTATTGACAAAAGTGGGAAAACTTGTATTGTATTGTATTGTATTGTCTACCTTACAAGTGTAACAAGGAATGAACGAGAGAGATGTGAAATATTTGACAGCATTAAACGACGTTGAACCTTAAGCAAAGGGAATGTTGGCAAAGCCTCCTTCACAGTGGCATGTCACAAACCATAAGCCAATTTTACATAATCGAGTAAAAGAGGAGTTTGTGCTGAACAGTTGTGCAAGTTCAATGGGAGTGCCATTTGATTGGGCCCCAAATGGCGTAAACGAGGTGAAGAAGACTGTGGGAGATAGCACTATGCATTACAAGTTATCTCTAAGGTATGAATTTGACCTTGGAAGAGTTAATGATAGGGGTTATATTACTTATAGGTGGTAGCAACTAGTCAAATGAAATCCTACTCCAAAAGGCAAGGTTAGTAGAAAGTTGGAATTACAGGAACGAAAAGGCTGATCTACTCCACCAATGAGAACGTTAACTTCAATGGGCACTATTAGCCCTTTAAATTCCTTAATAGAGAAATGCAAGTATTAATAAAATCCTTCATGCTTGACTAATACTTGCAAGTATTAGTGATACGCCAACTTCATGCTTGAGTCGAGTATGTTGAAGGAAATAAGGTAGTTATAAGGGGTCAATGTGCAAGGCAGCAAAGCTGGGAGAGGCAGAATGGAAGTTTTGGCATTAACACCAAGTAAGGATGCACGTGTTGAGGTTAAAGGGTAGTGGGTTAGGGCATTGGTGTAAAAGAGAAGGATGTTGAATCACTAGTTAGGTAGCAGGTAGTGTTAACAAGGTACCAATTAAGGGAGTAATCACTTAAGCACTATAATATGTCTTTCTACCAAAATGTCAGATTCCCTAATACTCTTTAGAAGGGGTATACATGTCTCCCTTGAGAGAATAGTCAAGGAACGAGTTGGCTAATGGTAACTCCGCAGGTTGGTTACGACAACACATATGACTAATGTATAGGCAGGGGTCCAAGCCAACAATACAATGGAAGCACATAAGCTGGGCAGAAGGATAGGTGGCAACATGGGTAAGGTTTTACCCACACACCATGAAAGGAGTTCATGAGACGTGGGGCAAAACCACCAAGCCTTTGCAACCTTATTTGTAAAGATCATGAGGAGTGATAACTACATGGGCGTGATGTGTTGGCAGGCTTTCCTTGAAGCAAGGAGAATATGGGTAGGCAGCAGATGTAAGGCTGAATTAATCCAATATGAGGTGGCAAATCCTTTATAAATGTAGATCAATGTTTTTCCTAGTTTGTAAAAAGTGCTCCTAGTAGTGAGAAATGCCTTACTAAGCATGATTAACTTGGCAACCAAGTCATACATCCTATATATATGTATTTAAGATATCAGCCAAGAAATACCAAACATTAAACACCAAAGAGAAGAGAGTGTGGAGAGGAACTCTTATATGTATTTGTGACAATCCTTTGTACTTTGTACTTTGTACTTTGTAGAAAGTAATAAAGGTTGAAAGATTTTCCCATAAATGTATTGTTGTTTTTGTGTGTGTGTGTGAGTTGGCTAAGACTAAGTGAGCTACTTAGTGTCATCACGAGGTCAAAAATTTATATGAAACGGTTGGCCCGATGATAATTACCATCTCATTAATGATTAATAAGACCAAATCATTAAAGTTACTCAAACTACATAACACAATGTACCTATCTTAGATAGTTTAAGTAACCCTATCTAATATGTTATAACTTGTTTTATCCTTACAATTTCTCTTCATATCATAAAAGACCCTTCTTATCTTAGAGAAAAAAAATGGTCAATTACTTACAAATTTTAGATGTAAGAAACTTAGTGAATTCCAAAATTACAAAAATATTTCCCTTACCAAAGTCATACTTAAAGAAGACTCTAGTTAGCCTTTTTGGAAAAAAATTTTTTCTGCAAGACTTCTAACCCCAATAAGAGAACACTTTGATAAACCATCAAAATCACCCATGGAAACCTAATTCCATATGATCAGTTAACTTATGGAGAATTTATCAACTTTACATAATAAAAGGGATTCAAAATTTGCTAAGACTTTAAATTCCAAAAACACCTTAAATGAGAAACGAAACAATCCCATTTTAAAGTTAGAACTTTCTGCCAATAATTCAACCTAAGAATTCCAAAACTTCTTGAGCTTAGTAGGAACAAGTATACCAAACCTTATATCAAATCTTACCACGTTTTCAAAAAATCTCAGAAATAAACCAACAAGCAAACTTATTATTCCAAACCTAAGAGAACCAAAACTTCCAAGTCCAAATCAGAATCAAAACCTTTAACCTCAAAGTCCTCTTACGAAGACCTTACCTATTTTAAGTGTTAAAAGAAAAGACACACATCCAAATACTACAAAATTAATATAAAAATCCAAGAACTATACCTAGAACCATAAACCATTTCAAAATTGGAAGCCACACTCCAAAACATTTACCCTTATTATTATTCAAACAAGGAACCTTTCCAAACCAATGAACTCCAAACAACTACTTCTTTAAAATTCAAACCAAGATCCAAAGAGGTAAATACTTATTCAAAAGACCAACCAACACTTATGAAACTTCTTAAATACATTATCGATCTCAACCTTAAAAAAGAATACTTGGAAAACCTTCTTAAAACCTTTCAAAAGTAGGAAACAAAACCTTTCAACACCATTCCATCCACTTTTAAACCTCCTTATGACCTCATTATAATCTTAACTAAGAAAACTTCCAAAAAAATCAACCCCTACCATACAAGAACTCCACATAAAAATCAAGACCATCAGAATAAAATTTAGAGAACTCAAATAAAACCAACAAAAGGATAATCAAACCTTCCAAATTCTTCTTTTAAAACACTTAGAAGAAGCCATATTAGGAATTTCAAAACCTTAAGAAAGTTCCAAATGATTTTCTTTTTATTCTAAAATAAGTTACTTCTAAAAAAATATTTCATTAAAATCACTTTAGTATTTTCAAATGATTTCAACTTAGATACAATAGCCTATTTTGACATAGGTGTAGGTTTGAACTACATAAAATAAGTAATTGTTCCAAACTATTTTTAGAAAAAAAACCAATGAAAAACTTTCAACTACAAACAATTCCAAAATGACCATTACAAACAAAACTATTGTTTTTATCCAAAATCATCATTTTCAAATTAGAACTTCTTTTATTCTTATCAAAAATATGCATCATATAGTGGTCTTAAGAACACTATTTATAAACCTCATCACTCCTTATATTATCAATTATGATGGTAGTACTTTTAAAACAAAATTTGAAAAATTTAAATTTCCTTTTCTTAAAGTTCTAAAGATTAGGAATTTGAATCTTATCAAAACTCATTTTATTTATAAAAACAAAATTTATACTCTTGTTCAAGTACAAGAACAAGATCTTCTTTATTTACAAAAAGATTTCTCTCTTTAGAGAATTCAAAACTAGTTACAAGACCCTGCAATTTTACAAAAAAATTTTAGCTTTCAAAGAAACCCTCCAAAATCAACTTTGTTTTGATCTTTCAAATTCATTTAGGAGTAAGAAATAACACATATTTTATTTACCTTATAAACCATATTTATAGGGTGGAAAGGAAGAGGAAGTGAGGAAGAATACAATAGAGGGAGCTTGATACAATTAGGAAATAAGAGTCTCAAACTGATCTCTTACAAATCCTTTTGAGCTTCTTTCTATAGTTGAGGAGCAAGGGGTCGAGGTAGACAAATGCAATCTTTTTTTCCAAAAGTGGTTTTAGAAGTTTCTATAGTTGACATTTTCTTTTTGTAAAATAACTTTTACTTTTTCAAAAGTTACTTATACTTTCTTTTGAAAAAATGCTTTTACTTTTTGTAAAGTCAATAGTTACAAGTACTTTTTTCTCTCTTTTTCACTAAAAGTTGTTTTGTTATTTTGTGAAACTAGCAATCACAAGCCTTATTTCTTGGAAACCACCAAAATTACTTTTGTGAAGTTTATGGCAGTATGGAATATATGCTTTTAAAGGCCACTAAAAGATGTTTTAGAGTTTTGTAGATTTCATCCTTCCATTGCATTTTCAATGTTGGTCTATCCTTCATCACCAACTAGATTCTCTAGATCATCGATGTCTATTAAATCATCATGATCTTTTGGTTCATTTAAATAACCTAGTAGGTCATCATTAAAAGGTTCTTCCTAATGATTTCTATAATATTGGACCAATTCATTATATTAAGTATTCATATTGAAATTTACCCCATATCTGAAATATCTTTCTATAAAGATTTTTTTAATGGAATCTTCGTAGCCAATGTGATCATCTCCTGTGGATAACCAACAAACCAATTATTGCCAATGTTTTAGACATCCAATTTTGTATCTACTGAATTAATGAAAGAAAATAATCCCAAATACCTTGTTTAAGAAAAATGGGCTTGTAGCAAAATTGACCATGCATAATGATCACATGTTTTACCTATTTAATTCCATTTATGTATTTTAAAGGTGAAGATTTTATTTGTAAATGGACATAATGATCTCCACTGGCCATTAGTTGTAATCCAAGTGATGTTATTTTTCTGCCCATTTGGTTGAATTGATTTAGATCATCAAAAACAATGATAAGCAATTAGGGAGTCATCTTTATGTCTTTAACTCTTTAAGACTTGTAAAACTCTAAGTTAATGTTGGCTTTGTAAATTAAGAAATCCAATTGACAAGAATATGTTGTTCTTTTCAAAGGGATCTGTATACATATTTGGAATTGTTGCTGATAGTTCAGTTCTTCTCCTAGGGGAAAATAGCTGGTTTCATAGTAAGTCGTGATACCTTGAGAATATTGTTAAGAAATTGCAACTATTTTAAAAAAATTTTGGATTGTAATGAAGCTTTTTTATGGCATTCTTGGTTTTTTAAGTTGACAAGAAAGATTACATTTTCATGGTTTTGAAAATGATGATAAAAAGTATCAGGGAAGAAGAAAAATTGGTTGTGGTTTATTTCATTAGTCTCAGTGGAAGATAAATGTTGGGTTTCACTTATTGATGCACTTATGAGCTTTGAATATTGCAAAGCTAACTTACCATTTTACACTTTCGTGTTTTACTTAGGCTTATAGGTTCTTGTATTGTCTCCTTGAATGATTTAAGTTGATTAATAAGGCCATTAAGACCTTCAATGTGGTATTATAGTTTTGAAGAAAAAAAATTTTCACCTTCTCGTTTCAACTGGAAACTAGAAGATAATGTTGATAAAGTTTTAAAAACATCTCTATTAGCTATAAGGTTTTTCATGAGATTTTTATCCATAACTATTGAGTTTTATGCAATAGGCATTCCAACTAGATTTTGATGAATTAAAGTATTTATGAAAATATGGGTCCTATGTATTTTCTACATACTCCCAAAGATTTTGTAAATCATAATATCCTTTATATTAAACTCTAGGATACAAAGATATTTGGTCTTAAACTTTGGAAAATTTAATGAAAATTCTCAGTATTACACCTTTAAAAATACAATAATATTTGTAATTGAAATTTTGAGAATTTGTAAAGAAATATTTTGCTAATGCATTCATTCATGACATGTAGAAAATCAAAGGTTTTTCTTCTTAATATCTAAGATTATAAAGAAGGCATTACTGATCAAATTCCAATTTTCTATTTTGCACGTCCAAATGAGAAATTGGTTTTTAGAGATAATGTTTTTAGATGGAATCCTTTAATATCTATAAAGTTGTCCATACCCTTGCAAAATAAATCAAATCTTATTAATTCATTTGAAAAGAATTTTGTTAAAAAATTTATGCAATTGGTTACAGTTACAAAAAGATTTTTTGTAACAAAAAAATTTCCTTTTTATAATGCTCTTTTTTTTATCAAAGAGATTTCTCTAGCTCTTGGTAAGTCGAGGATTGCAGGTTCAAAAATGAGTTTTATTAATGTATAAGGCCATATTCAAGCATACAATTAATCTTGGTTTTGGACAATTGTAACTTAGGTTTAGGTTTTGGTTCAAAAGTATTTGTTTGCAAAGGTTTTTTAAAAGGGTCAAAATCAAAACAAAAGCTGAGAATTTGTGATAATTTGAAAGTTTAAGGTTCATGGGATTTCCATAATATGTGGTCAATTTAAGGTTTAGAGACTTGTAAGGGTAGTTTGGAAAGTAAGTTTAGAGAAAAGAACAACTTATAGATTTACAGGAATCTATTTGGAATTTTTTTCCCAAGGTGTTAACTTCCTTTTTTTTTTGTAAAAAAGATGGTTTTAAAGTGACAAGTTTGTTTTTGATCACTTGGATAAAGGGATCTTTTGGTTTCTAAGGGTTTTTAGATTTTGAAGGTTAAAAAGATTTAAAAACAAGGTGTTCATTTTACTAGGTTTTGTAATAGTCTTTTACATAATAGATTGTTGAATTTGATTTTCTATTTGGTTTAATTGAGTACCTATGGTATGAAGAAGAGTATGTAAGAAATCATTTTGCTGGATAACCATTTTGAAAAGTTTTTCTGAAGAATCAGTTTCTTAGGAGATTTTGTAAGGTGAAAAATCAATAAGATATGTTAATGGGTGATTTTAGTTTATTTGAGAGGGGGGTGTTCTGATTTTATGACTTAATCATCTGGAGTAGTCCACTCCCTTATTTTACTACAAGAAGTTATATGGTTCGTATACTTTTTGAAGGAAGAGTTTTTAAAATGAATTTTTTTTTGTTTGCGAAATGTAATCCATCTAAGGTGCATAATTTGAAAATCAATCAAAAAATAATGTGTTTTTTTTTTTTTGTGAAAAATCCTCTTGGATCTCTTGTCTTTTCTTAAGAAAATATTTGAAGAAATAATTTCTTTTTGCGGTGTTATAAGATGCATAAAAATGATCATGCAAATTTTTTTTATTACATTTAAATTCATTTTGTAAATCATGCTTAGAATGTTGTTTTAAAGCATGCAATTCATTTTGGATGTTTTCTATGTGGCAGAAGGCATTAGAGAGTTGGAGGTGATTGATCCTGACGGTTTACGTAAATAGGATAAGGAATGTTTGTATAGTAATCTACTATTTGGAAAAAAGTAGTTAAAATGTCTCAAGTTGAAAATCTTGGAGGTTTTGTAGATGGATTTATGGTAAAAGGGTTGTTAGAAACATGTCCTACATAAATTGTAAAGGAATTGGAAGCTTTACTAGTAGATTTGAAACATGTAGATCTTTTGTTAAAGGTGAAGACAACTTTTTTGTCATGGAATTGGTCAATTTTGAAAATTTTTGTATTTGGTTCAATCTGTTTTAGAGGTTAAGGTTTAATTGTTCTTTCAAGAATCCAATCATTAAGAAGAGTAATATCTTTCCATTTGATAGATTGAAGGATAATAGTGTTTGAGCAAGATAGGTTTATCTGTAAGAGAAGGGTTTTTGCTTTTGGGATTAGAATTTATGTTTGGATGTAAATGCAAAAATCATGGTTTTGTAATGAATTTTGTAAATTAATGTAACTAGAATAGAACCTTTTAGCTTATTGTAATTATGAGTTTAATTTTTAAGACTATGCGTTGTAAAATATTTTTGCAAATAAAGAAACAGTGAGGTTTAGATAGCAATTGAAGGAAATAGATACAAAACAGAGACTAAACTATATGAAAAAAGAAGAGAATCTTGAAAATTTGTAAATTTAGTATCCCTAAGAACTGTTAGAATAAAAGTATTCAAACCTTTTTTTGCAAGCAATTTGATACTTACTTGTACTAGACCAATATTAATGTATTTGTAATGCCTATTTTTGTGATTTTATAAAGAATTTTAAGAAAGAAGATGAATAGTTTTAAAAGGTTTCAAAAGTTGAATATCCTTTTCTTTGGTTTTGATTGTAAAATCATTTTTTAAAACATTAAATTTGGAATTTTTGTAAATTTGATCATTTTGGACTTTTGGAATTTGCTAATTGTCGATGCCTTTATTGAAAATCTTTTAGAGTAATTTCCTCAATGTTTGTTATTCTTTGATTTTTATAACTTTTGGATGTAGAAGAATTGGAATATAAAATAATTCTACAAAGAATTGGCCTAGTAGACTTCGTACAATCTACAAGCTCTCAAGGCTCCAATAACGTCCTAGTAATAACATCATGTTTGAATGGACAAACAATGACCAATAAGTTATAAGAAAAAAATTCTTAGAAGTATAATATGCTCAACAACATAATGCAAGAATATACTTTACACCACAATGCAGAAGTATGTTTTATGCCACAATGCAAAAATATGAATTAATAACCATGCAAAATGTACCTTAAAGTCAACACTTTAGGGAACAAAATGTACCTTAAATATGAAGGTTATTCTTCTTCTCTAACCAAACCTTCCAAACTACCCTTACAAATTTCAAAACCCTAAATCAACCATATTTCAAATATACAATTAATTTGGGTTTTAAACATTTGCAATTGGGGTTTAGATTCTAATTCAAAAGTATTTGTTTGGAAAGGTTTTTAAAAAGGGTCATAATCAAAATTGAAGCTAAGAATTTGTAATAATTTGAAAGTTTGATGTTTAAGAGATTTCCACAATATATGTTTAATTTGAGGTTAAGAGTTTTTGATGTTTTGGTTTTCTTGGCTTTAGAGTAATAGATTTGCTCTCCAACTTGTTTAAGAATACCTCTACATCCTAATTTAGAGGCATCAGTTTCAACTATTTTGGAAGCAAAGGGTCAAGAAGATGAATGTAAGGGATTTCTTTGACCATAATTTTGATTTATTAGATAAAGGTAGTATGTTGAGGAGTCCAAAAAGTAGGGTTTTTCTTAAGGCAATCATAAAGAGGTGTTGCAATAAGATTTATACTTAAGATGAAATCCAAGATATAATTGAGACTTCCTAAAAATCTCTAAAGTTGGGTTTTTTCAATGATTTTGTCAAGAAATCTATCTGCAAAAGAAGGGGCTTTTTCAATAGAGGTAATAATTCCTTAAGAAATGTAATGTCTAAGAATTCACACACTAATTTGGAATAGAGATATTTTAAATTGAGATATCACAAGTTCATTGTATTTAACAACATAAAAAAATGTTTGTAAATATTTAAAATGTTGTTTAACAGAGTTTAAAAAGATTAAAACATCATCAATATAAACAAGACAAAATTTTGAATATGTTAAAAATCTCATTCATAATTTTTTGAAATTCTAAAGGGGTATTTTTCAAACCAAATGATATCACATTATATTCATATTGTCCAAATGGAATAGTGAAGGTAGTTTTATATTTATTTTTTTGATCAATATCAATTTCTCAAAATCTAGATTTCTTATTAAATTTAGAAAAAATGTAAGTAGAATGAAGTTTTTTGCAATAAATCCTTTTTGATGGTAATAAAATACCTAATCCACTTAAGATTTTGTTGAAAGGTTTGTAGTTTATGATAAACCTGGGGGTACCTCTTTTGAGTTTGGCTAACTTGTTGACATAGAAAGCAACACATGATTAGGGTGATGTAGATTTAGAAATGAGTTTTTTGGATTGTATATCCTAAATCTCTTTTTTGTAGTAACTTCTTAATTTTGCATTCATTTGAATAGGTTGAATTTTTCTAGGGATTTATTTTTCACTAAAATCTAGCTCATAGGGTAAATCAACTATCTGTTGTTTCCTATTTTAGAAAGTATTTGGAAGATCAAAACAAAGTTGATTTTGGAGGGTTTCCTTAAAAGCTAAAATTTTTTGTAAAACTACAAGGTCTTGTAATTGGTTTTGAATTCTTTAGAGAGAGATCTTTTGGTAAACAAAGAAGATCTTATTCTATTGCTTAAAAAAGAGTATAGATTTTGTTTTCATAAATAGAATAAGTTTTAATAAAATTCAAATTCCTAATCTTTGGAGCTTGAAAAAAAGGAAAATGAAGTTTTTGAAATTTTGTTTTGAAAGTAATTCCATCATAAAAACAAAATAAGTTCTAATTTGAAAATACTAGTTTTGGACGAAAGTAGTAATTTTGTTTCTAATGGTTATTTTGGAATTATTTACAACTAAAAGTTTTTCATTGATTTTTTCTTGAGAACGATTTAAAACAATTCCTTACTTTATGCAGTTCAAATCTACACCTGTATCAAACAAAACTATTATATATAATTTAAAATCATTTGAAAATATTAAAGTGACTTTAATGAAATATCTTTTAGAAGTAACTTGTTCCAAAGCAAAAAGAAGATCATTTGAAACTTTTTTAAGGTTTTAAGGCTCCTGATCTAATTTAGGGTCGCTTTTGGGGGTTTCTTCTAAGTCTTTTGAAAGAAGAATTTGGACAACTTGGTTATCTTTTTACTAGTTTTATTTGAGTTCTCTAAGTTCTATTTTGATGGTCTTGATTTCTCTTTGGAGTTCTTGTATGGTAGAGGTTGATTTTCTAGAATTTTTCTTAATTAAGATTGTAGTAAGCTCATAAGGAGATCTAAAAGTTAATGGAATGGTGTTAGAAGGTTTTGTTTCCTACTTTTGAAAGGTTTTAAGAAGGTTTTCTAGGTATTCTTTTTTGAGGTTAAGATTTATAATGTATTTGATAAGTTATACAAGGATTTGTTGGTCTTTTGTAAAAGTATTTACCTATTTGGATCTTGTTTAAAAATTTAAAGAAGTAGTGGTTTAGAGTTCATCAATTTGGAAGGTTCCTTATCTAAATAACCATAAGGGTCAGGATCATAATTAAAAACGTTTTAGAGTATGATTTCCAATTTTGAAATGATTTTTGGTTTTAGGTGTAATTTTTGAATTCTTTTGTTAAGTTTGTAGTATTTGGATATGTGTTTCTTCTTTTAGCACTTGAAATAAGTAAGGTCTTTGTAAGAGGACTTTAAGGTAGAAGGTTTTGATTCTAATTTGGACTTGATGTCTTGGTTTTCTTAGGTTCGGAGTAATATGTTTACTTGTTTGTTTTTAAGATTTTTTAAAAGTGTGATAAGATTTGGTATACTTTTTCCTACTAGGATAAAAAAATTTTTGAAATTCATAAGTTGAATTACTAATAGAAAGTTATAGCTTTGAAATGGGATTGTTTAATTTCCCATTTGAGGTGTTTTTGGTGTTTGAGGTCTTGCCAAATTTTGAATCCCTCTTATTAGGTAAAACTGATCAGTTCTCTATAAATTAATTGATCATATGGAATTAGGTTTCCATAGGTAGTTTTGATAATTTGTCAGACTTTTTCTCTTATTAAAGTTGGAAGTCCTATAAAAAACTTTTCTTTCCAAAAAGGTTAATTAGAGTCTTCTCTAAGTATGACTCTGGTAAGAAAAATAATTTTATAGTTTTGAAATTCATTAACTTTCTTACATCTAAGATTTGTAAGTAACTCAACATTTTAGTCTTTAAGATAAAAAGGGTTTCCCATGAAAACTATAAGGATAAAACAAGTTATAACATTTTTGATAAGGTTACCTAAACTATCTAAGATGGGTACACAATCTTTTGTGGTTTAAATGACTTTAAGGATATGATATTATTGATCACTGGTGAAATGGTAATCCCACCATCCTTTGAGTTATCTTGAAAATTCTACTATGAAGAGTTTGGCAATAGTTTTGTCTGAAGTCTTGCTATGGGTTTTATAAATATTTGTTGTCATAGTCATCTATTGTAAAAGATTAAGAATATTATATTCTAACATGTTATCAATATTCCACTTATAAATGGAAGGGGCATTGAACTTGTACTAGTTCAATGTGTTTGGTTTATTTCCAAGGTCAAGATTCAAAGTTGTGAGTCCAAATTTAGGTTTTATCCATAAAATATGATGGATCTGAGGTTTTGAAATTTGTAAGGGTAGTTTGGAAGGTTTATTTGAAGAACAATTTTCAAATTCAAAGGAATTTAGTTGGGATTTGTTTCTTAAGGTTTTGTAAAAAAGAAGGTTTTAAAGAGACAAGTTTGTTTTTGATCTCCTAGATAAAGGGGTCTTTTGGTTTCTAAGGGTTTTCAAATTTGGAAGGTTGAAAAGGTTTAAAGATAAAGTGTTTGATTTTACTAGGTTTTGGTTTTGTAATGGTCTTTTGTATGGCAGATTGTTGAATCTAGTTTTCTATTTGATTCAACAAAGTACCTATGGTATAAAGATGAGTATTGGATTGCTAAATAATTATTTTGAAAAGTTTTTCAAAAGAATCAATTTCTTTGAGGATTTTGTAAGGTGCAAGTATAACAATATTTTGTTGATGAGTAATTTTGGTCTGTTTAAAAGGAGGGTATTCAAATTCTATGACTTGGTCATTTAAAGTAGTTCACTCCTTTATTTTGCTACGAGAAGTCATATGGTTCGTAGACTTTTTAGAGGAAGAGTTTTCATAATGAAATTTTTTGAATGGCTAAATGCAATTCATTTGAGGTGCATAATTTGAAAACCACTAAAAAATAACATGTGTTTTTTTGTGGAAAGAGAGAAAAGTGTAGTAATCTTCTTGGATCTCTTGTTTTTTCTCAAGGAAATGTTTGAAAAAATAATTTCTTTTTGCAATGTTATATAATGCATAAAAATTATCATGCAAAAATGTTTTGTTAGGTTTAACCTTATTTTGTAAATCATACTTAGAATGTTTTTCTAAAACATACAATTTATTTTAAATGTTTTCTATAAAGGCATAAAGTGTTTTAGAGATTGGAGGTGATTGTTCTTGAAGATTTATATAAATAGGATGAGAAATGTTTGTATAGTAATTTGTTATTTGGAAAGAAGTTGTTGGAATGTCTGAAGTTGAAAATCTTGGAGGTTTTGTAGGTAGATTTATGGTAAAAGGGATGTTAAAAACATGTTCGACATCAATGACAAAGGAAATATAAATTTTATCAGTAGATTTGAAACTTGTAAATCTTCTGTTAAAGGTGAGGACAACTTTTTCATCTTGAAATTAGTCTATTTTGGAAATTTTTGTATTTAGTTCAAACTATTTTAAAGATTAAGGTATAACTGCTCCTTTAAGAATTCAATTGTTAAGAAGAGTAACATCTTTCCATGGGATAAATCTAGAGATAATAGTGTTTGAATATAATAGATTTGTTTGTAAAAGAATGGTTTTTACTTTTTAGAATTGGAATTTGTAGTTGGATGTAAATGTATAAATCATAATTTTGTAATGAATTTTATAAATTAATGTAATTAGAATGAAGTTTTCTAATATATTGTAATTATGAGTTTTAATTTATAAGACCATACTTTGCAAAATATTTTTGTTAGATAAAGAATTAGAGAAGTTTGGATAACAATTTAAAGAAATAAGTATAGAACAACGACTAAACTCTATGGAAGAAAGAAGAGAATCTTGAAAAGTTGTAAATCTAATATCCATAAAGACTGTTAGAATAAAAGTGTTCAAATCTTCTTTTGTAAGCAAATTGATACCCACTTGTACCAGACTAATATAAATGTATTTATAATGCCTGTTTTTGTGATTTTGTGAAGAATTTTAAGAAATAAGATTAACAGTTTCAAAAGGTTTTGAAGCTAAATATCTTTTTCTTTGGTTTTAATTGTAAAATCATTTTTGGAAATATTAAATTTGGAAATTTTGTAAATTTGATCCTTTTGAAATTCTCAATCATTAATTCCTCTATTGAAATCTTTTAGAGTAATTTTCTCAATTTTGGCTATTCTTTGGTTTTCGGAACTTTTGAAAGTAAAAGAATTGGAACAAAAAGTGGTTTTACAAAGAATTGGGTTCATTTTGGAGAATTGGATCTTACATACACTTATGAATTGGGGGTTTAGGCTCACTCAGGAATTGAGGTTTACGCACAATAGACTTCATACAGTCTACAAACTCTCAAGGGTCTAACAATATCCTAACGACAACACCACATCTTAATAGACAAACAACGACCAATGAGGTATAAGAAAAAAATTCTTCGAAGTATAATATGTTTTACACCATAATGCAGAAGTATGCTTTACACCACAATGCAAGAATATGAATTAATAAACATACAAAATATACCTTATATTTCAATGCAATAAAATCAATCAAGCTTAAGCCTTGATACCACTTTGTGGTGCAAAATGCAAAACACATTTTAAGTCTAAGTTTTATTGATAACACTTAGTATAAGGGAGGAGATTTACAAGACCGAAAGGAAGGGAAAGTGAGGAAGAATACAAGAAAGCAAGATTGATTATGGGAAATGAGAGTCTCAAACTAATGTCTTACAAATCCTTTTGAGCTTTTTTTTATAGATGAAGAGCTTGAGGTCAAGGTAAATAGATGAAATCTCTTTTTCCAAAAGTGGTTTTAAATATATATATTTTTTATATTATTAATTTTTACACATCATTGTTCTTTTATAAATATTATATTTTTAAAACTAAATATTGATTTTATTAACTTAATTTATAATTAAATCAGTTAAAATTTAAACTTTTAACTTATTCAATTTGACAACCAACGAAATCTAAAAATATTTGTCATTAATATTTCTACCAACATTGTAATGAATCTTACTTGTAACATTTTAAAGTTTCTAATATAACTTCTTAAAAGACATTGGATTTTATTTTTACATAATAATATTTTAAAGTTTCAAATTTAACTTCTTAATAGACATTGGATTTTGTTTCTACGTAGTTAACTATTTTACTATTTTAGTTATTAATTGCTACTCATGAATTGTTATAGTTGTACATATAATTAAATTATTTAAAAATAATTTAATTAAACATGTGAATTTATCTTGTTTATTTTGAAAAATAATTTGTAATAACAAATTTTAATAAGAAGAAGTTGCATGAGTTATTATTAACTTTTTCTTTAAAATGTTCACCTTGTTTTTTATTAAATAAGTTTAATAATTTATTTTTATAATTGTACAATGGATATTATTATTAAAAAGGATAAATTGCATAATTAATCCTTAAATTTATCACTTGTTTTTATTTTTAATTAAAGATAGCAAACGAGTGGTTGAGTCAATTCTAAATTGACTCAAGTATATCAAATCTTAAGTCATTTGGGTTTTAGGTTCATCAAGGTTTTAAGTCAAATCTTAAGTCAAGTTATGAGTTATTGAATTTTCAATTAATACAAGTTAGATTCTAGTGGTTAAATCAAGTTATTCAAGTTAAGTTAGTATTTTTTACCTTTATGTTTATGTGTAAGTATTTCCTCCTCGTTACTAAACTAATATAACAAATTTCTCTCTCTTTACTAATGAAATATTAAAAAAATTATTTTTAGTAAGAATATATTATTTTTTTATATAAATAAAAAGAATTAAATAGTGATAACAAGTTTTTTGTTTTTTGAGAGAAATAATGAGCAATAATTTATAAAGGGGAGGAAAAGAAAACCTTAACTAAAAAATAAATAAAATTATTTTATTTATGAAGTTGAGAAACAATGTGCTATAATATATTAAGAAAAGGGTAGAAAATGTGAACAAAAAGATGAGTAAGAATATTATATATTTGAAACATTAGAATTAAATACATATATATCATAAAGATAGTTTTATAAATTTATTTTGCTTATAATAATTTTAATTAATAATAATATTGTAAATTTTAGATCTTATGTTGAATTTATTATTAAAAAATTTTAAACTAAATAATAGATATTTAATATATTTAAATTTGTGTATATGTTAATTTAAATATAAATAAAATAATTTTAAAACTAATTATTATTTATAAATAAAATAAATCAAATAAAAAAATAAAATTTTGAATTAGGTTCATGAATTTGTTCATGATGTTGTCATTTTTGAATTATCTTAGATTTAAATTATTTTATATTCATATTATTTAATTTTTAAGTAATTTTATATTCAAATTAGTCAAATTTTAACTTATTTCGAATATAAGTAGTCAGGTATCTGATTATTTCCATTTTATGTCAAATTAAGTTATATGTCATTGATATTTGCAACTAAAGGAGATTAGGTTAAGTAAAGTTTTGAGCCAATTAAATTAAGTTATTTAAGTTGAGATAACTTTTGCCACCTCTATTTTCAATATTTAAATTTAATTTGTTACAATTAATTTAAACAACACCAATTTTGTTTCAATATAATCATTTTATCAACTTAATTAGAGGAAAAGTCATAAAATTTTACCCTAAAAAATATATTTTTATGCAATTAAATTTGCATATTTGTTTTTATTTAATTAATATTTAATATATTAAAATTATTTAAATTATGTTAGATAATGCAATAAAGTAGTGATAGAAATAATTAATAAAATATTAAATTTTTTATTTTTTGAAATATTAATAAAAGATTATTTCTTTCAAAATTTTAAAATTTAAGAACTTAAAAAAATAAAAGAAAATATTTATAAAAAAATCTTCAACTCTTTCTCCTGTATCTTTTTACCCAAATACCTAATTATAAAAAATTCATAAATCAAGAATTCTTAAAATGTTAAAAATAATTATAATGATTTTAAAAGTAATTTGTGAAAATTATATATGACTTATTAAATTATATTTTAATCATAAAATAGAATAAACAAATAATTAGTTCTAAAATTTTTACATTTTTATTTAAATTTTATATATTTTAAATTCATTTCAAATCATTTGTTTATAAAAAAATGATTAAAATTATTAAAAATTATATGTTGATTAAACTAAAATTATTAACTATTTTATTACTTTCTATTTAAAAAGAAATAATTTGAAACAAATTTAAAAAATATAAAATTTATATAAAAATATAAAAAATAAAAATCTAATTGTTAAAGTTTATAAAAATTTAAAATTTATTTATTTTTTTCATACCTCATCATAAAACACATTCCAAGTTATCAAGTATTACAAAAAATATGCATGGACTAATGGAAACAAGTAAAGGTAGAGAAAATGCATTAAAAGACTTTACTGTCTTGGCATATAATTGAACCAAAAAAGAAGCAACAAGACACAATCTTAGCCTCATTTTTCTTTCTTCTTCTTCTAATTTTCTCTCTCATATTTCCATGAAATAAGTAAATCTTAAAACCTCGTGATGAAATAAGGTGATGACAATAAGAAAATTAAGCAAATAGTGTTAGGTTCATTGGTCCCTTCCTATATGGATATATAGTTTAAAGTCTTTTATTTTATTTTAGTATTTTTAGGGGCCACAATCCAAAATAATTAGAGTGGGTATAAATACCCCTCTTGGCTGGAAAACCTAGTGAGCTGGTTGTGAAAGAAAGGAAAAAAAAAAAAAAGGCTACCAAAAGAAAGAGAGAAAGAGGGAGGTCGCCGAAAGAGAGGAAGGAAAAGGTAATGTTCTATGATCTTACATTTGGAAAGGATATCGGTGTCCGATCAAGTTAAAACTTAGATAGTTAATATAGGACGTTTGGTTCTTAATTTTGAATAGTGGAGATTGTATTTTGAGTATAGTAAGTCCTGCTTTTATTTAATTTTCATAGGTCTATACTCTGGATAATTTTCTACGTGCAGTTTTAATCAACTGTGTAATTGGAGGATTTTTAGTGGTTCGTTCAAATTGATTTTGGTCAGTAGTTAGAGGATATATATATCTTCTTTGTGGACAGTTGGATTGTGTTTTTGTGATTTATAAAGATAGGTTTTCCATTAGTTATGAGATCTTTTAATTATGGAAACTTTTTTCTCTCTCATCTATGGTATAGTTGGTAAACTGTGTGGAAAAATATTAACCTATGGTCTAACTAAGCTGAAATTTGGATAACTAGTAGGGACATCTGAGAGTTCATTTTGAATGGTTGGATTATTACTTTAAGGTCTACTTGTTGAGTTGCAATTGATAACACGTGATTGACCTATTTTACTCAACTTATTAGTCTCGCTTTTAGTCCAAATTGAATTTTGTTCAATTTGTTTGATGTAATTAAGGTTGTGTACTTCTATTGTACTCATTTAATTATAGTAGAGTTGACCTCTAACTCATAGTGTCTTATGGTTTTTCCCCCTTTTTGATTTTCAGAGGTTTTTCATATAAAAATTGGTATGTTCTCTTGTGTAATTTATTTGGATTGTTATTTTTTCTATTCAATCATCTCCTTATAAGTTCAAGTAAGTAGGAGAAGTTTCTTGAGCTATTTATACTCTACTACTCCCTTCTCCCATCAAGGTGGTATTAAAGCTAGATTGGTGTATTTGGCTCATTTGAACAATAAAGTTAAAAGTGAATAAATTGGTTTGTTTGAATGACACGAATTATCATACATGAAGGAGTAAAATGAAAGATCTCTTATTTGTAGAGAAATTGAATTTGTTAGTATTTGCTATTATAAAACTTGAGTTTAAGATTGATAAAGAATGAGAATTTGAGCATGAATAGTTTTATAGCTTTATATAGTAATTTGTTAACGATAATGTTTATAATCACATTTCTAACGAGACATATGCACGAATTTTATGGAGTAAACTTAAGACTTTGTATGCTTTAAAGTTTGATAATAACAAGTTGTTCTTATTAAAGAAAATGATGCAGTTAAGATATAATGAAGGGAGTTTAGTTGTTGACCACTTGAATGTGTTTCAAGGTCTTATTGATCAACTGTTAGGCATAGGCATTAAGTTTGATGATGAGGTTCTCAGGTTATGGTTACTTGCTACCTTACCTGATTCGAAAATTCTTAGGAGACTTTTCAAATCTTTCTTGTTAATTCTACCTCTGATGGTGTTTTATCATTAAAAATTGTAAATAGTGGTGTGTTAAATGAAGAGATGAGAAGAAAATCTTCGGGTTCATCATCATTCATATCAGAGGTTTTAATTACTAAAAATAGGGGGAGAAGTTAAGAAAAAAGGTAAAAAGGATAAAAGTAAGAGCTGGAGCAAGTCAAGATTTAAATACAAGAATATCCAGTGTTATTATTATGAGAAAATGAGTCATATTAAAAAAAAAGTGTTACAAGTAAAAGAGAGAAAATAAAGATGGTAGTAATAAATAGGAGAAGAAGAACGTGAGTAATGATTGTGTTGCTATTGCATCAACTTTTGGTACTGGTGACCTCATTATTATTTGTGATTAATTTGACATCTCATGAGACTGATTGAGTTATAGATAATGGTGTTTCTCTTCATGTTACTTCAAGAATAGAATTCTTCATAACAATACTTTTGGTGATTTTAGAGTTTTGAAAATAGGTAATAATGACTTAGTAGAAGTCATTGACATTGGTGATGTTTGCTTAAAAATCAGCAATGAAGCATAGTTGACATTAAGGGATGTTAGACAAGTCCCTAATATCCATTTGAATTTGATTTCAATCGGAAAGTTAGATGATGATGGTTTTTGCAATACCTTCAATGATGGTTAGTGAAAGTTTACTAGAAGCTCCCTAATTGTGACACGAGGTAGGAAATGCTTTAGTTTGTATCTTATATAAGCTGTTATCTTCAAAGATGTTGTAAATGCAACGGAGAATAATAATTCCATTGAATTATGACATAAGCAGTTTAGTCATATAAGTGAAAAAGGGATAAATTATTTGACAAGAAAGAACCAACTTATAGACATAAAGAGTATAGTTTTAAAAAGTGTCCTCACTGTTTTGCTAAGAAACAAAATAGAGTTACCTTTAAGAGTCATTCACCTTCAAGGAAATCATAGTTGCTTGAATTAGTACATTCTAATATGTGTGGTCTTTTGAAAGTACACTCACTTGGTGGTGTCCTTTATTTTGTGACTTTTATTAATGATTACTCAAAGAAGTTTTGGGTTTATGCTTTGAAGATTAAAGATTAAATCTTTGACATATTTAAACAATTTCATGTTTTTGTTGAGAGATATACTAGTAAGAAGCTAAAATGTGTTTGCACAAATAACGGTGGTAAGTACAATGGTCTATTTGATGAGTATTGTAGAAAGTATAAGATCAGACATTAAAGAATACCTCCTAAGTCACCATAGTTGAATGGTTTAGCAGAAAGGATGAACAGAACATTGATTAAAAAGGCTAAATGTCTTCTTTTAGATACAAAATTACTTAGATCCTTCTAGTGTAAAGCCTTGAATATAGTGACATATGTAATTAATCTGTCTTCTAGTGTTTCGCTACAATGTGATGTTCCAAACAGAGTTATGTTTGCTAAGGAAGTCTCTTATGACCATTTATGAGTCTTTGGTTGTAAGACTTTTGTTCATGTACCTAAAGATGAAAGAGGGAAGTTAAATGTAAAAACTAGATAATGTATCTTTCTTGGTTATGGTAAAGATGACTTCGGGTGTCATTTATATGATTTGGTTGAGCAAAAACTTGTAAAGAGTAGAGATGTTATGTTCGTTGAGGATCAAAAGATTAAAGACATTAAGAAGTCAACTATTCAGGTTAATGATAATTTTGCTAATATTGTTCTACTTTCTCAGACTCCTCTAAATGATTCAGTTGATATTCATGGCAATGTTCAAAACATGATGAGAATGTTCAATAAGATCATAATATGCAGGGTGTAGGTGATATTAATGCTCGTATAAAAGATCATCTGCATACACCTTCACCTTCATTTTATCCATAGAAGTCCAATAGAATTCCCTCAATACCCTTTTGATGAGTTTGTGATGTTATTTGATGGGAGAGAATTTGAATGTTATAAAAAAGTAGTTGAAAGTAAGCACAGGTAATACTAGATAGATGTCATGATAGATGAGATGAGATCCTTATATGATAACTTTACCTATGAGTTAGTAAAATTACCTAAAGGTAAAAGAGTTTTGAAAAATCAGTGGATTTACAAAATAAAATAAGAAGAAAATACTTTACATCTATGATATGAAGTTAAATTGGTTATCAAGGGATTTAGTTAGGAACAAGACATCAACTTTGAAGAGATCTTCTCATTGGTGGTGAAAATGTCTTCCATTCAAGTTATGTTGAGTTTGGTTGCTAGCCAAGACTTAAAGATCAAACAAATGAATGTGAAAACAACTTTTCTCCATAGTGACTTGGAAGAAATTTATATGAAATAACCATAAATTTTTTAGGTGAAAGGAAAAAAGGATTATATGTACAACCTGAAGAAAAGTTTGTATAGCTTGAAACAAGATCTAAGACAATGATATAAGAAATTTGAGTTTGTTATAAGGGAGTAAGATTATAAAAAGGCTACTTTTAATCATTATAGTTTTGTTTAGAGATTCACTAATGATGATTTCATAATTTTATTACTTTATGTTGATAATATGCTTATTGTTGGTCATACTACTTTTAAAATTGACAAGTTGAAGTAAGAGTTAAGCAAGTTTTTTACCATGAAGGACTTGGGACCAACAAAGAAAATCCTCAGCATGTCAATCACTTGAGATAAGAAAAAGAAAATATTGTATTTGTCCCAAGAGTAGTATATTGAAAAGGTGCTTCAGAGGTTTAATATGGATAAGACTAAAGTGCTGAGTACTCCTTTTACTACACACTTTAAATTATCTATTAACCCATGTCATTGCACAGAGAAAGAGAAGGGAGAGATGTAAAAGAGTTCCTTTTGCATTAATTGTGGGTAGTTTGATGTATACAATAGTATACATGATACAAGAGGCCTAATATTGCTCACGTAATTAGCATAACTAGTTGGTTCCTTTCAAATCTAGTAAAGAGCATTGGAATATAGTGAATTAGTCGGGATGACCAATATCTCCACATAATCAAAAGGGGAAAAATTGTTGAACTTATTGGTCCCTTTTTATGTGAATATATAACCTAAAGTCTTTTATTTTATTTTAGTATTGGTTGGAAAACCTAGTGAGCCAATTGTGAGAGAGAGAGAGAGAAAAAAAAAAGGTTATTGAAAGACAGAGAAAAAGAGGGAGGCCGCTGAAAGAGAGGAAGGAAAAGACAATGTTCTTTGATCTTACATTTGGAAAGGATATCAATGTTTGATCAAGTTAAAACTTGGATAATTGATAAAAGACGTTTGATTTTTAATTTTGAATGGTAGAGATTGTATTTTAAGCACAATAAGTTTTGCTTCTCTTTAATTTTCGTAAGTTTATACTCTGAGTGATTTTTTGTGTGTAGTTTTGATCAATTGTGTAACTAAGGTATTTTTTATGGTCTGATCAAGTTGATTTTTGGTTAGTAGTTGGAGAATACATATATCTTATTTGTGGATGGTTAATTGTGTTTTTGTAATCTATAAGAGCAAGTTTTCCATTAGAATTGAGACTTATTAATTTTGGTAACTTTCTACTTTCGTATCTATGGCAAAGTTAGTAAACCGTATGGATGAATATTGATTTGTGATATGATTGAGCTAAAATTTGGACATCAGGTAAGGGACATCTGAGAGTTCATTTTGAATAGTTGGATTATTACTTTGAGATTTACTTGTTGAGTTGTAGTTGACAATACGTGGTTGGCTTGTTTTGCTCAACTTATTTGTCTATCTTTAGTCCAAATTGAATTTTGTTAAATTTATTTGATGTAATTAAGATTGTGTACCTCTATTGTACTCATTTGATTATGTGGAATTGACCTCTAATTTGGAGTGTTTAGTGATTTTCTCCCTTTTTGATTTCGAGGGGTTTTCCGTGTAAAAATTGATGTGTTTTCTTACGTGATTTATTTGATTTGTCATTTTTATTTTTCAATCATTTCCTTATTAGTTTAAGCAAGTATGAGAAAATTTTTAGACTATTTATACTCTACTACCCCCTTCTCTTATCAAATAGTCTTCCTAAGTATAATGAATTGATAGAGAAGCACCAAATTTCTATACATACACCAATTGACTTCTATATAATATTATAGTTCTCTTTCCAACTTTGGCCCTAACATAAGACAACATTACACAACATAAATCAATTTTTCAAGAAAAAAAAATCCATAAATCAATTTCCTATAAAATTGTATTTAAACAATGTTTGGTTCTCTCTCTCTCTCTCTCTCTCTCTCTCTCTCTCTAATGTGGATGCTTTTTCTTTAAATTCCTATAATGTATTATACTCAATTATCTCAAAATATAGTACAAAGAAGTATTTGAATTTTGAATAATACATTATAAATTCATAGGAAAACTTTTCATAGATTTTCTATATATTTGCATTACCCAATTGTAAAGTTAAATGCTTTTTAAGGATCTATAATGAGTTGAATGCCTCGTAGTTTAGACCTCTACTTGTGGGCTAGTTTTTAGTATGGATATACATATGTAAAACTAAGATCCCTTTTACTTAAAAAAAAAAAAAACTTAGATCCTAGTTTTTGTATACTAGGCCATTTTAATAATTTTAACCAATTATAATAATATTTTTGTGATTAAATTAAACTTTTAATCACATGCACTTAAAGAAATATGTTTTTTAATATTACATTTATTATATAATATATTTTTTTATCATTCATATTAACTTAGTATGCATTTTGTAATTAATGCATAATTTAGTATAACAAAGTAATTTTTCCAAGTTATTCTCATATTCCTGATTATGAATTCTAAAATATTTAAAAAATATCAAAAAAAATCTAAATGAGTTATAAAAATTGAAATTGATTCAAAACTCCAAATTATAAATTTTAAAAAGGAAAATTTCAAAAATATCTTGATTAATTTTTTATTTTTATTAATATTAAGAGAACTTATTATTTTTTTATTTTTTTATAATTACATTATATATTGTATAATAATAATAATAATAATTTCAATATGTTAAAATGTCAATTAAATAAAAATAAATATAATAAACCTAGTTACATAATCATGTATTTTTTATGGATGAATTTTATAACTTATATCTAATCGGGTTGACACGGTGATTAATATTTTTTTAAAGTGATTTGAAATAGTGATTAAATTAAAATAATTGATATTAAATAATTAAATTATATTAAATTAAAATTTAATAATAAAACTAAAAATAAATAATAAATTATTAATTAATTAGATAAAATGAAATTTTGAATTATGTAAATTTTTTAATTTATTAAAAAAATTATTACATTGTAAAATAAATATTTTTTTTATTTTAATAAACATGTTTTTAAATTAAAATTAAAAATACAAATATAAAAATATAAACCTTTAATTATCCAGCAAGAACACGTCATTCTTATTTGTTGACACATAAGCACCCCTCGGTCCGAAGGGCGTAACTTTATTTTTATCGCGTCCAACTACTTTACCTCGTCGGTGCTCCGGTTTTCGTTGCCGAATACGGCACGTCGAGGCATTCCTTCGCTGAAGGTGTTCGCTTTTTAGGGTTTCTTAGTCGCATTACGACGGGAAGAGATGTCTCGTCAGACGACATCGTCGCAGTTCCACAAGTCCAAGACTCTCGACAACAAATACGTGAGCCTCCCTCCCTCCACCAATTTTCTGTTAGATGCTAGTTCTCGTCTTCCATTTTGGCTCGCGATTATGTTCTCCGATGTTGTCTCTGCTGTTATTGTTGCTGAGGAAAATCGGCGATGGCGAAGAGGAAACTTTTTCTTTTTCTCGTCCGTTTCAAATTTCTATGCCTCAGAATTGTCTACGGAGGGTTAGGGTTTTCGTTTCGTTTTTGGCGCTAATTGGGCCGAAGTTCCCTTTCGGTTTTCGGTAGGAAATTTAAACAATGGAATATTACTCTTTTGTGGTTTTAGGCCAATGCTGATTCTGGTTTTGATTTTATCAGCCTTTTGAGGTTCAATAATCCTTTTGTGTCCTTTTTTTTTTTTCTTTTTTCGCCACTTCTGACATTGACTTGGTCTGCTTTGTGTGCAAGCAACTTCATTTCAGTCGCTATTTTTGTTCTTTTTGTTTTTTACTATTTTGGTTGTACATTTTCTCAATAAACGATCTCAGCGGTGGAATTATAGTTTGCTTTGTAGCTTTGATTACTCTTCGGGAGAATTAATGTCTACGTGTATTCTGTTCTTGTTCTTGTATTTTCTTTTCCTTTTATGTTGCTGTTTCAATCAATGCAATTTATTGCTGAACGGTAGTGCAGCTCAATTAGAACAAGTACTGTGATTAGGTTAGATTCAAGAATTCATAACAATCTGTAACAAGAGGTTAGAAGTTCCTTGGTGCTGTGAGCTGAGTGCTGATGATTGATGAAGCCTGTTATTTCTATCCTTTTTAAATATGATATCTTGTGCTTTCTATGCCACCAAGAAACCAACAAGTTAATTTTTAAGCACGGCTGATTGTGCGAAACTTGTTTTTTTCTGGTTCCTTTTCCCCCTTATTTATTCTCTCCTGGTTTCAAACGGTCATGCTTTTTGTGCAATTCAGTTGGAGAATTATGGGTTTTTATTATCTGTTGCATATTGCCCTGTTTTCCACGTGGCTTGAATTATTGAATTCTGAAAGTTGTGATATTGGGTTTGTTTGGGATGATTTCGTGTAGATGCTTGGCGATGAGATTGGCAAAGGAGCATATGGTCGAGTTTACAAAGGCTTGGATTTGGAGAATGGTGATTTTGTTGCGATTAAACAAGTTTCATTGGAGAACATTGCCCAAGAGGACCTTAACATTATCATGGTTTGCTTCTATGTCTCTGCTCTTATTTTTTCTGCTCACTAATTGAATTTGATGATAGTATGTAAACTTTGTACATCATCTTTTAATGGCTACTCATGTTCCAGCATCTCTGTGGATGTTGAGAAAAGAATAAGTTTAAATTTTTATTGAATTTGAATTTTTTTTTAAAATTTTTTTCCTTTAATGAAATGGGCATAAACCACCAAAGTTTTTATCTCAGAGGAAAAAAGGGAAAATTTTTAGGGCTACATTCTGAGCCAGTTGAGTTGAAACAATATTGTGGGCTGGCTGGTTGGGTACAATCTTGGCAGATCAACTTAACAAACTAGATTGCCGGCTTGCCCTTAGTATACAGCTTAGGATGTTCATATGGTGGCTGAAGGATTCTGTCAAGCTGGTACCTTATGTTCCTTTCAATTAACCTAAACCAAGTACTTTTGCTTTTGTGTTGATCCTTCTGCAAAAAATGCTTCTTATGAACTTTCTCATATTTATGCTCTAGTCATTGGGTGACATCATGGGAGGTAGTCTCTCGGCTGCTTCATTTTACATATCCAAACTTCCTGAGACAAAAATAGACACTGCAGGCTTACAAGAGAATTATTTACACACCAGTGAAACTAGTTTGTTTTATTTGGTGCAATCAGTAAGAATTAATGTTTTAATTTTACCAATATTGACTATGAGCATTGGCAGATGCCACAATCAGTAAAATACTTCAACTGTCTCTCTATGAGGCCTTCATTTCTGTGGGCTTCTTAGATTCGCAAAATATTAATTTCAAGCACTGAAACATTAGCTATTATATTTCGTGATTGACCTGTGACATCTAACAAATTCTTGGCTTCTTAGCAGGAAATGCAACAGATGGAATCATCTTTTTGTTTAAAATGTTCATGGCTTTTAATTCTTTTGTTCATAAATCTTGGTTTTGCTTTTAGCAATCCAAACATTTGCATCAAGTTGGGCAGGCCAATTTAGCCTAGATGTCCTATTTTGGTGTCTTTTAATCTTTTCATTCCTTTGTTAGGGATAATAAGTAGTTGCTAGATGTGCTGTTGCCTTGCTAAACATATTGCTATAATTGGGCTTCATAGTCATTGTGAACTCACATTTTTAAGTTGTGAAATTTAGGCTTTGGTTTGCTAAAATATTTATTAAGTGTAAGCATTGGATTTTCCATTTTTTATTTGATTTTCATGATATCTGTGTACACTTTCTTTGGCTAACAGTTGATCTTTTCCTTTGTATCTTTGGTTGGTTGCACGTTGTTCTAGCAAGAGATCGACTTATTGAAGGTAGCGTCTTCCTTTTTCTTTGTTTAGTTCTGGTGTTGTTTTCTCTCTCATCATGATTAAGTGATATTCATCTTTGGATCATCAAAAATGAAAGTTGGTGCATTTTCTGCAAATTATGGCTTCTGGTTAAACTTAATGAGGATTCTTAGTATACTGGATTAGAATAATCAGTTTTGTTTCTTTGCTTCCTAGAGAAAAAGAGACTTCTTCATTATATTCTTGATATTGATGCATTGGTCTTTGTCAGCATTTCCATCCATGTGTTTAAAAGGCTCTTCTTTGACACAATGGTGTTAGTCTTCCGTATTAGATGACATTGTATATGTTTGATCCTTATAAGTGCCACTCATCTCAAAATGCTGAAGAGCAAGATGCTTTGCTAGGACTCCCTATCCAAAAAAAAGCAAAAGGAATAAACACTTTAGTCCACTAAAGTTTGATTTTGGTCATTTTGGTTACATGTTTGTTTATGCTGACAATTCAGCTGTTTTGTCAACCACTGTTGCTTTTGCAACAAGTCAAGTGTAAGAATGCTAGATGCCATGCTCATTAAATTTGTTTTGGATTGTAATTTTGTTGTCAATGTTTGTTTCAGATTTACACTTTAGGCTGGTAGCTTTTTACCCCTAAAAACTCTTGGATTTTGGAGATGTCTTTAGCCATAACCACAGTCATTTTTGTAGTTGCCCAATGTTTTGTAAAAAAAAAAAAAAAAGAAGACATTGGCATCTCCATCCTTGCATCTGTCTTGCTCTGTCCTAATGAACTGCATTTGGAAGAATGTTTGTTGCTAATCTTTTACTTATGCTTTTTTGATGTGATACTTTTCAGAATTTGAATCATAAAAACATTGTAAAATATCTAGGATCCTTGAAGACGAAGTCTCATCTTTTCATCATTCTTGAGTAAGTGATAAAATGGATTGATACACTGTGCTATTCAGAATTTATATTTTAAAGTATCATAATAGCTGTTTTCTGTTGACTTAGGTATGTGGAGAATGGATCTCTTGCAAACATTATTAAGCCAAACAAATTTGGTCCTTTCCCTGAGTCTTTGGTGGCTGTTTATATTGCTCAGGTGCTCCTCAATGCCCTTGCAATTAATTGTCTATTGAGCATTAAGTTCCTTTGTCAGATATGTTCATGGATGATTAGTTATGATAGGTTTTGGAAGGTTTGGTTTATCTTCACGAGCAAGGTGTCATACATCGGGACATCAAGGGTGCAAACATATTGACCACCAAAGAGGTGATACATCTGTTTATTTCCTTTTACTGATGTTCTATTCAATCCATTCCATGTGGCAAGGGGGGATAGAGAAGGGAGAGGAGAGGAGAAGGGTGGGGGAGAGGAGATCTAGCTGCTGAGAAGATGGCTTCAACCAGTCATCAAGAGCCAACTATTTTCTTTTCTGATACATGAATTCAGGATACTTTGATCCAATCAAATATAAGATTCAATCAGTCCTATCACTTATCCTATTACTTTTGAAAGTGTTAACAAAGATCTAAAACCGTAATTCTGTCTCTTTAGTTGTGAAATTCAAAAGCATCTCACAAGTATTGTAAACGTTTCTTTTGTCTTTTGATGGTTCTATGGCAAGTTTTCCTTTTCAGACAACTTGGGCGCAATCATTAACTTCATATCATACCTCTCAATTTTTAATTTGAGGTTTTTTAACACTTATATTTTGATGGTTTGGAGGCAATAACATGATTTAGGTCTCCTTACTGAGGATTTACCATGAAGCTGCCAGATGTGTTTTTTGAAACATCATCACAGATACATTGTGTTAGTTTTTGAGTGTGTGGTTTGCCTCTTATTGCTGTGGAAATTACAAAGAGAACTTTTGAGATATTCTCTCTTGAATTGATGGTAGCAAGCTTCTGGAATTGGTGGCTAGAGTGGTGCTTTATGATGATAGTCAGATTCTTTTTTGTTCATTGTTTTGGTGTTAAGTGCCAAATTCCCTTAAGCCTTTTAGGCATCATATCTTGAAGTACATGTGAGCCAGTGAAGGTTAAAGGGTAGGATAAAAGCAGAAAAGTTGGAATCTTATCAGACTGAAGAAAAACTAAAAGTTTGCTTCATGGATTGCAAATATTTATTGCATTGAAAAATTCATTTGAAGCTTTCAAATTTTTTCAATAGTTCACATAAAGAAAGCAAATAATCAAAGCAATTAGGCTCTTAGTTGGAGTCATAGTATTTTGGCTTTTATGTTTCAAATATAAAGTGCTGGCATTTCAAGGATAGTGTTGGTTTATCTCATTACTAGAAGAGATTTTGATGGTACTTTTATGCATTATCACTCAGTGTATGCTGAATTAGAAACTCTTTCTACATTGGGTAATTGGATCTAGATTATGGATACAGAGCATAGACTCATATTATGGAGACATGAGGACTAACAATTTGCCTTATATTTATGCTAGTTTTAATGCAAGTTGCTGAAGTACACACCTGCTAAAGATGAATGTGATGTGAGATAACCATGACATTGACCTGATCTTGTGGAGCATATGGCTAGGGAGGAGTCTTTTCTAGTTTGATTTCATTTTCTAAAATTGGAAAATGTGCTGGTGGTAGGATACAAAACATGGACAAAATAGAGTACCTTACAGTCCAAGGCTTGCCTCATTAATTCATTTTTCAATTCTAAAGAATTTGAAAATAAAAATTTGGGATTTTATTATCCTTAGATAAATTCAATCGAGTAAAAGGAAATTGGACAATTCAATTTGAATTATAGTCTTCATGCTGAACTTAAATAGCAGTTCCTAACCATTCTGGGGTTTCTATCTTCACATCTTAGTGTGTTGGTATACTCTCTGTTTTATGGCAAAGTCTGTGAACTAATTGGTTGACTAATGTTTCAGGGGCTTGTAAAACTTGCTGATTTTGGGGTTGCAACAAAATTAACTGAGGCTGATGTTAACACACATTCAGTTGTTGGAACACCATATTGGATGGCCCCTGAGGTACTAAGTTAATCTATATATATGTTTTTTTTCCTGTAGTATAGTATGGCCCAATTTTTTATTTTGTTGATGTGGTCTCTTTCAAAGAATTTTATTTTGTTCTTAAAGTGTTTAGCAGGTCTTGTCCCATAATGGTTGAATTGAGGATGAATCAGTTATTGGAATGAATTGTACGGCATTGATCCTTTCTTGACAGTAACTGTTGATGGCTGTATGGTGTTTTTCCTATGCCTCTGCAGTATTGATTGGCTTGACCCCTAACTCCCCAGGGTGCATTTTTCCGAAGGCGTGTTTACTTTATGAAACATTTTCCATTTTTTCAGAATTTCCTAGAAAGTAGAAAAGAGTGGAAAACTAGTTTACCAGAAAAATGAAAATATTTTTCTAGAAATCCTGGTTTTCTAGTTTTTTGATTTTGTAAAGAATTCAGAAAACTACTTTTTATTGTTTTCTGCTTTTTCTTCTTTGAAATATAAGAATATAAAGCCCGCTTTTCTGATGAGTTTTCTGATAAGTAGACATTTTTTCTTTTTTGGAGCAATGGAAATGAAAACAGAGAAGAAAACTAGAATTTGAAACTGAAAAGTATTTCTCAAAAGTAATTTTTCATCTTTAATTTCCATTCTTTCAATTAATTTAATCCACCCAGAAAGGTGAAGAGAACTTCCTTAGCTAGTCAAATTTGAAACAAACTTTGTAAAGTAAAAAAACCAAGAATTTTGTCCTTTTAACAACCTGACTTGTTAAGAAGTGTATTCAACTCCAAATTAAAATCTTAACCTATTGGACAGGGAAGTCTATAGACATACTAGGCTTAGTCTTTGTATTTACTTTATATTGGACATTATTCTGATGCAAAAGAGCTAGAGAACAACAATTAAGCTATGAAAATTAGGGCTAGGCTGTTGAAAACAATTAGGCCAACCTGATAGTCTGTGTCATTGCCAAAGTTGAATTGACTAACAGGATGAACCAGCATATGATGCTCCACTAGTATATGGCCTGATAGAACTATGCCAAGCACAGAAAGGGCTGAAAAATTATGATATGCCCTATTAGAACTTGGCTAAAACAGACTGGAATGAGGAAAGGAGTCAGTGCAGGTAAGGGGGGATGAACCAGTCTTTAATACTTTGTTATGAAAATTCATAGGCAAGGTGGTGAAACACATAGATGTTATAAATTAGATTATCAATATCAGAAGTTATGCACTTAACAAGCATGAACCTGGGTCTTTTCCTCTCTAAACAGATTTGGAAAGCCTGGGTACTATGGTAGTTTTCCAAAGATTAGAAAAAACTTTATAAAACTAATCCACTCTTAGTTACTATTAGCAATTTCAGTTTCTTTTCAGGGGATATTGTTATGTGCAGGAGGCTACAATTGGGAAAAGTTCTCACAATCTCGAGATGCTTAGTTTTAATTATTTAGCTTAATTTGATTGTAGAAATACTGATAATTTCTCTATGGTTTGAGGCCTCACTGGCAGATTTTGGTGGGCCCAAAGATGCTTTGGTAGCTGTTGGCCCAAGGTTTTCATTTGGGAGGTTTTTGGGATGCTTTGCTCCTCAATTATATGCTTGAGTACATCACCAGAGTTTCCTACTTTATTGCAAAATAAATTTCAGTTGTTTAAATCATTTCTGCATGTAAAGCAACAGAACTTTAGGTACAAAAGAAGTTCAATAGTTAAATTGCTGGAGTTGTGTGTGTATACACGCTCTTAGTTTTGTTAGGGGTTTGTGCTGCTTCTACCTGGAAAGCCTATTTCATTTGAAACTGATTTATTTTCAGGTTATTGAGATGTCAGGGGTTTGTGCCTCTTCTGACATCTGGAGTGTTGGCTGCACTGTGATTGAACTTCTTACGTGCGTGCCACCCTACTATGATTTGCAGCCTATGCCAGCACTATTTCGCATTGTTCAGGTTACCATGCTGTTTCTTTCCATTGTCTGGTAGTTTTTAGGATAAGCATTGCTTACACTTACCTTTTCTTCTTTGCCAATCTTTGTTCCTAAGATATTGTTTCATGTTTCTTAATTATGCTTAGTATGATATCATTGGTGCTTAGAGAGCTTAATTTTGCCTTCTTCTCAATTAGACAGGCTTCTGCTTTTTATTTTTATTTTGTTTGGTGCAATTTATTTGGAGAGCAAAATTTTCAACAGATGATTCAATATACTTGTAAATGTGCATTGTTTACTTTGAATAGCCATACTGATAAATGCCTTTTTCCCTCTCACTTCTTTCAGGATGATCATCCTCCATTACCTGATAGCTTATCTCCTGATATTTCTGACTTCTTGCGGCAGTGTTTTAAGAAGGTAATATTGTTTGCTTGTTCTTGAGGTTTTCAACATAATTGGGAACTTAATTTCAATTATACATAAAGATGTGTTAATTCATTGTTGAATATCTGTTTATTATTAATAATTTTAGTTACAGTTTTTTTTTTTTTTTTAATTTTAATTTTTAGGCTTTCTTATGCAGAAAAACTAATGTAAAAGGAGCTTGTCCAGGTAGCGGTTAGCATGGTTAGAAGCTACCTACCTGTTGAGTTCTGAATGGGAATGGGCACCATTCCAAAACAGAGAAGTTTCTAAAATGAATTCTTATGTGGCAAAAAGCTAATGTAAAAGGAGTTTGTCCAGCTTGTAGTTATCATGTCTAGGAGCTACCTGCTTGTTGAGTTCTAAATGGGAATGGGCTCCATTCCATAGCAGAAAAATTTAAAAAAGGAATGGATGGATAAGAATGAATATCATGCCACAATCACATGATTTGTAATGAGTGGAATGGGGCTGTTGTTTGGTATTGCAGCTTGAAAAGAAGAAGTTAGCAGTGTCATTAGAGATTGAAATGGCAACTTTGAAGGTTATTGTAGATGCATTCTTACTAATTCCTTTAGCTAGCCAGGCCCTTGACTTTTCCTCTCTTGTTCCTGTAGCTCTTAGTTTCACGTACTGGAGGCTTTACATCTAGCATTTAAGCATCAAACATAGATTATGTCTTGGTTTGTAATTTTTAACTTTTAGTTTTCCCTGAAGAAGGGGCAACTGGATTTTGCCATGATTTAATTTCATATATAGTGTGCAACCTCATACCCATTCCAAAGACTTAAGCTGTTGAGTAGAGAGGCCAATAGTCATTATAAATCAGGACAATATCTTGTATTTCACTTTACTAGGGTTGTTTTACACGTTTAATACGCCCCTTCACACATACTGGGCTCTGCTAGTACATGGCACAACTGAAATTGAGCTGATCAAATGGTTAATGAATTATCCCCTTGAAACTTTACCAGTGTGTGAGACTGCCCATTAGGCTTTTCAGATAAATCAGTCCAATCAGATGTGGCTTGCTCAATCTTGCTTTAGAACCTAATGTGGTTTGCACTATGATTGCTTAGATTATTCAAGGTGTCAATTGTGCGATTTCATCTGTTTGATGCTCACAACAAAATTTTTTGTTATGTGATATTTGATTGCTCACAATAGGATGCTAGGCAAAGGCCTGATGCAAAGACGCTGCTTTCTCATCCCTGGATTCAAAATTCTCGGCGTGCCTTGAACTCCTTTCGTCACACTGGGTCGATAAGGTAAGATTTAGTTTATTTTTACCCTACATATTATATCTATATACATTTTATCTTCAATGAGCATTAATTATCCTCAAGGATAAAGCATTTTGGAGCTGGATTACTTTTGATTTGCTCTTGGTCACCTTACTTTGATGAACTGTGTTTGTAGTCCCTGCACTTCTTCTATTTAGAACACTGCACCATAATGCCATATCAATGGTGTATTTTTATCCTATTTCTGCTAAATGACGGTCAATCCTAGTTGGCCAAAGAAAACAATACAGTGTCCCATGTGGTCAATGACATGACAAGTTGGGACAAACAAAATAAAAGAGTATTAACCTAATAAATATTTGTAACACAGGTGCTTGAGTATTCTCTGTCGTTTCTTTAATAATTTTTTTTTCTAAATGCAACTATTTTTAGAACATTATTAAAAATTCTATTAATCATGAGCCAAGTTTTTGTTTTGGTTTATTTTACCACATTGGTGATTTTTAGTATTGGTACAAGTTTTATATTATCGATATTTGGTCTTCTGGTCTGATAGCAAGTACTTACTCAAGAGGCCACATGCTTCTTCATCATTGTTCAAGTGTTCTGTATTAGTTTGTTGGTTCTAAGCATAATTATTGTTGGGAATTTATTTAAAGTATTTACATCATTTTTGCAATTCGAATTGATCCTTAAACCATTAAACGTTTGATATTCAAGATTTCATTTATTTTCTCTATTTAATAGAAGCATACAGGAAGATATTACAGCTGATGCAGATAATTTAAATGGAGATAGCCAGGGTGTTGGTCTGAATGGTTCTGCAGAAAAATTTAGAGCATCTGTTGCTGCCTTTGAAACTGTGAGTCTCATTTCTGATCTTTTGAACCAAAATCACAATATCTAGGGAACTTGACTTCATTTTGGAGGTTCTTATTGTTGGTTTATTCTTTTTAGATGATTCTTATTTTGATAGTCATTGGTTCATTAGTAAGTTTGAAGAGAGGTTTTTCAAATCCATTGCAGAATTAAGAAATGTTCTATACAGCATGAAGTCATCACATGAGCTGATGTAGATAGCAATTCATTTGGAAGTTTGAATTTGCCTTGGTATCATTGCATGTCTTTATTTTGCTGCCTACATTTTTGAGTTCCATGCAAAGGCCCTATTTTCTATTTGTTGATTTGGAGTGCCTCTTCTAGTTTTGAACATAAGGTCATTTTATATCTTTTATCTTCAGGATTCTGCAAAGGAGTTACCAATGGAGGTTGTTGATGTCAATAAGTCCGATAAGGAGCATCTTTTAAATTGTGATATTGTTGAGGAAGGCAGTGATAAATTAGAAGATGATCTTCAGTTGGATGAAGTTCCCACTTTAGCTATCCACGAAACATCATTTCTACAGACTACTTCTGATCAAATCTCTGGCACTAAAGTAGCAACTCGCTCTTCTCCTCTTCATGGGTTAGCAAATATGCACGAGCAAGATGACATTCTAGTGAATGGTAAAGTCAAATCTCCCAATGCAAGAAAGAAAAGCACAGATAGAAATCTTGGAATAAAAGGAAGTTCAATCCATTCTGAAAGTAAATCATTTGGTTTTGTACCAAGAAGCCCAGATAACAGCTCTCAAAAGGTAAAATGGTCAGACTTAATGTTGGTTTCTCTCTGCTAGCTCTGTCTTTCTGGGCTAGCCTTTCTCTTGGGAAAGTAAAATAGTGTAAGCAACTTGAAAAGAATTGTCAATATAACCAAATATAAACAAAATGAAAGCAGTGATGCCAAAACTGAGGTTATACTTTAATGGGGCAAATTTGGCTGCTTTTCCATTACAGTGTCAATTTTTCCGAAGTAATTGTGTTTTAACTTAGCTAGAAAAGATCTAGTTACTACCCATCCTGATATCATATTCCCATCATTTATTCAAGTAATACATTGGCTTTCAAATTCTACTTGATCAGCTGTTGGATTCTACAGGTGTTACATTCTTTCCTTATCTAATCTGTTCCTTGTAAGAAGTACTAAGAATCATCTATCTCTGACTATAATGCTTGAGCCAATTTCTGAATATTTTCAATTTTTCTTCAAGCCAACTCATCATTAATTTCTTTTTGTCTAGTATTTCCTCAAGTTCCACCAGCACATGCTCTGCTTTCTTCCTTCATTCTCTCTTTGCACTTCCCTTTTTGGCAACATGGATAATCTCATGGTGATGTGTGACTGGAATTTTAAAGGCTTTGAAGACATCTTTGACTCTGGGAGAGGTCGAGCTTAGTAGATTCAGTGACACTCCAGGAGATGCTTCACTAGATGATTTATTTCATCCCTTCGACAAGAACCAAGAAAATCGAGCAACTGAAGCTTCAACATCTACCGCATCACATATGAACCAAGCCAGTGCACTGGATGGTGATACTGGGAAGAATGACCTGGCCACAAGATTGAGGGCTACCATTGCTCTAAAAATGGAGAATGAAATGGGGCAGACAAATGGTGGTGGAGACCTCTTTCGCCTAATAGTTGGTGTTTTGAAGGATGATGTGATTGATCTTGATGGCTTGGTACGTAATGTCGACATTTTGATGGTTTGCTGTGTTTTAAATATTTGTCTGTTTTATGGTTGTAAACTGTGGTCATGACCATGATAGCGGTTCTGGTATTGCAAAAGCAGTTGTTGTGGACATTATATGGCAACTGAATTTGTCACAGAGACCTTTCACCATTCTAACTTAGTTTTATGAAGGGGAGAATACCCAAAGCTTTAAATAAGCCACCAATGTTCTTGTTGGTTTGAAGAACCATTCAAACCCACTTCAGATGTTCTGGAAAGAGAACTTTGAATCTAAAATTTCCAAAGCAACTGAAAGAATTGAAAACTGAAAGTATTCTTGAAACCTGGTTACATGATAAGGATCCATGCAAAATATTCTTTATGTAGTGGGGTTGTTCAAAACCCTTACTTTTTTTCCCTCTATCATGGATATTATTGATCCCTGATGGTACTTGTTTTCTCTTGTATAATTCATATGCCAGGGTTTTGATGAAAAATTGCCTGCAGAAAATCTGTTCCCCTTACAGGTACTCAAAATATCCAAGGATTAGCAGCCTTATGGAATCTATGTTTTGGAATAGTAACAGCTTTTTGTAAGTGTTATTTGGATGAGCATCTTATATTGTTTCTCCTTGACTGTAAATTAATTGCTATTTCTATCATCCATGTCTAATGTCTGGAATGTGCATTCTGAGAAATATATGTTACTCGGCTTATATATGAGACTTGAGTACAGATAGATAGTCAGGAGCATGGCTCTGAATTTTGCATTATTTGTTTATTTTCCCGTGGACTGTTAATATCTTACTGTTGTTTATGTACATATGGGAGTGCTATATTTGAGTTTGTTGACTGCATGCATCCTCTCTCTCTCTCTCTCTGCTCCCCCTCCCCAGGTGCTTATCCATATTTGTATGTATGTACATTCATATACTATCCTTGAGTAATCTATTGCCTTTTTTAGCTGGACAAGTTTGGCTTTTTTTTTTTTTAATTAAACAGGTTTCCAAATTTATGCACTTTATTTTTTACTTCTCCTGCTAGCTATAGCTATCTGAAATGTATTTCAAATGTTTTTTTTTTTTTTAATTTTCTTTTCACATTTTAAGCATCTCTGTCTGTGTCCTCTCTCTTTTTATTTTTTTTTCCTTTGTTTTTGGGTTAAATTTTATCTACCCGTGCCTTTTTACTTACTCTTCTTGGGGCATCTTTATTAGAAGTGGAAGTGTCACCTTCAAAATTATTTTCCTGGATTTACTTATTTTTACAACTGCAATCCTTAAACAAAAGCTTTTTGTTACCTATCCTTGTAAATGAATATAATATCAAGGTGCAAGTCAATTTATTCATTTTGTGCATTTCTATTGGCATACTATGCTGTTTTAATTGCAATCTCAGTACCAAATGATAATGCTGACAGAGATTTTGAAATTATAATATGTATCCAATGCAGTCATGAATATTTTTGTTCAACCATCTCTTTCATATCCTCTTCCTTTTCTTGTTTTCATTGCTTGATTTGGTTGCCCCTTATTGAACTTGCTTTGTATTGTTCTGTTTAGTGCCTTTATTTTTATTATTCTTAAGTATATTGACCTTGGTCTATCATTCCTGTGATTTTGTTTATTGATGGAATTATAGTTCGTCCAAGCAGAATTTTAAAGGAATTAGCCTATGCAGTTGATTTTGGTTTTTCACACCACCTGGGTTATTATATTCTTTTGATGCTTTGGGTTACTTTTTCAAACTGAACAATTTCAACCCTCTCTCTGGCCTCTCTGCTCCCCTCCCCCCTTCCACCATAGCCAAACATTGCATTGTAAACCTTATTATCTTTACTTTGTAGGCTGTTGAGTTTGGCAGATTGGTTGGAACATTAAGGCCCGAGGAATCTGAAGATGTGATTGCATCTGCATGTCAGAAGCTTATCACTATCTTTCATCACCGGCCTGAGCAGAAAACTGTTTTTGTTAAGCAGCATGGCTTGCTTCCTCTAATGGAGTTACTTGACATGCCTAAAACTCAAGTATGTATGACTGTCCAATAAGAAAAGTGTTGTGTGGCACTTATTCTGTTATGCTCATGGCTGTGATTTTACCTGCTATATTGCAGGTCATATGTTCTGTGCTTCAACTTATAAATCAGATTGTGAAAGATAATACTAATTTCCAGGAAAATGCTTGTCTCATTGGCCTGGTAAGTGATAGGTGCGTACAGGATTACACTGTTCTGTTTGCTTTTAATGTTGTATGATGATTTGTTCATGCCAAGTATGTCACAGAAGCTAAATGCATTGTGTATTTCCAAAGAAATCTCTGGTTAGATCAGAAGAAATTCAATTTCTATCTGATTAACGGATTGATGTTACAATATATCCAGCTACACCTGCACTGTCCTCTTTGTGTTGCACGCACATGTGCACAGACACACACACACACACACACAAACACAGATGAACACTATCAGTTGCTAAAAGGCTGTCTCAATGCACAAGGCTCCCACATGAGTGGGTCAGGGGAAGGGTCAGATGTATGTAGTCTTCCCAAAGAGTCTGTATTTGTGACTTAAACCTGTGACTACTAGTTCATAGTAGAGTAACCTCTCTGTTACACTAAGACTTGCCCTTAAACACTCTCAGTAGCTGCTATAGTACATTTGAGTGGGTGATGTATGACTTTGGGTTTCTGACATTTGGTTGCTAGGTCTAGCTCCCAATGAACTGAGGTAGAGAGCCTCAGCCTGGTCAGATCTTCATAACTAATTTTGAACTCCAGATATTTAAGCCACTGGAATTGGCTATCATAGTGCAGAAGCAATTGAGCAAGCTGGGTTTAGGCACAAGACTGTGAAGAGTCCAAAAAAGCATTAAATTTCACTAGAACAGGTTTTTTTGCGTAACTTTATACAAATGTAATGCTCAGGTTCAATATTTTTCTTTGCAATTTGGGGTAATAAATATGATAATGTGAAAATCAAATACTTATATGATCCTTAGTCTTATTGGCTAATCTACCACTGAGGTGAGGTTTGATCTTACTCTAGTTTGGTCTTTTTCCATTAGACAGTTTGAAATCCAAGCTTGATTAATTACATTTACAGCTTAAAAGAATATGGTCTTAACTTTTACTGGGTCCAGGTTGAAGCTGTGGCCATAGGCTTTAGCTTTTATATCTGTGTCTTTGACCATCTTCCCCCAATTCCCACCAAAGAAAAAGAAAAACCAAAAAGCATTACTTGAATATTACTTGGCTGGTTATATTCATTGTTAATATTACATGACAGATCCCTATGATCATGGGCTTTACTGGACCCGATCGTCCTCGTGAAGTTCGCATGGAGGCAGCTTATTTTCTGCAGCAACTTTGTCAGTCAAGGTGGAGACGTTCTCTCTTATATCGTTGTAAATGCATGGTTTGATCTTTTCCAGAAAATATGCAGTCAGGACTGACAATGAGGTAGCTTTTTGGTGCAGCCCCTTGACATTGCAAATGCTTATTGCTTGCCGTGGAATTCCTATTTTGGTGGGTTTTCTAGAGGCTGATTACACAAAGTACAGGTTTGTAATTTTTTTTTTTTTTTTTCCTATGGTTAAATGAAAAGTTGTGTTCTACAAGATTAGTATCTTAAATCCTTCAAGGTTTTGCCCATAAAAAATCCTGAACTTTGGGTACAGCACAGCTTAATTCCAAATGTTTAAAATGTTACAGTTTGCCCCAATTTTTCCAAGTCATTTCAATTCAAAGATACTATGGATTCTTCTTTATTTTTCCAAAATGAAAGCTATGAAACATGCTATTCAAAGTAGGCAAGAGATGACTGACTTCAACATACAGCAAGGCCACAAAGGGTTAAGATCATTTTGTAAGTTGTGTTCTATAATGTTTATCCTTAAAGTAGCAAAAACTTGATAAATCCATGAATTGAAATGGCTTGGAAAGGTTAGCATTTGAATTGTAACTTTTAAGTTTAGGGCTTTTAGTGTTATTAATCCTATTCTTTATTAATAGAATCAGAAAGTATCAATTGGTTGGATGGATGTAGTAGTACATAGGTTCTTGTGCAATTTGCACAACAAATGGGTTGAGCTAAGTTGAGCTTTCTCATGTTCAGGCTTGCCTCATTTAATAAAGTAGTCTAAAAATGAGGCTCAATGTTGGTATTGTATGGAAAATGAGCCGAGTGGAGTGTACCCTTATTTAAATTAAGGCTTGTTTAGCTAATAAGTTTTAATGAATCAAGTCTTTATTGAGTTGAGGTTGTGAAATTTTTATAAATAGCTTGGTTAACTTTGTAATATTAACATAAATAATTAAAATTATAAAAATTTATTTTTATAATAATAACTAAAATGATATAAAAATGTAGACTCAACTAAAAAAAGAAAACACATTTAATTTTAGCTTATTATAAGTATATAATATATAATTTGAAACAAGCTTGCCAATTATATTCTCATGACATGCTAAACAAGTTTTTTTAATGACCATGAATGTCCTTGTAAATGAGTTGTTAACGAGTCTAAATGAGCTGAATTTGTTTTTGTTCAAGCATGACTCATAAGCGGGTTTTGAAGCTAGGCTTGAGTGCGCTCATTTAGGTAAATGAGTGAGCTTGAGTGAGCTCTTATTGAGTGCAAAATGGTACATATTTTCAAGTGCAAGGAACAGTTCAACCCAATTAAAAATAAGTATTTGTGTGTATTGGAGAATGTACAAATATGTAGTCTCCTATAATATTAATATATATGTAAGATTAGTTGCTTGAACACTTAGTTTCAGGGGTTGATCCTTAGTCCCTGCAAACTAATATATATGTATAAGACAACCAAACTACCCACATATTTAGAACACATTCTAACAAACTCAAAAGTTTAAGATTTGAGTGGCATTGCTTGAATACATGACTTTTTAGCTTTGATAACCATTTGCAGAATTTGTTTAACCCAAAAGTTTTAAGTTGCATGGGGTGAAAAGAATGCTAGATATATTACTCTTTAACAGCTTTTACCAATAAATAAAGTCATGTATTTGCATTCTTAGCATAGGCCTATGGGTTGCATATTGCAGTGTGGGAATGTGACACCAATGAGATTGATCCAAATGTAATTGATTAATGAAATGTGGAAACAACTACTTGTCTAGCCCAATTAGCCACTAAGCCCATGTTGCTTGGGGGAGGTCAGGGGATCAAACCCCCTCACTTCCCAAACTCCCCACATTAAGTGGGAATTAAAATGGGGTGCAAAACACCCCTTCTGGTGTGTCCAGACCTGCACATCCCCCTTCCTGCTAACATCTAATAGCTAACCATCGATTATTGTTGAGTTCAAAATTTTTTTTTTTAAAAAAAAGGGAAATGTGAAAAGATGTTTCCTTCACAATCACACCCTGAATACCTCACAACCCAACATAACAAATAATGACATGAGAAATAATAAAACTTCAATCTTATCTTGCTCCCACAGGGTTTTCCCCCTAAAGGATGGATTGTTAATCATGTGTCAATAGGCCCTCTCTTAGTATTCATTTTGTTATTGGAAGAAAAAGTTTTTCTTCAGTGCTTAAATTTGCCTATAATGACACTGTTTCTCATGAAGTTTGAATTTGGGTCTGGGTTAAAAGTGTTAAATATGGCAGCATTCATTCCTAATTGATGAATGCTATTAGATCCAAGGTTCTTGCTGACTTCAATAATGAGCTTTTTTATGTTAAATCTGTGGTGATTTTATTCTTGTGGTGTTTCTTTCTTCCTTACATAGTGAACTAATTCAGCTCCTCACTTCCAGGGAAATGGTTCACCTGGCTATTGATTGCATTTGGCAGGTCTTTAAGCTTCAGACTTCAACCCCTAGAAATGATTTTTGTCGCATTGCTGCTAAACATGGAATATTGCTTAGGCTTATCAACACTCTTTATAGTTTGAATGAGACAACTAGGTTAGCTTCTATATCTGTTGGAACAGGATTGCCACTAGATGGCTCAGCTCAACGACCACGTTCTGGTCCATTGGACTCTAACCATCCTTTGTTCACTCAGTCTGAGCGACCACCATCTGCATCTGATCAGCCTGATATTCTTAAGGTCAGGCATGGAATGATCGATCATTCTTTGTCATCTGGACAAAAATCTTCACATGCATCAACTTCATATTCTCAGAGATTGGATGTCATTCAGCCTGATGGTCGATATGTTGTCAATGATGCTGATAGACCTCAGTCTCGCAATGCAGCACTGGAAAATTCTGGCATGTCTAGGTTGGCAGACCCTGTGGCTTTAGAGAAAGCTGCACCTGTAGCTGCCAAGGAACACCCAGCATCTGTTTCAAAGGAGCAAGAGAACTTAGAGAGGTGGAAGATTGATCCAGCTTTGGTGGAAACTGAACTTAGACAGCAACGAGTTGCTAATCAGTCTAACAGAACATCTACAGATAGGCTGCCAAAGTTGATAGAATGTGCATCAAATGGTCTTTCTACTACAGGACATCCTCCAGCCGAGCAAGTTCAGCCTCTTCTTAGCTTGTTGGACAAGGAACCTCCATCAAGGCATTTTTCTGGTCATTTAGAGTATGTTCGCCACCTCTCAGGGTTGGACAGACATGAAAGTATATTGCCCTTACTACATGCATCCCATGAAAAGAAAACAACAAGTGGTGAATTTGATTTTCTAATGGCTGAATTTGCAGGTATTGGTTGGATTCATATGCTATTTTTCCCTTGGGAAGGTTCTTCGCATTAGTACCCACAAATAGGGTTTGGAGTTCATTTTAGGTTTGTTGACTAGTTTAGCCATCTCTTTAGTCTCCTCCTACTCTCCTGCTAGTTTTTATCTCCTCATTGTTCCTTCTACCTTCTACCTACTTTCATCATGCTGAACCACTAGTCAATATGCTTTGTACCTCTTATGTTACTCTTCTATGCTCCATTGTAATTTTTACGAGCACTGCTGCCCTAAGTTTCCAATTTTTCATGCTTGCTTTCTCTGAATAATTGTGACTGATATCTCTATGGTTGTCACCAGAGGTATCTGGGCGTGGAAAAGTAAATGGAAATCAAGATTCTGCAGCCAGAATTTCACACAAAACTCTAAGCAAGAAGCTTGGACCACTGGCACCCAATGATGGAGCTGTGTCAAAATCCGGTGTTGCATCCCAAACAGCATCTGGTGTACTGTCTGGTTCGGGTGTTTTAAATGCTAGACCAGGGAGTGCAACCTCATCTGGTTTACTCTCACACATGGTATCCACAAAGAATGCTGATGCTGCCAGGGAATACTTGGAAAAGGTGGCAAACCTTCTGCTTGAATTTTCGAAAGCTGATGCTATTGTGAAATCCTATATGTGTAGCCAGAGCTTGCTTAGCCGTCTTTTTCAGATGTTCAATAGAGTTGAGCCCCCTATTCTGTTGAAGGTTTGTAACAGAATGCCTGCAATCATTTTGATGATAGCTTGGTTAGTGGAAGTCTATTTCCTTCTATGTTATCTAATATTGCTGCTGTTTTGACATTTTACAGATACTTGAGTGCATCAATCATCTGTCAACTGATCCAAACTGCTTAGAAAATTTTCAGCGTGCAGATGCAATTAAGTATTTGATCCCAAACCTTGAACTCAAAGATGGGCCTCTTGTGGAACAGATTCATCATGAGGTAGACCTGCCTTACATTAAATACCTCATTTTACAGTGATGTTACTAGTTGCATCTATCCTGTTGCGAATTGAATTCATGAGGTAGACCTGCCTTACATTAGATAGTACATTCTATGGTGATGTTGCTAGTTGCTTCTATCCTGTTGCAAATTGAATTCATATTAATGGCAAACAAAGAGTACAAGTTCATCATGCACGCTTATTATTTGCCATCGCCATCTGTAATTGTTTGTACTCTTTTACTATTCTTGCAGATTGTGTAACTGCAATATTTTTATACTCTCAACTAAGATTTCATGAACCTTTACTTGTACTCTGAAATTGCTGTATGCTTAAGTTGGTGACTGAATCAAAAGTATATTAATTTCCTTGTAATGGTCAATAATATTTCAATGGTATGATACTAGCCAAATTTGGCGTTTGGAACTGTAGTGATGGTGTCTGTATTGTCACTTTGTCCGGCTCTGTTGTGGCTAATGATTTTTTCTTTGTTTTTTTCTGCTATGGTAATGGGCAATAAGGTTGCAGAGCCTGTTTATGAATCTTTAAGTAAAAGGAGAATATAGTACCTGCTCTGCAACAAAAGCTTTGATTCTATGATTGCTAATAGTATCACATTTTGCTTACAACTCTAGGATTGTTTACATAGTACTGCCCTGTGGTAATGTCAACCAAACATTGTGCTCTTGATTTGACTCACTCAGTTTTCGGGTAGCTAATCTTGTGCAAGTATGTGATTCTTGAATAGTGGCTTTAACTATGACCTTGAACTAGTTCTCACAATCTTTTCCCTCAATTTTACTTTTTGAAGGTCCTCAATGCACTGTTTAATCTCTGCAAGATAAATAAGAGGAGACAGGAACAAGCTGCTGAAAATGGAATCATTCCACACTTGATGAATTTTATTATGTCAGAGTCAACTTTAAGACAGCATGCATTACCTCTACTGTGTGACATGGCTCATGCATCGCGGAATTCAAGAGAGCAACTAAGGGCCCATGGTGGTTTGGATGTGTACTTGAGCCTGCTTGATGACCCACTTTGGTCAGTGACAGCACTGGATTCTATTGCTGTTTGCTTGGCTCATGACAATGATAGCCGTAAGGTGGAACAAGCATTATTGAAAAAGGATGCAGTTCAGAAATTAGTGAAGTTTTTCCATTGCTGTCCTGAGCAACAATTTGTGCACATATTGGAGCCATTTCTGAAAATTATCACGTATGATGTTTTTCATCTTTGTGTTTTATTCTTGTCATTGCCTGGCTGGCTTTCAGTTCCATTAAGCAGGTGCCAGTATATTGATTATTTTAGTCTCTGCTTAGATGGACATCAAATCAAAAACCTTTGGTGCATTCATCACATTGGGTTTGAAGATCATAGACAACTTAATCCAGGACATTGAGTTGAAGGATCAGACTAAGTTTTTATTTTAGCCTTTCTGTCGTGGTGTTTCCCTAGTTTCATGTCTTATGATTGTCACATACTTGCATAGGTGTGTATTGGCTTAATGAGCTTCTTGATGTGTATCACATGCATGCACCCACACATGCACACGCACACACATACACACACTAGATGTTTAGTTCTTAGCAAAATAAAATTAGATGTGAAAAATCACAAAAAATTATCTGGCATCCTCTTTTTGGATTATTAATTTGTTTGTCTTTCCCTCCTCTTGTTAATTATAACATCAGTTGAGAGTCAATGCGTTCCTATTGGGACCCGATTTTAAACCTAAGCCATCAAGCATTTGATTTTCTGTGGGCCAGGAAATCTATTCTGGATTAACTTCTTTTTTCTGTTTTGGATGCAGGAAATCATCACGGATAAATACAACTTTAGCTGTGAATGGTTTGACACCCTTGCTTGTTGCAAGGCTGGACCATCAGGATGCAATAGCTCGACTTAATTTGTTGAAATTAATAAAGGTGAGAATTCTGTCTGTGCTGTGCTGTGCTGCCATTATTGTTCATTGTTGCCTATGTATTTTTGGGTTTCTTTGTTCAGTTTCATTTCATTATGGAATGTCTATGTTGGCAATGATTTGTGCTTTGACCAGAATCTCATTCTGGAGTATATAATATAGTACAGAGTATCTTCTCCCTCTCTCTCTCTCAGAAATTAGAGGTTTTTATCAGGGATAACAAGCATATGGTTCTTTAGTGCATCTAGTGTCTCATTGGATGGGCATGCCTTGTTGTATCTTCTATGATTTACAAAGGCATCATTTTGGCTTTTCCCTTTGGCATATCCTCTACCTTGTTTTACATTTTTCACTTAATCATCTGATTTCTGCATACCTACCTTGATATAAGTACTAGAAGAAATTAGTTTTCTGTTTTAATCATCTGATTTCTGCATACCTACCTTGATATAAGTACTAGAAGAAATTAGTTTTCTGTTTGAAGGGATTGTAGGAGGCAGTTACTGAAGAAATACTGCATTGCTGTGTTTTGGAATGTAAATTTATGGCTAGTGGGTGATTGCCTGTATTATACGTCTGAATTAGTTAGGTTACGAGTTTTGATGATGATGATGCCAAATTCTACAGTTGTAAGTGGTTGCAAGTAGTTTGAGGCATTAAAGATGTGGAAGATGAATGTAAAGGGTTGTGGGCTGTATGAATGCATGGAATTGATGTGATTGCATGTGTGAAGGTCCCAACTGGTGGCATTGGCTTGCTGGAATCAATTGTTTTGAAAAATTTGGGTCGAGTAATAGACCTGTTCTAGTTTGTGCGGAGAATACTGTTGTGGAGAATGGGAAAGGAACCAAGATTTGGCTACACGAGACAGGAGATGGGACTTTGGTTTGAAGTGCAGGAATTATAAAAGAACCTAGGCTTTGAAGGAGTTAGTACCAGTCCTTGATTTTTGATATTTTGAATTAGTGGCCGGAGAAGGGCTGATTGCTCGGCAAGTCTCTTGGTAGACCTGACCACCTGGCCTGTTTGGCTGAGAACTGGACTGACAAAATCCCATAACTAGCCCGAACCATCTGGCTGGTTCCAGTTCCAAATTGTAACTGGCTAGGGGGCTGTCCGGTTCAGTTCCAAACCATAATTGATTAGGGGGCACCCGGTTAGAGTTCAACTATCTTAGAACTTTTGAAGCAGCAGTTGAACCTCCTGTTCCAACCAGAGGTTAACCACTAGTTAACAGGTGGTTCATACAAAAAATTGAAAGAATAAAATAAATGTTTATTTAAACTTTTAGAATAAAATAAATTAAAATTTTTAAAATTTCAAACAGGTTGAACCGGATCTGGCCTAGAATTGAAACTGGAACCACCGGTTAACTGAACCATAATCAAATCATCCCTTGTATGGTTCGGTCATGGTTCCACATTTCCCTCTAACTGGATCTGCAGGTTCCGACCGTAACTGGCCTGGAACTGGCCCATGTGTGAATGGTCTGTCATGGTTTGCTATGTTGTTATTTAGAGGTGTTCTCCAGCCAAAATGGTAAGATGTAAGTTTGGAGATTCCTTAAACCAAACTAAGTCTGTTTTCTCCTAGCCCAATCAATGTTTAGGGTAATGGTTTCACCCAGTATAGTTTGAAAGGCGGGCATGTGTACCAAAGAATAAGCCTTTCATCACCGTTCAGGGACAGTGATGGTTTACCACTTTATGACCTTGTGTTATTTTATATTTTTGCCCATGGGAAGCTGTATCAGAAAGCAGCTGCATGGTTGCCGCCTCTGATTATTAAGGTCACACTGGAATTTATTGTGTCAGGCTGTGTACGAGCATCACCCGCGGCCAAAGCAACTGATTGTGGAGAATGATTTGCCCCAGCAGCTTCAGAAATTGATTGAGGAACGCAGGGATGGGCAAAGCTCTGGAGGCCAAGTGCTGGTGAAGCAAATGGCTACGTCGCTGCTAAAAGCACTCCATATCAACACTGTTTTGTAAATTCTTCCCTTCCTTGCAATGCGTATATGCAGGTTCTTTAGGCACGGAATTTGTTGTTTTTGTATTTCCTCCGCAACCCGCACGCTACCCTACCCTACCCCTACCCTTCATTTTTTTAATTAATATTTTGTTGTTTTATCTTTTAATTTATGTTGTTTCTTCTTTTTTCTCCTCACAATCCTCTCGATGCAACGAAGTCTGGGATTGTAGATTTGCCCAGGTGTCTCAAACTTAAAGCTCCCAAGGGTGGCTCCCTTATTGTTTAATAAGCTGCCATATTGATTTTTTTTTTTATCTCTTTGTTTCTCCCTTTTAAAAAAGTAACATTATTGAAAACAGTGTAATATTTAAGTAAGGTGTTCTTTCTTTTGTCCTTATCCTTCACTGAGCCACGATATTGGTGTTTTAGTTTCTTTGCCCATTTTTTGTTTCCTTTAAAATTTAAGGAAAATCTCTCTTCTTCGTTAGTCTTATAAAACTCCATTATTATTCATTTTTCATTATTCGGATATTATTCGGACGAAGACTTGCAGAACAAGTTTAGATATTAATTACTTTTGTTTCCTTAAATTGATTTAATGTTAGTAACAAGTATAAATAAGGGTCTTAAGCCTTATCGTGAGAATTATCAATCAAATAAAATTGTCTTCTGAGAGTTTTTCTACCTTCACTAGTTGAGTTCAAAGCTCGTGAATGTTTAAATGAGTGCTTGTCTCTTTCGATATTCTTTTCTTGCCTCTATCACATGTGATGTAGTATCACGGATTGGGTTTGCTTGGCTTAGTGTCATTCTTTGGAGTCGGAAGCGACTTGTTCGAAGACGTTAATTGCGAAGAGAAGATTTCATCTAGAACATCTTTTCTCGGTCGTGAATATAGATGATCTCGCATTGAAGATGTTGCGCACAACTACTTTATTTGTAAGCACCTTTCTAATTTTTATTTCTGTGCCACCTTAAGAGTAGCAACTTAATTATGATACAATTGATTGGTGACTCGATACTCAACATTTTCAAATTCGACAAGTTAAATTCAAAATGCAGACATATTGATGAATGAGTAAGTCGACTTTAGGGTTTTTCTGGCTATTATAACAAGACCTCGCATAAGTTGAATAGAAAAATTAAGTTGGTATTTTGAGAGTTGTCTTGATGAGTACTATGATAAAAAGTTAGTGCTAATTAATCATAGCCAAAGTTTTATGGTTACAAGTACTAGGCCGTGCAATGAATGGCATGCTTAAAAGATTGAGAAAACGAACCAAAAAACAGAAAATTGAGAAAACTCAACTTCCTTGAAACTTTGCTTCGCTAATTGAAAAGTCCAATATTGATCAAGATATTAGTGGAATGAATTTTGAATAATAGGATGCTTTATTCTGGAGAATTCCTTACGCTTCTCCTTCAATGCAAATTGATGCCATTCAATTTGGTTTATATGAAAATGTTGCAACCAGTTTATACAGTTGTCCATTGATTCTCTTAAAGTTTCGCCATTTCCCCCCCCCCCTTTTCTTCATTTAGCTCGGAGAAATTTTCTATGTAATAATTCATTTTTAATTAAATAAGAGAGGTTTCCTAAGTGATTTAGCTCCCAGGTCTTATTCTTACAAAATCAATTACCTCAGCTTTGCTTCCCCACCCCGATCAGAGTGATATTAGAACTATGTTAGCTTGTATTTGACTTGTTTAAGTGATGTAGATGAATATAAACAAAATTATTTGTTTGGATGACACAAATTATCATACATAGTAAAATAAAATGAAATATCTCATGTTTATGAAAAAATTTAAAAAAAAATAGAAAAAAAATGCATTTGTCATTGTTTCCTACTTCAAAAACTGAGTTTAAAACCCATAAGGAGTGATAATATGAGCGGCAGCAAGTATATTAGTATATTCAGCAATTCATAGATGACAATGTCTATAATCAAACTTGCAATGACATATCTGCATAGACCTTTTGGGGTAAGCTTCAATTGTCACATGCATAAAGAGTTTTTCTTAGTGAAAAAATAAACGCAATGGAGATATAAGCAATAATGCTCAACGATTGGTCACTCGGATGAGTTCTTAGGGCTTATTGATCAATTGCTTGGCATAAGGATCATGTTTGATGATTAGGTTCTCATGCTTTTTTTATGTACTACTCTACCTAATTCTTGGAAGACATTTTAGATCTCACTTACCAATTCTAATCCTAATGGTGTTAGGGATGGAATCAATTCAAACATGTCATATGCTACTTAAACAAAGGAGTTATATATCACCTGCACTCATGGAGATTTTGGGTGTTAAAAATTAAGTAATAATGGTTTATGGAAATTCTCTAGTTAAAAAATTTAGAATATAATTTTCCTTTTCTTTTATATATTCAATTTTAAAATAAAAAATAAAAAGAATAGCTTGTCATATGGTGAAAATATGTTTTGAATATATTTTTGTAAAATTTCTTTTGTAGATTATGCACTTAATATGAAGAAAAAAATTTTGATTTAATAAATTACTTTAAAATTTTGTAACGTACATGACAATGGAAAGAATTTCCTTTTTTATGGTGAAAAAGCTACTTTGGCAATTATTCTGGTGTGCAAGAGTCAATTGGACTATTTCCTCCTTGCCATTTTTGAGTTGTTTGAGAATAACTCTGTAACCTAAATTAAAGACTTCAATTTCAACAATTTTTTAGGCTAAGGGATCTGTGAGATAAACATAAGGAATTTCCCACACTTAGATTTTTATATATTGGACTAAAGTAGTATGTTGGGCTATCCTAGGAGTAAGATTCTTTTTGAGATAGTCATAAAGTGATTTTGCAATTTGGTTAGTATTTGAAATGAAATTTAAAACATCATTAAGACATCTTGGAAATCTTTGGAGTTGAGATTTTTCAGTGACTTTATTAAGAAATTTATCAACAAAAGCTAATCTTTTAATGGGGGTAATAATACCCTAAGTAATGAAATGTCCTAAGAATTTGACTCTAGTTTGAAAAGAGAGATCGTAAACTGAGATATTAGTAGTTCATTGTGTTTTGTAACAGAGAAAAGTAATTTTGTAACGGTCTTTTAAGTAAATCTGAATTTACTGAAATTCTAATTTTATGTCAAATTTTGAAAAGATAAAAGTATAATGTAATTTTGGTAGAAGATCTTTTGGTTTGAAATTGGATAAATAATCTACTTAAGAGCTTTATGGAGAGGTTTATAATTGATAACTAATTTGGGTGTGTGACATTCCAATTTTGCTTGTTTGTTTATATAAAAGACGATACAAGACCACAGTGATCTAGATTTTGAAATAAGTTTTTTGGATTGTAGGTCTTGGATTTGCATATGTCAATGATTTTTCTAAATTGACAACCATTGAAATGGGTTAAACTTTTGTAGGATCTATTTTTCATCAAAATCTAATTCATAAGGCAAATTAACTATGTGTCGTTTTCAATTCCAAAATGCATTTGGAAGGCCAGAGCAAAGTTTATTTTGAATTTTGTATTTGAAGAAAGAAATTTTTTCAGTAATTTTTGAGTTTTACAATTAGTGTTGAGTGCTTTATAGAGAGAAATCTTTTTGTAAATGAAGGAGATGTTGTTGTTTGGCTTGTAAAATTGTGTGGATTTTGATATTATAAATGGATTAGGCTTTTATGAGATTCAAGTTCCTTTTTTGGGGTTTCTAAAAAAGTAAAAAATGAGTTTTGTGATTTTGTTTGAAAAAAAAAATACCATCATAATTGACAATATAGGAGTAATGAGATTTATCAACGGTGTCCCTAAGATAACTATATGATGCATATTTTCAAATAAAATGAAATAGGTTCTAATTTGAAAATTTTGACTTTATACAAAAGTAGTGGTTTTGTTAATAATAATCATTTTGTAGTTGTTTGCAGTTGAAAGTTTTTTATTTGCTTTTTCTAGAAATTGTTTTGGTTACTAGAAATTGTTTTGTTTATTATCCCTTATTTGATATAGTTTATATATGCTCCATTGTCAAATAAGGTTATAGTATAGTTTGAAATCATTTGAAAATGTTAAGATAATTTTGACAAGATATTTTTAAGAGGTAACTTGTTCAAAAGTAAAAAGAAAATCATTTAAAACTTTCTCTAAATTTTTAAGATTTTGAAGTTCTATTCATTGTGATTATGGTTTTAGATCATTATTGTCAATTTCTTCCATTTTTAGATGTTTTGTGAGCATAAGTTGTATAATTGCCTTATATTTTTGTTGTTTTTGTTTGAATTTCCTACGTTTTGTTTTAAGGGTTTTATTTTTTTTTTTTTTGTAATTCCTAAAATATGGTAGGGTTTAGGTTTTTTGAGGTTCTATTGGCAAGTATAATAGCAAGGTTGTAAGGAGTAAAAATGGTTGATGGAAGTATTGTAGGGCTTTTTTGTTTTATTTCTTGGAAGGTTTTGAGAGGTTTTTTTAAATATTTTTTTTTTGTAAGGTAGGGTCTTTAATATACTTAATAAGATCAATAAGGAATTCTTGGTCCTTATTAAGCATATTGATTTCTTTGGTTTGAAGTTCAATTTTAAATGAAGTAGTTTTAAATTCATCTAATTGAAAGGGTTCTTCATCCAAGTATTGACTAGAGGAATTGGAGTTAGAGCTAGAAATGTCTTACATAAGGGCTTCCAATTTTGCAATTGTTTCTTTAAGTTGTAGTTCTTGTATCTTACAGTTAATTTTGTAGTATTTGGCTGTGTCTTTTCTTGCTACACCTGTAGCAAGTAATGTCTTATAATTGGTTTTTGAAAATAAAAAGTTTTGATTTAACTAGTTTAGACTTCTTTGGTTTGTTGTAATAATTTGAAAGTGTTATAGGTTTTCCTATAAAATTTGTTGTATTTTCTCTTTTTGGGTTCTGTGAGTTTTGGAATGCTTAAGTTAACTTGTTATAAAAAGATTCTTACCTTAAAACATGATTATTTTAATTCCCATTTAAGATGTTTTTGTATTTTAAGGTCTTGATAGATTTTGAATCCATCTTGTTGGGTACAACTAATTAGTTTTCTATAGGTTAACTTATATAGGATTGGGTTTCCAAAGGAGGTTTTGAGAGTATTTCTAATCTTTTCTCTTAAGAGTGTTAAAAGTCTAGTTAAAAACTTTTCTTTCTAAAAGGGTTGGCTTAAATCTTATTTAAGTATAATTCTAGTAAAGAAATTATTCTTGTAATTATGAAATTCACTAAATTTTTTGCATTTAAAGTTGCTAAAAGTTGCTAAGTAATTCAACATTTTTGTCCTTAAAATGTGAAGAGTCTTCTATGAAATGTAAAAAAATGGTTAGAATTAGACAAGTTACAATATCATCAATTGTATTTCCTAAACTACTAAGAATAGGAACATTATCTTCTGTGTTTTTGATAAATTGTAAGATTTGTAATTGTTGTTCGCTATTTGGAGTTCAACAACAGTTCCAACTGAAATTGGTTTTGGGTTTTGTAAGTGTTTATAGCCATGGTAATTTGTTGTAAAAGACCAAGGATATGGTATTCGGACATATCATCTACATTTCATTTGTAGATGGAAAAGACATTAAACTTTTACTGAGTTAAGGTATTGAGTTTATTTTTTATATCTAAGTTTGGAGTTATAAGGCTAGATATCAATTTAGGCCAGTTAAGATAGTTTAGTTAAGGTTAAGAGGGTCTAGTTTCTAAGTTATCTTAATGTGTCAATTTCCTTTTTGTCAGTGTTGGGAGATTAAGGTTTTAAATTGTCAAGATGGGTTTTAATGGTTAGATTTTGAAATTTGGTATAGTTTGAAAATAGAGTATTTTATTTTATAGGTGTCAAGGGTTATTGGTAGTTTAAAACTAGTTGTTTTGTGGATGTGGTTTTCTATCCTATTTAATTGGATTCTTATAGTATAAAAATAAGTATTAGAAAAATTGTTTTGTTAAGTAATCATTTTTGAGAGTTTTTTAGAAGTATCATTTTCATGTGGGATTTTGTACGAAACTATATCTATTGTTTTTTGTTGATAAGTTATTTTGAGTTGTCTTAGAGGTGGATGTTTAGCCTTTATGATTTTTTCATCAGAGGTAACCCATTCTTTAGTTTTGTTTTGAGAGGTAACAAGATTTGTAGAATTTTAAAAAGGATAAGAAATATCATTTTGAGAAACATATAATTCAAACTAATTAAAAAAATAAGATGTGTACTTTTTGTTTAGAAATGAAATCATAAAATAATTTTGAATTCACTAACAATTTTGAAGAAAGTTTTTAAAAAACCATGCTTATTTTTCAGAATTATGCGAAGAATAAAAATTATCATGTAGTTTTTTTTTTTTTTTCAACTTGAACTTCCTTTTGTAAACAGTTCACTTGAAATTTTTTCTATAATTGCAAAAGAGGTAGGTAAGGTTAGAGGAGATTAATTTGTAGGGTTAATGTGTATAGGATGAAGAATATTTGTATCATAGTTTGTAGTTTGGAAAAAGGTGCTTAGTAAGTTTAGGTGGTTGTAATGGTGTACGGGGTTTTTAGGAAAGGTTTATGGTGAAAGGAATGACAGATATATGTCTTACGTCAATAGTAGATGATGTGGATGCTTCTTCTGTGAATCGGAAACTAATGGATCTTCTATTGAAAGTTAGAACAACTTTGTCACCATCAAATTGGTTTATTTTGGAGATTTCAGTATTTGGCTCAAGTTGTTTTGATGGTTGAGGTTTTACAGATCCTTCCAAGATCTAATCTTTTGATAGAGTATATCTTTCCATTGGATATATTGAGGAATAATAGTATTTGATCATGTTAAATTTGTTTGTAAAAGAAAGGTTTCACATGCAAAAGTAGAGATCATGACTTTGTAATGAATTTTGAAAGTCAATACTATTGGAATATATCCTTCCAACATGTTACAATTATGATTTTGATTTGTAAAATTATATTTTGTAAAATATTTCTGTCACTTAAAGAAATAGTGAGATTTAGGTAATAGTAGAAAAAAATAAGTTTACCACAAAAGTTAGACTTAATTGTTTTAAGCAATGAATTTTGAAAATTTATAAATTTAGTATCTCATAAAATAGTAAGAGTAAAAGTGTTCAACTTTTCTTTTTTAAAGGGTTTGATTCCTACTTTTTTAAAGGGTTTTATTCTTATGGTTTTGAAGAGATTTTTGAAGAAGTAAATATATGGTCTTAAAAAGTTTTGCAAGTAAAATATCTCATTATTCAATTTTAATGATAAAAACAATTTTGAAAAATTTGTAAATTTGTTCTTTTTAGACTCTTGGAATCTCCTAGTCATTGATCCCTTTGTTGAAATCTTTTATAGTGATTTCTTCTCTATTGGCTATTTTACAGGTCTAAGCATTCTGATGTAGATGAATTGGAGTAAGAGTTTGTTCCACACAATATAGGATTCATATTTAAAGAATTAAAGGCCAAAATAATAGATTTTGTACAACCCAAGAGTTTTACTAGTTTTCACTACCCTTATCTAACAAACGGGTTACATAGCAAAATGAACTCAAGGCAAAATAACTAATTGTTTTAGAAGTGGATGTTAAGCTTCTATGACCTTTTCATTAAAGATAACTCATTATTTAGTTTTATTACTAAAGATAACAAGATTTGTAGAATTTTGAAAAGGATAAAAAAATATATTTTTTTTGTTGTTCTGAAATGAAATTGTATAAAAAGATTTTGAATATGCTAACAATTTTGGAGAAAGTTTTTCTTAAAAACCAATAGTCAAGTGCTACTAACACTCAAGGATGTTAGGAATGCTCTAATTTTTACATTATGTAAGCCTTAATCCTTAAATATGTGATGAATGTAATGGAGAATGAAATTTCACCAAATCATAACGTGAATGGCTTAGTTATGTGAGTGAAAAACTGCACAATAGTTTGGGAAAGAAGAACTTGTGTCCTAGTACGAACGCTATAACATTAAACAATTGTTCCCACTAATAGGGTCAAAAATTTTCATTTTTTATTTTGTAAGAAAATTTTTAATTTTTTTAAACATTATAAACAATTATTAAACAATCAATTACAGTTTGCCAATTACAATAATTCCAAATAGACCCTAAATGTAAAGTTGCATTAAACCTTTTAGGTTGAAACATTAAACATAGTGACATGATTTTGTTAGAAATTTTTTTGTTTAGGTTGAAGTATTGAACATTGTGACACATGATTCTATTAGAAATTTTTTTTTTTTGTTTTTCTTTTTAAAGGCTACAAACAATTATCAAATAATAAATCACAATTTATTAACTACAACAAAAAAATTTAACTACAATTCCAGATATAAAGTTGCATTGAACATTTTAGGTTGAAGTATTGAACATAATGACACATGTCCTGTGTAGGGTGATGCTATAAACATAATTTGATTCGGTAAAGAAGTTTTGTATGAACATTTACAAGTTTTTTGGCTGCAAGGTATCCATTCATATTCCCAAAATGAACGATCAAAGTTAGATGCCAAGACTCACTAGTGTATTATGTATTATTCTTAGTTATGACTAAGATGACTTTAGCTATAAATTATATGATCTAGTTAAGAAGAAACTTTTTAGAAATAGAGAGATGATTTTCTTTAACGTTCAAATAAATGAGTGAATTGTGAAGGTAACTCCTCAGATTTGGTTGGTATGGGTCTAGTTCTTTGATACTTCCGACTAATCTAGTTGATGTTCAGGGTGACATTCGTGAAAGCGGCGATGGAAATGATCTCTATGATCATAATGATATACAGGATGCATGTGATTAGTCAACAACTCAACCACAAAGATTTAGCATAATGTCAATGCCTTGTGCTTGTTACTCTACTAATGAGTCTGTAATGCTAACTGAGAGGGGAGAACATGAATGTTACGAAAAGGCTATGGAAACTGAGTACAAATCGCACAGGATTCATGTTATAAAAGACAAAATGAAAATGATGTCCTAGCTTGACAACCGGAGATATAAGTCAGCTATTTTACCTGAGCGTAAAAGTGTGGATTAACATATTCAAGAAAGAAGAGAATTCTTCTGATCTACGATACAAAGATAAGTTAGTTGTCTAGGAGCTAGAAAAGGGACCTATTTTGAGTAAATCTTCTCACCAGTGGTGATGATATTTTTGATCGGAATTGTGTTAACAAATTTGCCTCATTAGATCTGCCACAACCCGTGCGTGGTCGCGCTCAGCTTCTGTTAATCTTCAGCAAGGTTTCGCTAACTTCTTTCTCACAGTCAGCAGTGATGCCACACTGCTCTGTATCGCAATCACTGTTGCAGTAACCCCTATCAAGCCACTTAAAAGAATCCACAACCTTCCGTTCCTTTTTCCTGGAGTGAATGGCCGAGTACAGACCCAGATACCCCGAATGGAAATGATAATATCAATGCCCTTTACCTACTACCTAATGTTTATGTTACGGGGGATATATAGTTTCCAATTCTAAATGAATAGACAAATTTCAATGCTTTCAGATCTGCAGTTACCGTTTGGTGCCTTGCTCTCTAATTGACAAATTTGTGTAACAGGGCTAAGAAGATGCCCATTCTCTCAACATATAAAGTTATTCACAAGATGGTCGGCTGCATGTGGACTTTTAACCTACCATGGGTCATTTTTCCTTGGAAATATTGAAGGACGTTAGTGTTTGCTTTGCCGCAAATTAGAAAATTTGAGAGAGAAAGAACCAGACAAGCGACTGAAGAAGGAGAGATTAATTTCATTCATTTTCATCTCCGATATATGGAGTTTTTGGTACAAAAAAAGTCTTTAATCATTGCTGAAGGTATGAACTACTTTGCTTATACAAAATTACAGGTTAACAAGACATGATCAAGTTTGAAGGTTGTAAACCAACCACAAAAATGCAATCAAAATAACGAGTCTTCAAGCTTGCTCTCCAAGGATACCTCTGCTGCAACTTCAGGTTGGTCGGCATCTAAAAAGAAAAAGAAAAAACAAAAAAAAAAAACAGATTCTTCAATTTTCAATGTAGCTTGAACAACAAGGAAACTAGGTTTCCCAACAAATATTGCTAAATCTTGACGGGGATCCTACTGTAGTTTAGCCTCTTCCACATTCTAAATTTATTATTGCCAGTCGTGTATTATTAGTCTTGAAATCCAATGATTTTGCATTTTCGCAAAGATTTTTCTGTGTCAGAAATTTATTGATTCAGCTTTATGCCAGTTATTCTTATCTTCACTTCAAATGGCATTTCAGCAATTGGATGAACACATTTTTCCTTGCCAGCAGTAACAACACAATAATCATTGGAGAAGCATGCCACGGAAAAGGGTCTCAACTTGATCCAAGCAAGTTGTGGCGCCAATATCATGCCGGTCTTACTTCTTCCCCATTACAAGATCCATTAATAAACGCGATAGTATAATTTCACTGCCAAAAATAAAATCATATGGCATAGCTCTAACAAATAAGCAACGGTTAACCCCGAATGTGCAACAGATTGTAGGTTGAGTGCATTACAGATACAGTTTCTCTGTATTGTTTCCGGACATTTGTATTACATGGGTTGTAACTACTTTTACTTCTTTAGCAATACCTCTTTATCCATGCGAATGTGACCTTCAGCTATCACTGTGAAGGAATAAACTCTTGTTGTCTCCGTAAGTGTGAAATAAGTCAACAAGAAGCATCACAATGAGCGACAAATGTAATTAACAATGAAACCATATTGATAGAATGAGCAATCGCATGTGAAATGTGCAATAAATGGTGCATCAAAATGGAATTAGTCTTGTTTTCTGGAGTCAAAAATATATATTATAACATACTAGTATTATAATTTGACAGAATGACTAATTATTTTAAATAATATAGCAATAACGTTATAATGCTCGTAACATAGTCCGTATCTCAGGATTGTTCGTACGGCCAATTTTTCAACCTGGCCTAATAAACAGAAAGGTATCTTTTGCATTTTGTTGAAACTTTAAGCTGAAAAAAGCTGATCAATAGGTGGTATCTCAGTTATATTAATAGCTAATATTTTCATATTGAATGCAACAATTAAAATAACATGTGTGACCAATCTATCACTAAAATGCAACAGTGACTGTTTTTTACTTGGTTATATTCTGCAGTAGCAGAAACTCAAGCAAAACTAGCAAAAAAGAGAAAAGAGAGAGAAGTCTAAAACTATTTGAGAGGCCTCGAAAAAGCCCACTTTCATTGATTATCATTAAGCTTTTATACATGGCCTAATCTTCTCATAAATTTTAAATTGAAATTAATGGAATTACATCGGCTTGTACAAAAGTGTGAATCAAATTTGAATACAAATTCAAATTACAAATTTCATAATTCTAATTCAACTTAACTTAAGCATAATCACAAGAAACAAAGTAAAGTTAGTTAACATAGAGTCTAAAGCTTTTTCCAACAAAATGTTAATCAACTTAACCGACTACTTAACTTACTTTTGGATCTTAGAAGGAATCCAAAAATAGAAATTGAGTTATGTTGCATCGGGAAAGCTAGCCAATTGCACCAACATCTCTAACACCTTCCGTTCTTGACTTCTCTCTCAATGCCTTGAACTGTCCCTTTTGAAGTGATTTAATTAGCATATCTACTAATTGCTCTTTTGAAGAGCAATTCTCTTGTACTTCTCTAACATAGTGTATTTTTACCAAAAAAATGCTTAGTTTTTTTCATACGACACAGAATTTTTTAAAATATCAATAATTGCTCAATTGTCACAATAGGTTGGAGTAGTTTTAGTTGGTTTTTACTTTAAATTTACCAATATAGTTCTTAGTCATATAGATTAGTTTATAACTGCAGTTACAAAAAAAAAAAAAAAATTAGTTTCAGTTGTTGATTGTGCAACATCTATTCTCTTAAACTACAATTAAGGACTCTTAAGTCTAGGGTGAAAACATACCTTTAGGTGCTCTTATTATCATCCTCAAAATCTCCCCAATTACTGTCAGTAAAATTGGTTAATTTAGGCTTTTTGGTCTTTTTGAACATAACACCAAGGTTTGTTATGTCTTTGATGTACCTAAGGACTTTTTTTGCAGCTTTGAGATAAGACTCATTAGGCTCATGCATACCCCTAGATAGGAAGCTAACTACTTGCATAATATCTAGTCTAGATGCAATTAGATAAGGCAAGTAGCCAATCAAACTTCTAAACTCTCTTGGATCATCTTTGGCAATTCCATCTTCTTTCACTGGCTTTAATCTAACCATAAAAAATGTACTGTTACTTTTACATTTTAATATTTGAAAATTTTTTAGGACTTCTTAAGCATGCTTCTTTCAAGTTACAAAGATTTCTTTTGCAGTTTGTTGCACTTGCAAACTAAGAAAGAAAGTCATAAGACTCAAGTAAGTCATTTCAAACTTGTTCATCATCTTATATTTAAACTATTTAATCAGTTTAAGATTGTTTATAGTAACTAGCAAATCATCAACATAAAAAGAAACTACTAAGAGCTCCTCCTTTTATACTTTCACATATAATGTAACTTTATTTTTACTTTTACTAAAGGAAAATTTTAGCAAATGGCCATTAGTATTACTAGAGCAAGCCCTAAATGTATGTTTCAATCCATAAAGTGCCTTTTAAAGTAAATAAGCTTTATTTTCTTATCTTATTTTTGGCAGTCTTTAAGTTACTTAACAGATACTTCTTCTTTTAGCTCCTTATTTAAAAAACTAACTTCACATCAAGTTGGTGGACACTATAACCTTATTAAGTTGTAACAACTAGGAGCAACTTGATTGTATTTAACTTGGTAATAGGTGCAAATGTTTCAAAGTAATTAATACCATATTGCTGAACATAGCCATTTACCACTAATCTTACTTTTGACTTATTCAAAGAACCATCTAAATTTAGCTTTGCTTTAAAAATCCATTTGACACTTATAAGTTTCTTATTATTTGGTATGTCTACAAGGATCAAAGTCTTATTCTTCTCAATTGCATTGATCTCGACTTCCATGACCTTCTTCTAACTAAGATCAACTAATGCTTTTGCATAGCTTATTGGTTCAAACTAAGTAACAAGAGTCCTTTCATAAACATCATAAAGGGGCCTTGTTTCTCTGACTTGTGTGATCTACTAGTTTACATCTGAAAAATTAGATTCTCTCAGACACTATTACTGCATAAGGGTTGCTTAAGGCAAGTAAGCTTTGATGTTGGCTTTCTCCCCATCTAAGTCTCCTCCTTAACAAATTTGACATCTATATTGATAAAGAGTTTGCTTGATAGAGGATTGAACAACTTATAGTTACTTAAAGTATTTGTATAACCCACAAATATATTCACTTCACCTTTGAAATCTAATTTACATCTTTTCATTTTTTAAATATGAGAGTAGCAAATGTTACCAAATAACATTAAATGATTGAGTAAAGACATTTTCCCAAACTAGGCTTTGTATGGAGTCTTTTTAACTAAGACTTTAGTTGAAAGCCTATTAAGAAGATACACAGTTGTCTCTCTTATTTTAAGTAACTTAAAATCTCTTTTATGATTGAGAAGTTGGATTATTATTATCTTCTCACTTTCACCATATTCTTCTTTCAATTTTTCTCAAACACCATTTGCTATTTGACAAGTCATAATTCTATTGAAAATATTTTTGTAACAAAAAAATAGATACATATCAAAGTTTCAAATTGACTTAACACCAACTCATTATGGTTTTTGAGTTGTATCATTATAAGATTTATTAGTAAGGGTAAAACGACTCTTTCTTTCGTTATAACAACATAGAGATCATAGGCCATAAGTAGGCCTTCATCATAACAATTCATTGGAGATAATTATCTCCATTAAACTTGAGCAGTGAAAATGGAGAAAAGTTGGTAGAGGCTATCTCAGCAAATTGGTTTTGCTCTTCGTAATAAACTCTTTCAAATATTTCCTCTAGATTTCCATTCTCATATATTTCACTTTGATGTTTGCACTTAGCTCTCACTTTTTTAATAGGTCTTTAAATAACTAAAATACTTTAATAGCATTGTTAATTTTCTTTTGTCAAAACTAACAAAAGAGAGAAAAGAGAGAGAAGTCTAAAACTATTTGAAAGGCCTTAAAAAAACCACCTTCATTGATCATCATTAAGCTTATATACATAGATTAATCTTCTCACAAATTTCAAAGCGAAATCTGTAGGATTATATCAACTTATATAGAAGTGTGATTCAAATTTGAATTCAAATTCAAAATATAAATTTTATAATTCCAATTCAAGTTAACTCAAGCATAATCACAAAATACAAAGTAAAACTAGTTAACATAAAGTCTAAGACTTTTTCCATAAACATGTTAATTAATTTAACTAACTCTTGGATATTGAAGGGAATCTAAAAATAGAAGTTGAGTTCTATTATACCTAGCAAGTAAGCCAACAACACCAACATCTTTAACAAATTCATATATCAGAATTTCATAATCATTGTATATAAGGAACATGATAGACTAATCAGGAAAGGTTTAACACAAGTATAAGACCAAAGCTTTAAAAAACATATTAGGTATCTTCTATCACTTATAACTATAAACATGTATTCTTAAATTACTGTTACAAACACTACCCTTTGTTTAAGACCTTTATTAGCAACACTTTTCGACATATGATGTGTTTCTTACATTATAGATCATTTAAATCACTCTAAGAAAAATTTATTGTTTTGAATATTCATAATTATTCTAAACCTAGCAATCATCATGAGGGAAGAAGGCTTAACCCTATTATGCTATAAAATTTTAAGGATGGCATTGACACATTTTACTTGATTTCTTGCCCTTTTAAAATTTTTTTCATGATAGTATCAACTTGGATAAACAAAGTTAGGTTTGATTTTTTAAAATAAACCCTATAAGCTCTTGGTCATATTAATTAGGGGATGTAATACTATGTGCAATAGGATTTATGACATGTGGATCAAGCTATGAATAAATTTGTGTTACACTATTAATGATACTTAATTGCTTGTTGCATAGTTTTTATACATATATTGCATTTAGGTTGTGAAGAAATGGAAATCCAATTAATTTCAATAATAAATATGGATTTTTATTTGCATTAGTATGAAATGTAGGATAAACAACTAGTTCTTACAAACCTTAGCAATTAAGACTTGTTATGTAATTTATCAATATCCTCTCTCCACTATCTAAAATATGCCTCTTTAAGATAACATCAACATCTTTAACAATTAAGACTTTAAAAGCATAAGCACACAAAATTTCCCTGAACTCATATAGTTGACATACAATTAATAGCTTCATCATTAAATCGAACTTTAATTTCATTTGCTCTCTTCAATGACAACTTTATCAACTCAAAAGTTTTAGTTCTTTCCACCCTAATATTCTTAAAGTCATAATACATTATATCTACTATATACTTTTAGACCAACTTAAAGATATTAGCTATATAAGCTTTACAAAGTTGTAACTCAAATGCCTAATGAGTCACATAATGAGATATGTGAATGACTTGAAATGTAATCCTCTTAGGCTTCTTTTTCATCTTATGCTTCATTTCCATCTTATATTCCTCAACAAATGACCCTAAAGAGCTTTAAGAATTCACATACATATCAAAAAATAGAATGCTTACTCTCACTTCTCTAAGTTGAAGGCGTTTTAATCCAAAAATATGACTTCAAATATACAAACATTCATCTTTGCCTATAATCAAAGAGCAACCTAAGCCAATCACTACCTTCAAACTAATATGTCGTAATCATTGTTCTTATCTTTCTTAAAACTCAATTTAACTAAGAATATCATAAACTACCCTCGTGAATACTTTTTTCATAGGCCCATAATTGATGTTTTTTGTAAGTTTTATTGGAAATTTAGATGCAATATGCCAAATACCATATATATATGCCTACTATTTAGGAATATTGTCTTAATATTAGTCCCTATAGCCACACATTGATTAGTGTTAATACCATTAGGATGCTTACCTTCCATGCATGCCAACCACATCTCAAACAATTAAATAAGTGTCTTAGCCTTTTCATTATTTAAGATAGTACATCCAAAAAGAGTTGATTAACCATGGTGGTTTATCCTAACAAACACAACCCATTACATGTCATATTTGTTTATGAGATAAGTAGTGTCAAAGATGATGACATCACCAAACTTTTCATATGCAACCAAACAACTAACATTTGCCCAAAAGACATGTTTTAATTTTCCCTCCTTATCTAATTTAATAAAATAAGCAAAACCTTTATTTACACACTGCCACTTGGCAAACATCTAGTGTACTGCTTCTACATTACCTCCTTCTAAATGCAACCTTTAAATCTTATTCACTTAGTTAATCATATCAACACTCTTGTATGGTATCTCTTTGTGCCCCCTCTAATTAGAAAACCACCAACTTCACATTATTAAATGGTTGTATGCTAACAACACCATTTTCTTTATATTGCCTCTTAATACAAGCATTAATAACTCGATGTTGCCTAATAAATCTACATTTCATTAGTGAAACAAAATGATTGTACTTTAAAAAAACCCTTGTAATTATTCACACACTCTCTATCTTAGCATAACAAACCCTAACCTTATAACCACTTCTTACTATAGATCTTAGGTCAATAACTTATTGCCTCACCCCTTATGCTCCTGCCCTTTCGTGCACATAATAACCTGTTACCTATGTTACCTTAATAAGATCATCTTTTCTCACACCTTATTTTTCAATACCAAACCTTATTGCCATCATATGCTTTTGTAAATATCAAACAAGTGCTCTATATTTTTAAATATCATTCCAACTTCAAGTTTTGTACATCTGAACTTGTTACTAGATCTTTTGTTTGTTTCCATTACTCTCTATCACCTCGTCAAAAGGTGCATTATCGTGAACATTACCATTTTTATTTTTAATAAACTAGTACACACCTACAATTAAATGTATTATGTTTAGAAACAAAATCATTGTATTGCAAAGTGTAAATCAACATATATTTTCAAAGATCATGAGTATAAAGATTTAATCAACATATCTTAGCAAGTAATTGAAATTACTTGTATCAACGCATTTAACAATGTCTAAAATCATTAATTTGCAATTATAATTAAAAATTTTATCATATTTGCAAATCAAATTCCAATTTCTCTAAATTTTGTGTAATTAACACTCACTTATACACATATTATAGGAAACAGGACAATAGATGACCTTTTTTTTTTGCGATTAACCAAAAATTGTCACTAAATGTTATAGAACTAAACGTGCTTAAATTTTTGTTTAGGAGGGCTACGTAAGGAAACCTTTTTGCAACTACGTTATCAAAAATAGTTGCAAATTATGTTTATGGCGAATGGTTTGGCAATGAATAACTACTTAGATGCAAGAGAGTTCATTGTTTTGAAACTAGACTAGTATTAGCCAGCCTAATAATATTAGATTTATCAACTCCCTCTTAAAGTTAGTCTCCTAATCATATAAATAGTTTATGACTCATTGTTTATTTTTTAGTTCAATTTCTGACTTTGTTGTTCTAGAATTTAAGAGGACAATTAGGTTTGTAGGTTAATGACACTCTATTTTAGTTACTTCAACATGTTTTAAATCAATTTTATCATTTGAAATTGTACATTTTTCTCAATATAGGATGAAAATGATTGGTATGTTCAAGAGCTACCTAAACTAATGGAAAAGCAAGTCAGGACCTTAAAGATGGTTTATAAGGGAGGGGAAATAAGTTTAGCATCCTTTAATTGCCTATTTATTACCACAAAGGTGAGGTTGATCCACTAGAACACATGAAAAGAGCTATAAAGATGATAGACAAGAAGAAACTATAAAACAATAAACTAAGATAAAATTGAATGACAATTGCTATTAAATATTTTATATTTTACTGATAGAATTTTATATATACTTTGGTCATACATCAATTATGTAATGTAGTGTCTTTTTATAATGAAAATTAGGATTACATCATTAATATAAGATACAATAATGAATTTTTCTCTTTAGAAAGAATTGATCTTAATTAATGAGTAATTAATGAAGAGATTATAACTGACAAAAATTAAGTAATTGATAGTAAGATTATAACAAATGAAGATTGAACAATTGGTGGTGAGATTGTAGTTAAATCAGGACATGTCATCATTTCCTTTAACACCTCCCCACAAGTTGATATGGTGGAACACAGAGTAAGTTTAGACTGTAAAAGTCAAAAGCAAGTCGAAGAGAGCTTTTTGGTGAAGATATCGGCAGGTTGATCCGTAGTAAAGATGTACTGAACATGCAATTAATTTTTGGCAATCCATTCTTGTACAAAGTTGTAATCAATTTCCACATATTTTGTTTAAGCATGAAAGGTGGGATTCCCTGTTAGATAGATGGTAAAGATGTTGTCATACCAAAGAATTAGAAGGCCTTGCTAAAAGACACCAAAATCACATAAAAGAGCCTCAAGTCAAATAAGTTCAACAATTCTATTAGTTAAAATTTTTAATTCAACCTTTGTGCTAGATTAAGTAGTAGTGCATTGCTTACGGGAACTCTATAAGATGAGATTGGAGCCAAAGAATATGCCAAAACTGCCAACTGATCATTTGGTGTCATGGTTTCCAACCCAACCTACATCTGAAAAAGTATAGAGATAGAAATTGTTGTTGCGAGTAAAGAGGATGTCATGGTGCTGTATGCCACAAACAAAGTGTAATATGTGTTTGACAAATTGCCAGTGGACCTCTATGAGGGCACGTATGAATTGAAAAGTAGTGTTGACAGTAAAGGAAATGTTGGGCAAAGTGAGAATAAGATACTACAATACTCTCACAGTATTATGATAAAGTGTCAAATCCAAGAATAACTCACCATAATGGATAGATGAAATATTCAAACCGACAATATAGGTTGTAGTGACAGGCTTTGTATCTTGCATTTTTGCTTATTTAAGAAGATTTACTGTATATTTTGTTTGGTGAAGAAAAAAAAAATCAAAATGCATTATAGTTCAATCCCAAGGAAATAATTGAGTTCACCCAGATCTTTGATAGTAAATTTCTTTTGTAAAGTCTCTAAGAGAGCATACAATGGTACCATAAGGAATCCTATAAAAATTATATCATCAACATAGACGAGTAGGAAGATATTATATTATACTATATGCAATATAAATAATGATGAGTTAGTTGAAGAAACTACAAAGCTAATAAAGATGAGAAAATTACTGAGACGTTAATGTCAAGCACGGGGTGCTTGTTTTCACCCATAGAGAAATTGTTTTAGATGGTAGACATAATAAGGTTAATAGGAATCAAAGAAACCTGGTGGTTGACCCATGAATATTTCTTCAGTTAGATGACCATGGAAAAAGATATTCTTAACATTGAGTTGCTAGAGTTACTAACCCCTAGAAATGCAGTCATAAGAACTATGCAAATTGTCGCATGTTTAACTGTTAGACTAAAATTTTCATTATAATTAATTCCCTACAATTGATGAAAGTCTTTTGTGATTAATTTGGCCTTGTATCATTTAAGAGAGTCATCTGCATGAAACTTGACATAAAAGACCTATTTGCAACCGATGGCCTTAATGGTCGGAAAAGATGATACAAGGTTTCATGTCTAATTCTTCAAAAGTGTAGTGTACTCTTTGATCATAACTACTCACCAATTTAGGTCTTTATCACCTAATTATAATAAGATGGTATAGATGGGATTGATATTAAAGTAGTAAATGCATAGGTGTGATTTTTTTGTACATAGTGGTGAGGAATTGTGTCATCTTCAAGTCTGATCACCATAACGGCTAGTGGTACCTATTATGGGAGTGACCTTGTAGCCTATGGAATAGTGGTTTGTGAGATAATTTTAGTGACAAAAGGGGGCACTTTGGGTTATAATTGGAAAAATATAGAGTGGGAAATGGTGGGATTACTTTACAAAGGTATTGATATATGGGATATATCAATCCTCAACTTTTGTATATGTGAATCATTATATTGCAAATGCGTTATTGAAGGAACATAAACAGGTAACTTTAATGGTGCTGGTAGGGGCACATTTGATGGTACTTTGGTGATAAGAGTAACAAACGAAGAAACTATTTTATCAAAAATTGCATTTGCAACTATATAAAATCATCTTTGTTATAAGGAATAACATTAATAGCCTTTGACATCTAAGAGATATCCTAAGAAAATATACTGATGTAACCTGAGTTCCAGTCTATACTTGGTATAAGATTTTAGATTTAAGTACACAACATAACTAAAAACTCGAAGATAGTCAATGGATGGTATAATAGAAAAGAGTACTTCCTAGGGGTTACATTGTTGTAAAACTGGAGTAGGCAATCAATTAATAATGTAAACTACATTTTCGAAAGCAAAATCTAAAAAGTAAGAGGAAATAAACACATGATGCATCTTTGTCAAACCCATTTCAACCACATGTCTATATTTACACTCGGTCGAACCATTTTAAAAAGCTAAATAAGGATAAGATGTTCATTTATAAATGTCATACTCTTGCAACAATTTATAAAAGATATAGAAAGAAATTTTCCAACATAATCACTTTGAATAGCTTTTACTTAAGTATTGAATTGGTTTTCAACAAAATTTAGAAAGACCATAAAGATATGCATAAATTAATTGCGAGAATTGAGACATAAAGATAAGAAATTTTGAAATAATCATTGATAAAACAAATATAATATTTATTATTTTAATAAGATGTTACTGGAGTCAGCCCTTAAATATCAAAATAAATTAATTATAAAAGAGTTATGGACTTATGAAAGGTGGGAGGATAGGGATAACAATGACTCTTTTTAGATGCACATGCTAAACAAATTGGTTGTATACTTAATAACTTGTTGAATATGTAAAAAATAGTTGAATATGCAATATAGTCTAAACGATAATGTCAACAAATAATAGAGTTAGACTAAGACAGGTAATAAGATGAAGCAGAAAATTTGAACCTGAGTTGGTAAGGTCCTTGATTAAAATTTCCTTAAAAGAGAATTTTGTCCATATGACAATACTTTGCAGAAAAATAATTAGGTGAGAAAATGAAATCACAATTATTTTTTAGTGAAAATTAATCAATTAAAAGTAAATTTTCTTTATAAAGGGAATAACTAAGACATTAAAAAGACGAAAATTTTGAAAAATAAGAATACATATATGGGTTATCAAAATGATAGATCCATTACCTACAGTAATATTTTAATTACTTATGTAAGGTTATAGAAAGGACAATTAAGATGGATTATTTGTAATATGGTGTATGGCACCAAAATCTAGATACTATAGGTCCAAAAATATTAATAGTGGTAGTGGAATTGTGATGTTAAGTCTGAGGATTGTGGTAGAGATCTATGATCACTACACACATTTACTTGATGACCAAAACGATTGTAGAGTTGACATCAAATATTGCCCCTCCTTTGATTTCTATAATTGCTTACCTTTAGTGAGTAATTTAGGGCTGAATTTCGTGGAATAAAGTGTTGTTCACTTTGTGGAATTTGTTACCCAACTATAATAACCAGTTAGTGTGAGAAAAAAACTATTATGATGATCTATCTATTTAGTGTGTTGTCTACATCATGAATATTGCTGGAGTAGAAGATGAGGTAGTAAGTGAATTTAATTGGTTTGACATTTATATTTTTATAAAAGATAACTCTAATATCATATAAAATAATAAACTAATAAGATGAAATTGAGTAATAATTGTCAATAAATATTTTGTATTTTATTGATTAAATTTTATATATACTTTGGTCATAAATCGATTATGCAATATAGTGTTTTTTTATAGTGTAAGTTAGATTTATGTCATTAATATGAGATACAATTATAATTTTTTTTTCTTTAAAAAGAATTGATCTTAATTAATGAGTAATCGGTGAAGAAATTATAACTAATGAAAATTAAATAATTAGTAGTAAGATTATAGTTAATAGAAATTGAATAATTGGTAATGAAATTATAATTAAATCAAAATATATTATCATTTGTTTTCTTTTTTGACAAAAACAAACCAACAATGTGTTTGATTTGTTAATGGGGAAACATACAAGGTAAGAATTATTTATGGTTATTCTAAATTTGATAAAATTTAGTTCTCACCAAACGCCTCTTTTGCTTCTGCGGGCTGTTTCAGTTATTGAGCACAAGTTGTTAGAACTTTTCCAGAATTTCTTTTTATGAAATTCCTATTTCTATAATTTTCCTGAATTTTCCTTTAACGAAAAATTCTATTTCCACAATACAGGATCTTTCTCTTAAGCGAATACTAGCAAATGAATTGTAAGGAATCGACGTACCGTTGTCCATATCGGTTCCTTCGTGGAGGTGAAGATCTCTTTACTGATCGGTGTCTGAGAAGATTGCGCCTTTCCTTTTCTGATTACTTCCTTTCGTGTCTTCCTGCCTTTTCCGTCTCTCTCTCTCTCTCAGTTTTCTCCGACTCTTCCCTTTCCTTTTCCGATTCTCTGATGGTTGAGCCACTCCAGGGAAAGCTTAACGATTACGTTTATTTCCCTTCCATAATTGTTATCGTTAATTAGAAATTAATATCCTAATTAAATCGTTATCATTAATTAGGGAATTAATATCCTAATTAAAATATTAATTAGGGAATTAATATCCTAATTAAAACGTTACATTTTCCTTCCGTAATGTTTATTTATCAACTAGGAAATTATCCCTCTTTTCCGATAACAATTATGCTACCCGTAATCATTATCTTTTTCCTGTAACAATTATCTTTAAATAGGGAGAGTGGAGGGATTTTAAACCCAGTGACCCAAATTGCCATTATGTCCAACCGACCATCATATTGGACCTTTTATATTGGGTCACACTTTAAATAACAAGGGCCACTCATGTTAATTAATTTAACAATCTCCCACTTGGCTCTTGTTATGATTTGATGAATCAACAACAAATAAGTGTGCACAATCTTTAAGGATCATCAAACCACAATACTTTATTGAATCAAAATGATTGGATCATGGCGGTCACATGTCCTTTGGCGACATGATTCCTTCCATGTATCACATGATCATTATAATTCATAATAACCTAACTGAGGAACGTTGAAACTTTAATTGTCATTTCCGAACATGCCACTAGTTATCTCACAACTGTAATTGTATACAACCAAATGGAGATAACAGAGCGTAAACAAAACCATGACTTTAATTGAATTCACGAGTGTTACAATAATATGAGCAATACATAATATTGGCTTTCAAGAGAATGCGGACCTATCCAAAATGCCCATCCCTTCAACATGTCCAGTAAATGTTTTCGGTGGCAAACCTTTAGTTAATGGGTCTGCTATCATCAATTTAATACCAATGTGCTCAATAGACACTCTACGGTTTTGCACTTCTTCCTTAACAGATAGATATTTCAAATCCATATATTTTGCACCTTTAGAATACCTATCATTCTTAGAGAAGAAAACAGCTGCGAAATTATCACAATAAATTCTTAACGGCTTTTCTATACTGTCGACCAAACCAAGCCTTAAGATGAAATTCCGCGACCATAATGCATGAACAATAGCCTCAAAGCATGCTACAAATTCAGCTTCCATAGTGGAAGTAGCAATAATAGACTGCTTCCCACTTTTCCAGGAAACTGCTCCTCCAGCTAGGAGGAACACGTAACCAAATGTAGATTTCCTCGAGTCTACACATCCAGCATAATCTGAATCCGAGTAGCCTACTATCTCAAGATGACTTGATCTTTTATAAGTAAGCATATGATTCTTGGTGCCTTGTAAGTACCTAAGTACTTTCTTTCCAGCTTTCCAATGATCTATTCCAGGATTACTTTGATATCGGCCCAACATTCCAACAGCGAAACTAATGTCTGGCCGAGTGTATGTTTGAGCATACATCAAACTTCCAACCAATGATGCATAGGGAATGGATTCCATTGATTTTCGTTCCAAATCATTCTTTGGACATTGCAGTTCACTGAACTTGTCCCCTTTCTGAATTGGAACTATTCCTGTAGAGCAATTTTCCATTCTAAATCTCTCTAATACTTTATTGATATAGCCTTTCTGAGACAATCCCAACAATTCTTGTGATCTATCACGGAATATCTCTATTCCTATCACATAGGATGCCTCATTCATATCTTTCATTTCAAAAGTTTCAGAGAGAAATTTCTTAACATCATGTAACAAACTCATGTCATTAGCAGCCAATAGGATGTCATCGACATATAGGACTAATATAATGAACTTGCTCCCACTGACCTTCATATAGATACACCGATCAACGGTGTTCTCTACAAAACCATATGACGTAATGGTATCATTAAACTTAATATACCATTGTCGGGAAGCTTGTTTCAGTCCATATATCGATTTCTTTAATTTACACACCAAACTTTCCTGCCCTGTGGATATGAAACCTTCAGGTTGGTCCATGTACACTTCCTCTTCTAAGTCTTCATTCAGAAAGGCGGTCTTTACATCCATTTGGTGGAGCTCCAGGTCATATTGAGCCACCAAAGCCATAATGATTCTTAAGGAGTCTTTCTTAGACACTGGAGAGAAAGTCTCCTTATAGTCAATGTCATCCTTTTGAGTGTAACCTTTGGCAACAAGTCTGGCTTTGTACCTTTCGATGTTGCCTTCTGAGTTTCGCTTGGTCTTGAAGACCCATTTACAGCCAACTCGTTTTGATCCTTCAGGCAACTCTACTAGTTCCCAGACTTGATTTACATCCATCAATTTCATCTCTTCCTTCATGGCATTCAACCACCTTTCAGAATCATTACAATTCATGACTTGTTTAAATGAGACTGGATCTTTATCAATGCTTAATTCCGATTCATGCTCAAGCAAGTAAACCACATAATCATTCGATACAGCTAGCCTTTTCTGTCTTGTAGACCTCCGTAATGCCATATCTTGTGGCATCGCTTGTTCATTCGAAATTTGTACATTGTCACTTGGTTCATCTCTTATGTGCTCACTTTGCGTGTTTCGTGTATCAATTTATTGTCCTTGCATGTCGTGTGACTGTGATGCAACAAAAGGAACAACAATTTGAGTAGAAACACTGGGTGTGGGGATACCAACTTGAGTAGGGATACTCATTGTGGATCTTTCATTTTGCAATTCTGTAATATCCACTTTTCGTATTTCTCCACTCCCACTGAACTGACCATTTTCAATGAACCGAGCATTACCAGACTCAACTATTCTAGTACTATGGTTAGGGCAGTAGAACCTGTATCCTTTAGACTTTTCAAGATAGCCAATGAAGTGACCACTAATGGTTCTTGCATCAAGCTTTCCTTCATGTGGATTATATATCCTTACTTCTGCTGAACAACCCCAAACATGAAGGTGTCTTAAACTGGGTTTCCTACCTATCCATAACTCGTAGGGAGTCTTAGGGATAGCCTTACTAGGAACCCTGTTCAGCAGATATGCAGCGGTCCTTAATGCATGCATCCACAAGGATAGAGGTACAGTACTGTAACTCAACATACTCCTAACCATATCCATAAGTGTGCGATTCCGCCTTTCTACTACACCATTCTGTTGTGGTGTACCAGGCATTGTGTACTGTGCACATATGCCTCGACTTTCAAGAAATTTTGCAAATGGACCAGGACATTGTCCACTTTCATTGAATTTTCCATAATATTCACCACCCCTGTCTGACTTAATCACTTTTACTTTTCTATCTAACTGCCTTTCCACTTCGTTAATAAACACCTCCAGGGTGTTTACTGACTGGGACTTTTCATGCAGTAGATATAAGTAACAGTACCGTGAGTAGTCATCTATAAATGTGATGAAATATTTCTCACCACCCCATGTGGGAATATCGAAAGGGCCACATATATCGGTGTGTATTAATTCTAAAGGCTCACTACTTCTTATGGTTAGGTTCTTTGATGTGTGTCTTGTTTGTTTTCCTTTTATACAATCAACACACACTTCCCAATCAGCAAAATCCAATTGAGGTAGGATATCACTTTTCACCAACCTCAATATCCTTTCTTTGGATATATGACCCAATCTTTGATGCCATAAGAAAGCAGAACTATCATTATGCATATTACGTTTGTTACCTATACTATGCTCAACAAGAAATAGAGAATCAGCATACATAGTATCAAGATTAAAACGGTACAAATCATCAACCAAAGTACCAGATCCATAATAGTACGAATGTCTATACAATGAAAATGCACCATTTCCAATCTTGAAATTAAATCCTTCTTCATCCAACTTTGCAACAGAAATCAAATTTCTAGCACATTCAGGAACATAGAGACACTTTTCTAGATCCAGGTGACACTTAGTGTCCAAGATCAATCTGTACGTCCCAATTCCCGCTATTCGAGCCTTCATTCTGTTTCCCATGTAAAGGAACTTCTCAGTTCCTGTTATGGGCTGGATTGAAAGGAATCCCTGCATAATATGTGACACATAAGTAGTAGCTCCAAAGTCTAACCACCAAGTATTATTGGGTACTTCAATTACGTTTGATTCAAAACATACTGATATATAGTACATACCTTTCTTTTCGAACCAAGCTTTCCTTTTTGGGCAATCCTTCTTGAAGTGACCCATCCTTTTACAGAAGAAGCATTTCTGATCCTTTTGGATCTGACCTCCAGTGACTTTTATAGAGGCCTTGTCCTTCTTCTTACCCTTCCGGTATGGTTTAGACTTACTACTGCTAGCCTCATTGCGAACAGTGAGATGAATGGAGTGATCCCTCATCTTCTTTAATCTCCCTTCTTCCTGAACCAGCATGGCCTTAATTTCTTGAAAGTTCCATTTCTCTTTAATAGTGTTATAATTCACTTGGAACTGGCCAAATTCAGGAGGCAGTGAGTTGATGATGAATTGAACCAAAAAGGATTCACTCACATCCATTCGCATCGTTCTTAACTTTGCTGCTAGGTTAGCCATACTAGTCACATGATCATGAATGGGCTGTGACCAATCAAATTTCTTGGTCGTCAGCTCACTCATTAGGGTTCCTACGATGGATTTATCAGCTATGTCTGATTGAGAATATTCTTTAATTCTCACCATAAATTCCCTTGCATTTTCGATCTTAGGCATCGATGGTTTGACATTTTCAGCCATCGTCATTCGCATCAAATTCAGACTCAGCCTATTAGACCGTACCCAAGCCTCATAAAAGGACTTATCGGATTCTGTACTGGTCTCCGTAATGGCTGCAGGCCTTTTATCCGTGATGACCGCTAGGTCTAAGCCCAAAACGCCCAAATGAAACTGAATATACTCAGATCATTCTGCATAGTTCAGCCCATTGAATTTGATCATTGCATTGCCTAGGGCGAAAACGTTGTTGAAGGCTGCAAACATGATCCAAATTTACACATTAATACTTTGAGCAAACTTTGATGGATTCAGACACACACATTACAAACTTTGACTATGTATTTAAGTCCACCTTTGGGTGATTCTCAAATACATGACTTTAATCAATAATGATACTAATTTGATATACTTTAATAGATCAATCAATCACACTAGAGTGAAACATGAATGTTATCTTTGGATATACAATCATGTTTACTCAGTATATCAATCAATCCCCTTTAGTGTTATTAATTATAGGCAATGATCCATCTTTGGATGATCTCCTAGCTTTATAATTAATAACTACAATTGTTCATGTACAACCCTTTATTAGCATCAAAATGAACAATTTGAAATTTATGGTCATTCAAATTTTTCAAACCAAGCCACTTTGGTGACTAACAAGTTTTCAAAATTTTAATTTTCCATTCTGTGGGAGTTGACACAGGCCAATACACTGGCAGCGTACTTTTCCTCGTAGTCGGCTTATGCCTTACGCCGATAACCACTCGCGATTCAACCGACAACCACATAGGATCCAGTGGCCGGCGCACTATTCCAGCCAACAGTCTCCGGCAGTGCAAGATTCCGGCCGGAGCTCCTTCCACGACGGCCAACCCTGCCGGCACCGCCCAGATCCAGCTCAGCCGGGCCTCTGCCATGCCCAGCAGGCCAATCGGGTCCCGGCCACGTGCGCTCGCCGGTGGCCCCTCGGCCCCGGTCGGGTCACGCTTCTCCGGTGGCCCTTTCGGCCCTGGTCGGATCGCGCTTGTCGGTGGCCCCTTCGGCCCCGGTCGGATCGCGCTTGTCGGTGGCCCCTTCGGCCCTGATCGGATTGCGCTCGCCGGTGACCCCTTCGGCCCCGGTCGCCTCGCGTTCGTCGGTGGCCCTTTCGGCCTCAGTCAGATCGCGCTTGTCGGTGGCCCTTTCGGCCCCGGTCGGGTTGCGCTTGCCGGTGGCCCCTTCGGCCCCGGTCGGATCGCGCTCGCCGGTGGCCCCTTTCGGCCCTGGTCAGGCTACGCTTGCCGGTGGCCCCTTCGGCCCCGTCGGGCTACGCTTGCCGGTGGCCCCTTCGGCCCTGTCGGGTCGCGCCGCCATACCCAGATCCGTTCGGGTCCGGCGGCGTACAGTCCTCGTGCCGGCTTTCCTTTTTCCTTTCGACGTCGACCATTTCGGCGATGCGGACCTTCCATGGCCGGCGTTTCCCCTTTCAACGCCGGCCGTTTCGTTATCCGTTAAATACAACAAATAACAAAATAGAGAAAACCAATTGCACAGCCGTTTTCCTCTTGGCAGAAAAACATAAAAGGAAGACAGTTCGGCGTAAACAAACAAAAGTAAAACAAATTGCAGTATTCGCAAAACCTGCTCTGATACCAACTATTCGCAAAACCTTCTATAATTTTCCTGAATTTTCCTTTAACGAAAAATTCTATTTCCACAATATAGGATCTTTCTTTTAAGCGAATACTAGCAAATGAATTGTAAGGAATCGACGTACCGTTGTCCATATCGGTTCCTTCGCGGAGGTGAAGATCTCTTTACCGATCGATGTCTGAGAAGACTGCGCCTTTCCTTTTTTGATTACTTCCTTTTGTGTCTTCCTGCCTTTTCCGTCTCTCTCTCTCTCTCAGTTTTCTCCGACTCTTCCCTTTCCTTTTCCGATTCTCTGATGGTTGAGCCACTCCAGGGAAAACTTAACGATTACGTTTATTTCCCTTCCATAATTGTTATCGTTAATTAGAAATTAATATCCTAATTAAATCGTTATCATTAATTAGGGAATTAATATCCTAATTAAAATATTAATTAGGAAATTAATATCCTAATTAAAACGTTACCTTTTCCTTCCGTAACGTTTATTTATCAACTAGGAAATTATCCCTCTTTTCCGATAACAATTATGCCACCCGTAATCGTTATCTTTTTCCTGTAACAATTATCTTTAAATAGGGAGAGTAGAGGGATTTTAAACCCAGTGACCCAAATTGCCATTATGTCCAACCGACCATCATATTGGACCTTTTATATTGGGTCACACTTTAAATAACAAGAGTCATTTATATTAATTAATTTAACACAAGTCACTATTGGTAGGCTTCCTTGAAGTACAAGTTCTTCCACCAAAACATGTGGATGTTCAGAGGTTCAGTCTTTTAGGGTGAGCTTTTAGTTTTTGCATATGGATGTGTTTTTTTTTTTTTTTTCAGTTTTCCTTATTCCCACTTCTATCTCCAGTTTGCTTTAGTTGATGTTTGCAAAGAGCAAGGATTTGACTGAACTGCAGATTTTCACTTTCGAGGGTTTCCTTCTGGAAAATTATATGCATTATCTTTGAATTTTGGCTTACATTTCATAGTCCTTGATCATATCGTATGTTTTCATGACAAACATGTAAACATCTCTAGTTTAGGCTTTCAAATTTTTCCTTCAGTTTGGTTTATGTGTGCTATTCATTGTAAAGGGGACAAGATAAAAGACACTAGATTAGACTTTTGTGGAAGAGGAGGTGACTCTGTCATCTCTCAGTGTAAGCCTACATTATTAGGGCCCGGCTCCGCCAATGGATTAGCCCCAGTGATCTTAGTAAGCTGAGCTGTTTATAGTTGCTTTAAGGGACAAGGCATACATTGAGATCCCGATGATTATTCCTAATTGTTTTCTCTTTTCAATTTGGGTCGGTAGAAACTATATTTTAGTCTAATATCTTTGGAAAATGTTTTCTCTCAGTGTACGTTGGCTTGGCATTCTGCAGGTATCCTTCGAGTTTTTGACCTGTGGTCAAAATGTTATGTGCAGTCATCTCCACACACACACACATTTGTATTGCTGAAAACTTGTGGTTGAATTTGTTTTGCCTTTTAGCCTTTGGTCAAGGAAAACAAGCCTTCTCGGAATATTGGGTCATCGTTTTCTATCACGAAAATTGTTAAAGGTTCGGTCAAGTTGCAGATTGATGATGATTCAAATTTGATTGATGAAGATAGTCTCCTGGCTGAAGCAGATTTTAAGAAACCTCAACTCCCATCGGGTAGATAGAAAGGCACAAAAGTACTTGTTTGTGTTCCAAATTTCTTATTACAGTTTGCTAACCGAATTTACCTGGGAAGTAGGAGATTGCGAAGTTAAAAGCACAAGGAAAGCATGCAAGAACTGTGTGCCTGTGGAAGAGCTGAGGCAGAGAAGAAAGCAAAGATAATTGTCTTGATCAATGTTTCTAGTTCATTTTTCTTTTATTGGTACATCTAGATGATGGAAGAATTATATCGTAAGCATTATAATAGAGACATTTTAAACATTATAACTCACAATACAATAGTAATGGAATTCATTGACACTAATTACAACATCTAATGATAAAATCATCTAAATCTTAATTTCAAGTTTAAAGTTTGGTTCTTGATCCATAGAAAAATTTAAAAAAAAAAAAAATTGTAATGGAATTCATGAGAGCTTCAGGTATGTTGAAATTATTCAAACATTATGGATAACTTTACTACTACATAAATAATCGACATATCCAAAAATCACAGAAAATTTCACTGCTTTTACGCATTTCCAACATGCTAACAACCTCATTGAAAAATTTTGGTTTCATTACCTTTCTAGAATTATTACTAACAACAAATAACCTAACTTCATAAGGGCATAAAATACATCAAGTATACTAGCAAAACCATTGTAAAGCAAGTACATATATAATGTATTCCTGAAGAACTACCAGCCACCAATATACTTTCTCTACCAAGTCCAAGTCTCCCCCGATGCATAGCTACCTTTCCCTATCAACCACATGATCAATTGCCCAAACACACCCTCTTGAATTTGCCTCCCATCTTTAAAATGCCCCTTAATTCCTCCTACTGATCACACCAAAAGGCCCATATAAATTGTGTACATAATATCATTTTATGTCCAATTCATTACGGATTCACATACGATTTCGCTTGAAGATCAAGCTTACAAAGTGTCCCTTTAGCATATCAAGAACACGATCATGCCACAAACATGCCTAAACAATCAACTAAAAACCCAGTCCCCCTCAAAATTAGAACATCCACACATTGAAAAAGTCAAGTGTTATCACACCAAAATTTAATTGGCAGAAGCCTTTACTGCACCGCTTGCTTCAGTCCAGGCCACTACAAAATCTGCTTTCAATTGCAGCCACACAGACTCGAATATGACGCCGATTCCAACTTTTTGTGCTTCACACTTCTCCCTCTAACCTCTCTTGACACTGCACAATTTCTCCCTTGTTGCTGGAAATATAATAAGAACAATGTACTTCTGTGATCCCTATAAAAACCCAGATCAAGATTTTCCCCTTCCAAGATCCCATTTAGAAAGCCAGATCAACAGACCTACTCTATCACAATGCTCTCCTACTCCATCATAGCCAATCATGCTAGTAACTTGTGAGATTGCCATAAACGATTGAATTGTTGGCTTATATAGAGGCAAAGTTTGGTTCTCTTATTAGTGTGTGACGTTTTATTAGATTAATTAAAGAGAGAATTGTCGTATAATCATTGAACAGTTGTATCAGAGTAGTAGGTATGTTGATCCGAATCAAGAAAAGGCGTATAAGGCCTCACTGGAGCTGCCACAGAGTCACTGGAGCTGTCATAGAAGTCAGAGCGGATTTTTTTATTTGGATCAAGAGAAAGCATATAATTCTCACTAGAGTTGCTATAGAAGTCAAAGTGGGTATTTTGATCCGAAGTAAGAGAAAACGTTCACCAGAGTTGCCACAGTCACCGAAGTTGCCCCAGAAGTTGCCACAGTTTCAGAAGTCACAAAACTGCCAGTTTTTTGTTGTTATAATCGTCGCTTACTGCCACCAGAGGATCATCACCGACCACCGCGTGCCCTAGGAAGTTGCTGCCTGTCTTGCCGAAAACTACCCCTCGCACTGTCAGACACCAATAACCCTGAATTTCGCCTCCACGTACCCAGAAAGTCACCAAAATGCAGTAGATCTGAAAAAAAATTTGCCGCTTAGGCTGTCATCCCTCCAATGCCCGACTCGCCTTTCCCAATCAACGTCACAGTACCAAACTACCATTTTCTACCCTTCCTGCCATTCATCTACCTTCTCCACCCAATGACATGCTGGTATATCGCCAGTTGTTCTCAGAGTTAATGCCAGTGGTAAAAAAGAGAAGTAGGAAAAAATTGGGGCTAAAATTACAAATAACAGAAGTTGGGGTCATAATTAAAAATAACAAAAGTTGTGGTTAGATAAAAAATAATAAAAGTTTAAGGACCATATTAGAAAAAATATAAAAGTTTAGTATTGATTTATAAATCATGAATTTGAATATAAACAATATGATTGTAATTTTAGTTCTTATTTTGGATGAAAAAAATTATAACCAATGGTGCGTGGAGATGAAAATTTTGTTTGATTACAATAAATTATTGAGTATTGTGGAGAATGAAATTACAATACTTGTAATAGATATAACAAAAGTGCAATAAGTTGCTTATCCAGGATTACAAAATAAAGATAAAAAGAAAAACACTTTATTTCATCCATTAAGAGGTGAATAATGAAATTTTTGAGAAAATTATAAGAGCAATTTCATTAAAGTAGGCATGACATACCTTGACGACATCATTCAAGGTGTAAACAAAGTTAAAAAGGTAAAATTTCAAATTTTATGATGTCAATTTGAGCTTTTATAGATGAAAGTTTTAGAAACAATTTCAGTTTATATAATTAGAGTTCTTTTGCTAACAAATTAAATAAGAATCTATAAAAAGCAGTTAAATGATCAAGTTAAAGTTAAAAAAATTTTGTAGACACTCACACCATTGTATGAGCATATTGTGGTCATAATCAAAGAAGTACATGATTTGTCTCAAATGTTAATTGATGAACTAATAGGCACATTTCAAACATATGAACAACATATGAATAAGAAGTTAATAGAGCAAGCATTCTAGAGTCAAACTCTTACCAAAAGTGAGCAAAGTGATCAATCAAAATAGAAACAAGGTTTCTCTCATAGTAAAGGATGAGGATGTGGACGTGATGGTAACTACAACAATTATGAAGATGGAGACAATAGATACAATGACCGAAGGAGATTAAACCAGACATATAAAGGTTGAGGTTGAGGTTGAGGTTAAGGAAGAGGCTATAGTAGAGGAATGTATGAAAAATCCAATATTAAGTGTTACTTATGTCACAAACATAACCATTATGCTAGTGAGTGCAAGTTTAAAGAGAATAATCAAATAGCTTATTATATATAAAAGCGAGGTACAAACGATGGAAATCAAACTTTTATGATAGTTACAACTGTTAAAATGGTAAATTACAACACATGGTTTCTTGATAACAAGTGTACCAATTACATGTGTAAAAAGAATAGGCATTTTGTTGATCTTGATGAATCAATCCACTTCACAGTCAAGTTTGTCAATAATAGCAATGTTCTAATAATAAAAAAGGGGAGAATTCTCATCAAGTTGAAAAACAGAGATCATAATTACATCTCAGATGTGTTTTATATGTTAGACATGAAAAGCAACCTACTTAGTTAAGGCCAATTGCTCAAAAAGAGATATAACATACAATTATGTGATGACTATCTCTCAATTATTAATGAGAGAGGTATACTCATTCTCAAATCCTTTTTAACAAAGAAACAAATGTTTTAAGTTGATGTTGTCATTGATGTTTACACTTGTCTTAGTGTTGTTGTAAAAGTTAAGTCTTAGTTATGACATCTTCATTTTGGTCTTTTAAAGTTTCAAAGTTTAAAGCTACTTACATAAGGAAACATGGTGATAGGTTTGTCCCAAATACATCATCATAATCAAATTTGTGAAGCCTATATTCTTGCAAAATAGACTAAACAACCTTTTGTGATAAGAAATTGACGTGTAAGGTAATTACTCCAACTAATCTACTCTAATGTTTATAGCCTGATGAGTGTTCTATCAAATAACAACAATAGGTATTTTCTTACCTTCATTAATGATTTTACAAAGAATTCATGGCCTTATTACAAGTAAAGAAATTTTGAGGTATTTAACTGTTTAAAAAAGTTTAGAAGTTATGTTAAAAGACAGAGTGGGTACTATATTAAAATTCTGCAAATTGATGGAAGTGGTAAGTATATTTCTAATGAGTTCAAAGAGTATTATGAAGTATAGATGATGCGGAAAACCCCAAAAAGATGTGGCTTAGGGACCCAACGCACACAACAAATCAAAGAACAACCAGGAAAGCTAAATCAGAGTTTAATAACACAAACCCTAGACCCAATATTCGAAGGATCACGAAACTAGGGTATTCAAGAAGGATATGGACTCCACACTCTAAAAAAGAAAGGAATTAGAGGTGATAAGTCGATTTGAACGCCACAAGAAGAAGTACCTCTTGATAAGTCTTTAGTTCTCAAAGAACCGATAGAGAAAACCCTTGCTTTCTATTTCACTCAAAATTGTCTGATTTCCAGAGCTTACAAGAGGTGCCTATTTATAGGTTAAGATAGCAATCCTAAAGAGGCATAAATTCCTAATTAGGAGAAATTCTTATTTTAGAGGAATTTCGAACAAATTCCAGCAGATACAATGAACTCCTATTTAGGAGTGAATGTTATCACTTAGTCTGACCCATTAAGTAGTCTAATTATATTAATTAGGCTTGGACTCTCTTTAAAACTTGAATTCACACCATTTGAAACTTGGTTGGCCTGAATGTCTTGAATCAGCCCATTTAGTGCTTCTTTAATCTTTTTGGCTCTAGTTTGTCTTATTGGGCCTTCTGGAATGTGCAATGGATCTCTTGCATCCATAAAAGTTCTAACTCGTGTAATTGGGCCTTTTGGAATATGCAATGGACATCTTGCATCCATTGAAACTCTAGCTTGTGTTTTTGGGTCTTCTGGATTGTGCAATGGATCTCTTACATCTATTGAAGCCTTCAATCCATCATCTCCACGGTTCTCATCATTCCCCCCCCTCCTTAAAAGGATTCACCCACAAATCATCACCTACATCAAAAGAGGAAAGGTCAAAAATGTTAAATGTTGCACTTACATTATACTCACCAGGAAGGTCCAACTTATAAGTATTGTCATTAATTCGTGCTACAACTTGGAAGGGACCATCTTCTCTAGGTTGTAGCTTTGAACGCCTTTGAGCTAGGAATCGTTCCTTGCGCATATGCACCTAAACCCAATCACCAGGTTCAAAAACCACTTTCTTTCATCCCTTGTCAGCATGAGATACGTATTGCTCAGTTCGTTTTTCAATATGTTGTCGCACCTTCTCATGCAATTTTTTAATCATGTCAGCTTTGCGTTCACCATCAATGTTGGCATACTCATTGACAGGTATGGGTACCAAATCCAAAGGAGTCAACGGATTAAAACCATATACAATTTCAAATGGAGAGTAACCAGTAATAGAATGAGCACTCTTATTATACGCAAACTCAACATATGGTAAATAATCTTCCCATGTTTTCAAATTTGCTTGAATAATAGCACGCAAAAGAGTAGAAAGAGTTCAATTAACCACCTTAGTCTGCCCATCAGTTTGTGGATGACAAGTAGTTGAAAACAATAGCTTAGTACCTAACTTACCCCACAAAGTCTTCCAAAAGTAGCTTAAGAACTTTGTATCCTGGTCTGAAACAATGCTCCGTGGCATGCCACGCAAATGTACTACTTTTCTAAAGAACAAGTCAACCACATTGTTTGCATCATTAGTTTTATGGCATGGGATAAAGTGTGTCATCTTTGAAAATCTGTCAATAACAACAAATACAGAATCCCTACCCCTTTTTGTTCGTGGCAATCCTAATACAAATTCCATGGATAAATCAACTCAGGGATGGCTAGGTATGGGTAAAAGGGTATACAAGTCATAGGGTAAAACTCTAGATTTAGCTTGTTTGCATGTTATGCATTTCTCACATATCCTTTCAACATCGTGTTTCATGTGTGGCCAAAAGAAGTGTTCATTTAAGAAATCTGGGGTTTTCCTAACTCCAAAATGGCCCATTAGACCACCCTCATAAGCTTCTCTTACAACCAACTCCCTTAAAGAACTCATAGGCATGCATAAACGATTTTCTCTAAATAAGAAACCCTTATGCCTATAAAACTTCTCAAAGGCTGACTTCTCACATGCTCTATACACGTTAGCAAAGTCCGGATCATTCACATATAAATCTTTAATATGTTCAAATCCTAATAAGTTTGCAGTAAGTGTAGAGATAAGGGCATACCTGCGAGATAATGTATCAACTACCACATTTTCCTTACCTTGTTTATGTTTGATGTTGTAGGGAAAGGTCTCAATGAATTCAATTCACTTGGCATGTCTTTTGTTCAACTTTCCTTGTCCCTTCAAGTGCTTCAATGATTCATGGTCAATATGGATGACAAACTTCTTGGGCCAAAGGTAATGTTGCCATGTCTCCAAAGCCCGTACTAATGCATACATCTCTTTATCATAAGTAGGATAATTAAGGCTTGCTCTACTTAGCTTTTCATTGAAGTAAGCAATTGGACGTCTTTCCTACAACAAAATAGCTCCGATGCCAATACCTAAAGCATCACACTCAATTTCGAAAGTTTTTTCAAAGTTAGATAAAGCAAATAGTTGTGTAGAACTTAATTTTTTCTTAATGCAATTAAAAGTCTTGTCTTGGTCACTACCCCACCTAAAACTCATATTCTTTTTGATAAGTTCAGTGAGTGGTGTAGCAATGGTGCTAAAGTCCCTAACTCATATAGAAACTAGTTAAACCATGAAAGCTACACACATCACTAATTAACTTAGGTGTAAGCCAATCACAAATTGCCTTAACTTTTTCCTCGTCAACCTCAACACCTTCAGAACTCACAACATAGCCAAGAAATGTGATCTGATTAGTACAAAAAGAACATTTCTTTAAGTTAGCATACAATTTCTCAAAACGTAAAACATTTACAATAGAACATAAATGATCAAGATACTCTTCTAGGGTTTTACTATAGACCAAAATATCATCAAAATACACAACCACAAATTTATCAATGAATACCAATGAATGGATGCAAAACATGATTCATTAGTCGCATAAAAGTGCTTGGTGCATTAGTGAGACCAAATGGCATAACAAGTCATTCATACAAACCATACTTAGTTTTAAAAGTTATTTTCCACTTATCTCTCTCTCTCTCTCTCTCATCCTAATCTAATGATATCCATTTTTCAAATCAATCTTAGAAAAGACACAAGAACCATGCAATTTATCCAACATGTCATCTAATCTAGTTATAGGGTGTCGATACTTTATAATGATTTTGTTGATTGCTCGACAATCAACACACATCCTCCAAGTCTCATCTTTCTTGGGTATAAATAGAATAGGAACAACACATGGACTCATGCTTTCCCTCACATATCCTTTGGAAATAAGCTCCTCAACCTGCCTTTGAAGCTTCTTTGTCTCCTTAAAGTTACTCTTATATGCTGGTTAATTAGGGATAGATGCACCTGGGATGAAATCAATTTGATACTCAATTCCTCTATTAGGTGGCAATCCACTTGGAACATCATCAGGGAATACATTCTCAAATTCCTACGATAGAGCAAAAACAACACTAGGCAAAGATGAGTCAAACTTGTTAGTGTTAAAATAAGTCTCCTTGTACAGAAGTACAATCATAGGTTGTTTGGCATAGAATGCTCTTTTGACTTCACTTTCTTTTGCATAGAAACTTTCTCTTTTCTTCTCTTTCTTTTGTGTCATCACGTTTTCTCCTCTCATTTCTCTTTTATCAATCTTTTTTTTCTATTCACTCTCATTTTTAATCCTTAATTTTGATCATCATAAGCTTGTTGAGGTGATGATGGTATAAGAGTAACGGGTCTTTCATTCATTACAAACGAATATCGATTCTTGAAGCCATTATGCATAACTCGCCTATCAAATTGTCATGGTCTTCCTAATAAAATATGACCCACATGCATATATACAACATCACATAAAACTTCATCACGATGCCTTCCGATAGAAAATGATATGGGGGTAGTTAAATTTAAAGGACAAACTTGGGTAACAAGACAGGAAAATGGATGGCAAAATTGGAGTTAAGTAAGAAAACTTTGATATTATTGTGGCCAATATGACCAAACTGTTAACTTTATCAATAACTTAAATTTGATGTTTTCTTTCTTTTCTTCTTCTTTTTCTTTTTCTCTCTTTTCTCTTTTTTTTTTTTGTTGATCCTTCTTTTTGTTTTTTTTTTCTTTTTCTTTTGCTTAACACAAAACAACAGTAGAACATTTAGATACAGCAATTCGAATTGAAATTAGCACGTTGAGAAGGATTGCAACCAAACATATTTTTGCATTTGAATTGTAATGCACATAATAGACAAATCGAACAGATAAAAATAAATCACAAGGTAGAAAGTTGAAGAGTGAGTGGATTCAACCTAATTTAAAGTTAAACTCTGATACCAACTGATGCGAAAAACCCCAAAAAGACGTGGCTTAAGGACCCAATGCACACAACGAATCAAAGAACAACCAGGAAAGTTAAATCAGAGTTTAATAACACAAACCCTAGACCCAATATTCAAAGGAACACGAACTTAGGGTATTCAAGAAAGATATGGATGTCACACTCCAGAAAAGAAAGGAATTAGGAGTGATAAGTCGATTTGAATGCCACAAGAAGAAGTACCTCTTGATAAGTTCTTTAATTCTCAAAGAACCGAGGGAGAAAACCCTTATTTTCTATTTCACTCAAAATTGTTTAATTTCCAGAGCTTACAAGAGGTGTCTATTTATAGGTTAAGATAACAATCCTAAAGAGGCATAAATTCCTAGTTTGGAGAAATCCTTATTTTGGAGGAATTTCGGACAAATTTCAGCAGATACAATGAATTCTTATTTAAGAGTGAATGTTATCACTTAGTCTGACCCATTAAGTAGTCCAATTATATTAATTAGGTCTGGACTCTCTTTAAAACTTGAATTCGCACCATTTGAAGTTTGGTTGGCCTGAATGTCTTGAATCAGCTCATTTAGTGCTTCTTTAATCTTTTTGGCTCTAGTTCGTGTTATTGGGCCTTTTGGAATGTGCGATGGACGTCTTGCATCTATTGAAGCTCTAGTTTATGTTATTGGGTCTTCTAGATTATGCAATGGACATTTTGCATCTATTGAAACCTTTAACATATCATCTCTACGGTTCTTATCAATAGAGAATCAAGTATGAAGTCACAATTCCTTACACCTCATAACATGATAAAGTTGTTGAAAGGAAGAATAGGTCAATCATAAATATGGCAATAAGCTTGTTCAAGGTCAAAGGAGTACCTAATTCCTTTTAGGTAGAAGTTGTTTTGTGTTTTATTTACTTATTAAACAAGTTTCCAACAATAAGTATTTAAAATGTTACTCTTAAATAAGCATGAAGTGGTTTTAAGTCTAATGTAAGGTACCTCAAAGTTTTTTGTTCTATTACTTATACTCACGCTTCAACAAAGAAAAGGACAAAACTAGATAATTATGGAGTGAAACTATCTTTTTTGGTTACATAGAAAAACAATATAAGTTATTCAATTTTATGACAAAAAAAGTAATTGTGAGTAGAGATATGACCTTTATTAAAGATCAAACTTAGAATTTTGATGTTGAGGAGCAAAATAACTCCTAAAGACGTCTAATTGAAGTCCTACAAAGATATTTATTGATAATAGTTGTGCAATTAATTTGTTCAAGAATCTAATGACACATGGAAAGAGTAAATATATTAATACTCATTATCATTTGCTAAGAGATCATACTGATAAAAGGGATATTGATTTGACATATTGCAAGTTTGAAGATCAGAAATGTGACCTTTTATGAAGATCAAACTTGGAATTTTGATATTAAGGAGCAAAATAACTCTTAAAAACGTCCAACTGAAAGTCTTATGAAGATATTTGTTAATAATATTTATGAAATAAATTTGGTCAAGAATCCAATGATGCATGGAATAAGTAAATATATTGATATTCATTTTCATATCCTAAGAGATCATGTTGGTAAAAAGGATATTAAATTGGCATATTGCAAATTTGAAGATCAAGTAACAAATATTCTCACAAAATCATTGAATTATAAAGTATTTGTCAAATTGAGGTAAATGTTGAAATTGAAAGTATAACCAAATTAGGATTAAAGGAAATGTTAATGTTATTTTGGATTAAGAGACTATTAGAGTTATAGTAGAATTCAATTTAGTTGAAACCCATTTAAGTTTTATTATTTGAGTAGATTTAAGTGTATATTAACATATATAAAAACAAAGTGTGGTTTTCTTATTAATATATAACATTTTATCAAATTAATAAAAGAAATAATTATTATATAATCATTTAACAAATATAAATTCAAGTTTGCGTTCAGCTTCTGGTTCCATATACATATCATATCCTCCATGTAGGGTAAGTTTTCCTAGCAAAAAGGCTATGAAACAACAAAAATCCCCTAAGTTTTCAAGGTGACGAAGAAAATTGGGCTAAGGAAGGAAAAATCATATTTTAAACTAAAAGAGCTGACATTATTGGTGGCTCAAATAAATTAATTGTTGGTTTTGAATTAAAACCCATAATCTAGCTTTGACCTCTCTAATCTATTTTACACAAAATACTAGCATATTTAGGAAATCTCCAATACATTTAAAACTTTATTATTTGAATTAAGGAAGAAGGGTTAAGAACTAAAGGTAGCAAATAGGCTTAGCAAACGAGGAGATACAACACTATAGAGTGACTCAAACGAGGAGATACAACACTATACAACACTAAAATAAGTTAATGATGATTAGACATATTACATATAATTTAACCCTTTTCCAATGAATATGAGAAAAGGATTTAGAATAAGGATTAATTACATGCATATCCCTTGAACTTAAATGTAATTTCAAAGACATGTAAACTTTTAATTGCAAAATTTAAATGCTTAAATTATCTCATTAACTTTATGTAATCCTTTCTTTTATGTCTCCATAACAATTGTTGTAGAAAAACTAATAAAATGTGAAACTAAAATTATTTTCATGACCAAGTGAGGTTTAATAATAACATGTTTTAGTACCTAATTTTTATATAATAAAAAGAAATAACTTTTACTTTTCAAAATTGCTACTCTATTTTAGTTGAAATCCTAAAGATAAAAGAAAAAGAAAAGGAATAAACGTGGAAACATTGCATTTGGTTCCCTATAATTATAAAATAACATAATTTTTGTCGCATTTATCATTTTCCTAGTTTCCTTTACAAAATTTTCACAAAACTAAAATAAAAAAGAATCACACACTTTATCTTGTTAGACATATCACATAAGCGCATTTTGAGTATAAAAGCTCAGTTTAGGTGTGGGAATAAAAATTAGAGAATTTTCATTAAAAGTTTAAAACAGCTTGATGGTAACCCATGACAAATTACTTCTTGGATTCTTATTTAGGATTCTGTCAACCTTTTTTCACTAATCTATTTCTAAACAAATCTCATTTTATGGTCCTAAAAGTGGAGGAACACTATTATGCCATGTTTTTTTGATTTATACCACCATACTCAATACAATTAATTATTTTTCTTCTTTTGGGTCAAAGTTCTATATAATTTTTTTTTTATTTTTTTATTTTAGTTGAAGGTTCTTTATAGTTTTTTTCTAATAAAGTTTATAAAGTACGTTTTACTAAAGTATTTGTAATATTTAGTTATTTTTTAATTTGTCCTTATATCATCAACAAAACCTTGTTCTACCAATTCTTCATCAGCCACAATAGATGATAGTATGAACGGTGAAGGAGTCATTCAAGAAATTGTGAAGAAGAGTGCAAATCTTGTACTTGTAGAAGAAAGGTGAAAGTGGAGACAAAATCTTCATTGAAAAAAGATTTCCAAATATTGGGATTCTTTTGAAGAAATCATGCTTAAAAACAGGTTTAAGAAGGTAGAATGCATCCATGGTAAGAGTTTGTTTGTCCTTGATAGAGGTGGTGCAACATCGACATTAGTCAAGTATATCCAAATTTGCTCATATACCAAACCTATGAAAAAAAAAACAAAAAAACAACAAGATATTTCTATTAATCTAAAGAATGCTCAAAGTGTAGTTACAGTCTAAAATTTTGAGTACAACTAAAAGGCAATGATGACAATAGTCACTCATATGATAATGATGCATGAGCTGCCTTTTAGCTTTACAAAGTATAAGTTGTCCAACTTGATGGTAAAGAATGTCACTTATAATTACCAAAAGATCTATCAAACAACAATGAAGAATGAATATGGAAGCATTTATAGTCTTGGGAAGAAAGTGAAGGTCTTGTTAAAAGGGTTTAGTAAAGTTAATCTCACAACTAACTTATAGAGATAAGGTTTAAAGATTCATTATATAGTTTTAACTTGTCTATTTCTTTTATCATGATTGGAATGAACAAAGAGAATTCTCAACTTTTGTGATTATTCTCTAGCATTCTAAAACTATAGTTCACAAGCATTTATAGTTGTTTGGTTAAATGGGAAATTGAAACAAGATTTATGGCATCACATAACTCAAGATAAAAATGTATTAGCCTCTCCTATGAAGTTGTTTCTTCATAGTTGATTGTTGTATGTGATATTATGTAAATTGTTATAATATTCCTAATTAATAGTGTAAAAATATTTTTGAACAATATTCTTATTAAAAAACTAATCATAACATAATCTAATTAGTAAAAATAATTTTATTTGTTATTTTGTTATTGATGACTATAATCTTGAATTTTAACTCAAATATTGATGAAAATGTCTAATTTAATGTGCATAATTTTGTATATATATGCATACATATATATATATATATATATATAGATGATCAATCCTCCATATTCTTAATACATACAAAAACTCTATCTAAAAGCGTATAATTACAATAAAAGTTAGGAGAAATTACGTTTAATCACATTAATGGTTTTGACTTCTGCAAATTTAGGTATATTATTTGTTATATTGTTTAAATAAAAATAATTAATTTTAAGATTCAAAATTAATATTTAATGATGATATTCTTACTTAAATAAATAAATAAGTAATATCAAAACTTGTGTTTAACAATTAAATATTTTTTGTATGTGAATAACAAGATATATGCTTCATTTATGATTGTTTTCAATTTAAGGAAAAATAATAGGATTTTACATGTTTGTTATATGTATTCATGTTATACATGTTTGGTAGCCAAATAAAAAAAAAATGAAAAACTAATTCCCTGGTCCCACATGGATCTTAAAAGAGAGGTCTTAAAATTGTTCATTTAACCTTTATAACCCCTAAACTATTATGATTTTGCGTATAAATTATTAAATTGGCTTCTACAACAATTGAAGCTTTATGATGATTAAAACAAAAAGGAATAAGGATGTTACTTAAAGTTTGACCTTAAAAGAAACACAAAGGAACACTTAATTTCTTTATAAAGAAACTACGACAATATAAGAAAGATGGCTCCTTATGGGCACTCGAATGACATCAATTCAATAAAATTATAAAAATATATTGATTAGGCCAAAACATATTTTATGTTTCAAATGCTTAATTCATGAATTTCTTGTTGTTATCTTCACTATTATTAAGCAATGGATTGTTTCCTTATGTAAGTTATGTTTTTTATGTTAATAAATAATAAATTATTTTATATGCACATATTATTATTATAGTTTAATAGTAACCAAAATGGACAAATTAGAATATTTTATGTACATATTACAATTATATTTTGTTGGTTACCAAAATCATCAAATTAGAATATTTAAATAATATATATGCATTATAGTTATACCTTTTTAGTCACCAAAGTGACCAAATTAGTATGTTTACGGAGACACATAAATAGTTATTTATACATAATTTTAACAAAATACTTATAAATGAAAGTTATCAAGTAAAATGATATTATTAATTAATAAAACTACTAAATTTATCTAAAGGTAAATCATTCTTCTATAATTAGTAATATTATTAGAATATATTAATATTTTTATTAAATATATTTATTTATCTAAATATATCAAATATATTTAATTTAAAAAATAATTTATTATTCATTAAATTTTAACATTATATTTACTTATAATAATATATTCTAGTATCTCTTAAAAAATTATTATATTAATTAAATTTAATTTATAATTAATTATAAGTATTATAATTGTACAATTATTTCTATTTACTCACATGCTTTATTTGTAGTTGTGTTTAATAAATTAAATTTCTTTGAAGGATGTGAATAAGTCAATTTTCACTTAGCTTGAAAATCCATAATATGGCATACAAAGAACCCAATATTTTATGATGGGGTGTATAAGACAAAATTAGAGAAGAACAACTTATAAACTAAGGAATGTTTTTGAATGCAATCCATTGATTTTCAAGCTTAGCAGTCGACCATAGTATTGCAGCGCAAGTGGTCTCCGAGTATATCGACTGGCTGCAGTTGACACTTGAATTCCACGGCGGATCAAAGTGCTATAAAAGCTTAAATTTTTTGACCTAAGGAGTTTTGGTCAATTAACATGTTTAGCGGTCAAGTCAAAGCACCCAGCAGGAATTTTTCTTTCGTTGTCTAATCAAGAATAGCTTATACATGTTTTTTATTTTTTTTTTCGAGATTAACCCAATTAAGGTAATGCAAACCCAACCAAAATTATTTAAAAGAATATAAAATATGATTATTAGAACAATACCAATATTAAAAATTTTAAAAAATTACTAATAATAATAACATTAACATAATTTATGCGAAATGATATTAAAAAATTTGAGTTAAAATTATATAATATCTCATTTTCTATATATATATATATATGTATGTACTTATTTATTTATTTATACAAAACTCATGAAATTTTATACAACACATGAATGTTTTATAAGCGACACTTACGTGCACGACCACACTTGAAAAGAGACTTTTAAAGCTAAGATACCGTTGGACAAAATCTTGCATTTTTAACTATATATTTTGTGTATATCATATACATATAAAAACAGACTTTCACATAATATATGGTTATAAAAATTATATAATACTTAGTAATATTTTATACCCAACCTAAGATATAATAATTTATAAAATATAATAAAATAACTTACAATTAATAACATTTCATTCCGTATGGACTGTTAAAATTGACTACACCTCGTGTACCTCGAATTTAAAAACAACTTGAATATGACAAAATGAAATTGAGACGTTGTGAAATTACCTGAATATAAAATAAATTGACACAAATTAAACCTAATGACTCGTTTTGACACCTCTCTCATTTGTTTTTTTCCTCGAGAAATATAAAATACTATAATCTTATAATTTTCTTAGTTGTCTCTTTTCTACAAATTAAAAGATTTAATAAAAATTATGAAGCCAAAATTATACAATATCTTAAATTAATTTATATGATATTTTGATAAAATTATACAACATATTAAAAAATATATATAACAATTTGATAAAATTATATAGCACATTAGAAATAATATACAATACTTTCAAAATATTATAAAAAATTTTAGATAGGAAAAACAATACTTTGAAAAAATTATGTAATGTGTTAGAAAAGATATACAACAATTTCATAAAATTACATGACACTTCAAACAAAATATATAATACTTTGATAAAATTATACCATAAGTTAAAAATTATATATATAATACTATAAAATTTTCTTTTCTTAAATTTTCAATGTTACAATAAATATTTTCACCATACAAAGTGGTCGTATAATATTTAAAAAATAGCATACACAAGGCATAACATTACTCAATTTATTGGTTCACATAATAGTTTTTCTTTCTTAATTTTCGCTTTTTCTAATTTGAATAATATTATAGATAAATCTCAATTTGCAAACAAAAGGTCTGGCTAATTAACAAATACAACTACATTATTGCTTTTGCACAATATCATGCGGAGCAATACTCACCCGTAGAACCACTAGAGCATTAGATTTTGTTAAACTAGTACTTAAAGTCACGGGATCATTAATTTATCCCCAAAAAATACTTACATTTATATAATTTAAAATTTCATTTTTTAATTTGATATAAAAATCGGATTATATTTAACTTATTTGTAATATAACTCATTACTGTATGTGACATAATTTATTCATAATATTTTTTTCCATTGAATTTATCGACATATTTGTCAGGAATCGGAACTTTTCTTCCTATTTCTTATGTGTGAAGTGCTTAGTAGAATATATCAAAATTAGAGTTGGGTCAACTCTAACACCATTTATCACGGAGTTGGGGAGAAAATAATAAACCCATCACATCAAGCTATAATTTCTTTCAGCTTTAATAGGCAAGTTGTGTAATATAAATTTTTAACGTTGTCATACCGTTTAATAGGAGTATTGTTTGTCTTCTGAAAGATATGATACAATAGTTTCAAAATTGTTGTAATACGTTTTGTTAGACAACTTGTTTTCTTTTTCTAAATTGTTTTTCCTTCAATTTGAGGAGTGCTCGAAGAAGTCCTTAATTTGTGGACTGGAGTGAAATTTTATATTATACGATAAATATAACTCCATTATTCATGTTAGCAAACATAACCATTTTTGTAAGATACATTCCCGAAAATGAGATAAATCTCTCTCTCTCTAATTAAACAAAAGGTTATAATCATTACTTAAAGAAAACAAGTGAAGTAAGCTCTTGCCGATCCAAGTGAGCGAAGTTCTCCCACAGGTCTAGTTAAAGAATTCGGTGGCTTGGTTCCATAAGAATTCACTCGGACTCGTTTATTTATTTTGTAACACACACACATCTAATTTTACAATTTATTTAGTAAATAAATAACTCAAATTTAGACATAATCAAGCTTAACTAATTTATATAGTCATTAAAAAAAACTCTTTTATTATGTCATAAAAATAATTTCAACTAGTTTTATTTTCAAAATCATATGCTAAATATTTATATTTATGTATTAAAGTTGTATATTTATTTTTTAATTGATTAATTTCATTAAAATTGATACCTGTAGTCATCTTAAATATGTTTGTAATAATATTTTTTTTAATTTTAATTATTATGTTAATATTATAAAATTAAACAAAATATTCATTAAAAATAAGAAAATTTGATTTGATAACAGCAGGTTAGATTTAGATTCAAATTCAACCCGTTGCTAAAATAACACTAACACCAAACCTAATTTATAGGTTCCTTGAGTAAACAAATCAAGTGTTTTTTGGTCAAAAGAAAAAAAAAAACAAAATCAAAGCTTAAACATGCCAAAACTTAATTTGGATCCGCTCGTTTGTAGTCATAGTCGAGGGAGCATCCAGCTCCTCTTCCTCTCCTGATTCCAGCATTTTTTTCCCACCTAGATCCTAGAGTATTAATGGTCTCTCTTCTTCCAACCAATATAAATACCCACCTTAGGTATTCCTCAACTCAACAACCAAGGATCGAAAGACTAATGATAGTGCTCAATATGCCAAAATTGGAGTGGAGTGATACTTGTTACTTGGTTGTTAGCACCCCATACATTCATGATTTTGGTAGTAAAAAATTTATTAGTCTATGAAGTACTGACAATTCTGAAATGATGCTTTTTCGTGTTTTTTTCATTCTGAATTTGATACTTCAATTAGAGTGCTTTTTTTTTTTTTTTCCTAGGGCATCAGTATGAACTCAAACCCAAATTTCTCTGTGGTATGACGTTGTTCGGACGACACAGATGATATTGTAATTCGGAATGCATGAAAAGATATAATCCAGAAGAACAGTGAAGGTATTGGTTGCATAAGCTTTCATATATAGAATAACCCTAAGAATGCAATAATCAGAAAAGTGCATCTGAGGCCTATGGACGACAAGAATCACTTGTTTGATACGCCTCGAATATGGATCAAACACGCCTAAATGAATTTCACGAAAATATAAAATTAAAAAAAATATGAATACATATATATTAAACAATTTTAATATACATATTAAATAGTTCTAATTAATATATCATATACATATCCAATATAAAAAACTAATTTTAATATTATTAAAACCCATACACAATAATTTTTTTTTCCTATGAACATCCTAATCAATAATTTAGTAGTTAAAAATTAATAATTAATATATAATTTTTTTACTCATAATTATATTAGATACTTTATAATTTCTTAAATTATTTTATTACATGTACATATAATATATTCTTTTAAAATTCTTTACGAAACACTAAATAACATAGTTTACTTTTATACATTATAAGTTAAAATTTAATAGATTTATAAAAATTATTTAAATTATAAATTTATAATATACCTAGCATATCTAGCATATATTTCGAAGCCATATACTAATTTTCTAAAAGCTCATGTATTCTCATATTTTGCCGCATTGTGTCCATCTCCTGTATCACATACAGCTGTTCGTTTTGCCTTTTGACGGTGTATGGAACGGCTGGCAACAAGCTGCCCGGATACACTTGTTCACGGCAAATTCCATGCAAACTATCAAAGCTCGGGAATTGTGAACGTGGAAATGCTAATATGAAACCCTAAGGTAGGTTTAATTTAAAAAATAATAATAATATATATATATATATATATATATATATATATATATAGAGAGAGAGAGAGAGAGAGAGAGAGAGAGAGAGAGAGAGAGAGATATGACAAAGTTAACGAGAGGAAACTCTACATTGCAAATCTCATCACAATCAATGCTACTCTAAAGATGTCCCAGTCAGGCCAAAACCACCCCAAGCTCACCCGCCCATATTAGTGTACAAAGGGGCAGTTCAATTGCGCACCAAACGTCAATAAAAAATCTGCACCGCCCCTCAAGCAAACAGTGGACGCGTCAAGTCTTATATAAGATCAGCAACGTTCATAGGCATCTCGTCAATCTGAGTGCTGTAATACTGCTCTATATCTCTTAGAATCTTGATGTCATCAGTCTTCACAAAATTAATTGCAACACCCTGCAAAAAAATAAAAAAGACGTGAACAACTGGCCAGCACAAGATAGCCCCCAAAGTGCTAAGCGCTGCAGAAGGCAGACAAGAGTTGCAAATGTGAATATTAGATCAAGAGTGGGAGCCAAAAAAAGCTTCTAGAAAAGACTACAAATAGTTCAGACAGAGATTGTGCTATCAGAGCTCTGAAAGTGTGAAAATTCATTCTTAATAATATAACCACCATTATAGGGTGATGCAACTAGAAGAACCATTGTCCCATCATAGAATACAACTATTCAATTGGAGGTCTATTCACATATAGGGTTATAACAGAAAGTGAATACGTACTCCGTGAAGTACTTACCTTGCGTCCAAAACGACCAGAACGGCCAATCCTGTGAATGTAAAGCTCTCGATTGTTTGGAAGGTCATAATTGATCACCAGAGAAACCTGAAAATGGAAACAAGAATAACACATATAATAAAGACATACCAGAAGTGGAAAATTCATTTGAATGGTTACAAAGAAATTTTTCAATAAGAACCTAACATGGCAAGAAATAGCAAACAAAAAACCAAAGAAACCATGATGCACAGTGGCCAAGCAAAGACGTGCATTTACAACTCAACTTTTTTCGCTGCGGTCCATATTATTTTTTACCCCAAAGAGGCAGAACATTGTTTTGGGTATTCATGCAAGCTTTCAAGAATTTATCTCATTCAAGTGCCACCTTATCATGACCTCACAAATTACCCATTGTCCAAACTTTTTCCCCACAAGATACAATCAAGATGAAATAAGTATGAATAAGGTTTTATTTATTGGCTTCATCAATAACATGTATTTCATGATGTTTATATGAACCAAAGGCTTAATATCCCAAAAGTATCCAAGAAGCATGGACTTCTTTGGTCCTTTTGAAAAATTCAACTGAATTTACAATTGAATCCTACAATTGATAATATAGCAGTGAATTTTGTCACTGCATCATTTTCATGGGTCATAAAATCTGAGCAGAAGCTTGTTTGGGGATATACTTTGACAGAAACAACTTATGACTAAGAAAATCCTGTAAAGAATGTTGACCAATCAAAGGCATAACTGCTTCAAATGCCACAAGCCCCATGATTGAAAGGGGATCCCAGTACACGAGGCTTTCACACTAAGGGTCTGGAAAAGGGTCAGATGAAAATAGTCTTACACATGTTGTCATAGAGAGATTTTCTGCAACTCAAACCTATTGGAGTAACCTTACCATTACAGCAAGGACTCTTTACAAGCTGCATGATTCAAGGTTACAACTAATTAATTCTAGGGACTTGGATGCCAAGGTTATTCAACTGGGTTACCTTGAGTAGATGATAAGATGCTCAGTTAATGAAAATAAAGAGGCTTCAAAGTTATATATTATTCTAAGCAGAAAAAAGGCATCTCCAATTAATACTTCCATTATTTTTTGGTTAGTGCGGGAGAAAGAATAACTTTTGAGGAGGGGGAAAACCCCTTTTGGCCCTCGTAGATAAACTTTAGTTAAATATACACTGCTTTAATAGAATGGAGGATGGCATAGATTTTGCTGATTTTCTCTCTTGTAAATGATTTATGCTCAATGAACTCAGGTCTGTAAAACCTGGCCAGCCAATTTGATCTCCCCAAAGTAAGGTAATAGGCATGCAGTCTGAAGTTATAAACATGTGCTGATGCCAGGCCATTAACAACAAATGCAGGCAGCCTAGGGTAATAAGCAAAATCCACTTAATTCATTTAATATTGGGGCAGACAGAAATTTCACGCATACAAAACACCTATATAGAAGATATCTAATTATAGAGAAATAAAATAAAAGGAAAGAAAGAACATAGGAAACTTACATGTTGAACATCGAGGCCTCGGGCCCAAACATCAGTTGTGATCAGTACACGGGTTGTCCCTGACCGAAACTCCCCCATTATTGCATCTCTCTCCTTCTGGGGCATATCACCATGCATTGATGAGACTGTGAAATTATTGCTTCGCATCTTCTCAGTTAGCCAATCCACCTGCCTCCCAGAGGAAGAATCATTCCCAATTAAGATCAGTGTACACAACCTGGCACAAAGATTAAGAAGTGTGTGTTTTCTAAAAATGAAACATGTTAAGTTGGATGTAGATTACCAGGGGCAATTTTTTCTTATCCCATTTAGTCTTGAACTGTTTTACCATGACCAAAAACCAGTTCCTCAATTTCTCTATTTTAATGCTGTCACAATATTATCTTCGGTCTTAAGTTTTCACTATTCGAAGACAGCTAATACAAATACGTGGAGTCAATTTCCAGGTAATCCATACACGATATGCCAATATATCAATCAAAAGAAAATAAAAGAACAGAGACCCCAGCCATTTATGCATTCATTTAGTATGAGCAGACATTTAGCCATTTCTGCTTAAGGTTCATAAGGACAAATAGTTTCCAAATGTTATATCTATATTAATAACAAAATACAGTTCATTCAATATAATCCTGCAGAACCTTTAGAATGTTTAACATTTCCCATAATACCACAGGACTGGCAGCACCCAAAACTCTCAAAAGTAAAAGAAAACACCAACTTTATTACCTTCCGCTTTGTGTTGCAAAAAATAACAGCTTGGGTGATAGTAAGAGTGTCATAAAGATCACATAGAGTATCAAATTTCCACTCTTCCCTTTCAACTGCAACAAAAAATTGTTTGATTCCCTGCCAGTACAGAGTCATAGCAAAAGAGCTCTATTAAGAATCCAACTCAGTGCCATTTAATGATTTTATCACCTCAAACAAACACTTGCCTCCAGAGTCAGCTCATCACGTTTCACTAGAATCTTTACTGGGTCTGACATAAACTTGGTTGTCATCTCCAAAATTTCATTGGGAAGTGTTGCAGAAATCAATACAACCTGCAAGAAGCTTAAGCATTTACAAGAACAAATAAATCTTGTAAAAATAAGCTATTAGCATGCTTGATCATGCAGGCTGAAAAAAAAAAAAAAAAAATCAAATCTCATGTATACATGAGACTCCACCAGCAAGGGAACTTCTTGTGTAGTGATAATTTTGAGCAATCTTCAGCAAAGAAGATTAAGCTCTGTGCTACTTGAAGCAGATAACATAATTGCCCAAAACTAGATTAACAGTTTCTTTCCAGCAACTTCAATGTTTTACTAATTTCACTTTGACATGAAAGCCAGATGTTTAGCAATAGATAGCTTCTCATAATCTATCTTAACAGATACCAGCACTCCTTGTACATTTCAAATAAAAACATAGTATAATAACGACAAAATGAACACATCTGGCACACAGTGCACTTGTTTTTGTGCCAAACAATTAAAAAGCACTGCAACTAAAGCAACAATTATGCTACACCCAGTCACTACGAGCTGGGATTCAGAATAAAAATGCTCCCATTCTCATTCCAGGTTTTGCATGTCCTGTCCATAACTATCTGGGTCTGAAATCAAGCAGATAAGGCATGTGTGTGTGTGTGTGTGTGTGTGTGTGTGCAAGGGAGAGAGAAAACCTGAAGATCTGGTGGAAGGTATCTGTAAACATCATAAATTTGATCCTTGAACCCTCTGCTTAGCATCTCATCAGATTCATCCTAGAATAACAAAGCAAAACAGAAATCATTATATGCCAGCAGACATCCCCAAACCTGACTAGCAAGGATAAAAAGTCATGCCTTTGTTCAAGCACCACCTTAGCTAAAAAAAAAATACATATATAAGGAAAATACAAAAGGGAAAAGAAAATCATCAACTCACAAGAACTAATAATTTAATGGCTCTAGTACGCAGAGTCCTCCTCTTGATCATATCACACACCCTACCAGGTGTTCCAGATACAACATGAACTCCATACTCAAGCTTCCTAATGTCCTCGCCCACGCTTTTGCCTCCAATGCAGGCATGAGCTTGTATGTTCATGTAGTTACCCATTGCTAATATCACTTTCTCTGTCTGAGAGGCCAGTTCCCTCGTCGGAGACAATATCAACACCTGAACCCTGTAAATATCAAATCAATATTATATGATTCTAAAGCTCCCAAAAGTACAGTATATTTGGCTATCGTTGATGAATTAGGGTTTCGTGGAATTTCAGAAAGATGACATAAGCACGAGCCGAATTCTAGCAAATTAACACAACAGAACGGAGCAGAACGAGACAAGATTGTTGAAATTAGGATTTTGATGTGATTAAAAGCGGCGGAAGGAAAGTTACTCTCGACTGGATGTATCGACGATCTGGCAGACAGTGAGACCAATCATGGAGGTCTTGCCGGTACCGGACTGCGCCTGCGCGATTACGTCGCGGCCCCTGAGTATGGGCACAACGGCCCTCTGCTGGATGGCCGACGGCTTGTTGAACTGATACTCGTAGAGCCCGCGGAGCAGATCGTCCTTGAGGCCCATCTCTGCGAAGGTCGATATGATTTCGATGCCCTCCGTCGTCTCGAAGACCAACCTGTCGTCCTCCGCGGCGGCTCTCCTCCCGGCCCGCCCTGCCGGAACCACGCTCATTGTCGCGGCCGCCATCGGTGTTGGAGAGGGAGAGAGACCTCGTGGCTTCGCGCGCGCTCGCTCGCTTGCTTGCCCTTTCCTATTGCCTTTCTTTTATTCATTTTGTGTATCCACCTAGACTTTCTCTATTTAAATTGAAAAACTTATATTCGAAGTGTAATATTTTTATGCAATAAAAATGATGAATATAATTTCAAAATAAACAAAAAGGAATCATAAAATACAGTAATTACGAAATTTGTAAAGATTGTGCATTTGACAATCGGTAATGTCGGTTGAGAATTTGCGGTGAACAAATCTATGCCTGTTCTCTGCCGACGTAAAATGTGACGAACAGATTCCTACCAAAAGAGAAACGAACACCCAAACGACCTTGTTCTGCAAATAGTGTAGTTCTTGTAAGAGTCAATTTAGAACTTATAGGAGCCTCATTTTTCAGCTATAGTGGACGACAATCTAGAGCTCATGTGATATTATTATGTGTGGGTAACGCACTGTCTGGTTATGTTCGATAGCATTTTCAAGTCTTTAAAGTTAATGATATACAAGCTTTTGATTAGGTGGTGCAACATAAGTTCATGTGCTTTGGTCTTCCAATCAAATAAGAGATAATTAAGGAGGAAAAGGTAGAATATGAACAAATATAGCCAGCAATGGGATTTTGCATATCTCACAAAACTACCTTTTATAATGTAATTTGGCAATTATGGTAAGTTGAATATCTATGTTGTGCATGCAGACGTTGGAAAAAAGAACATTTTGTGCCCTTTTGTAAGGAAAATACTCGTCCCATTTTGGGTCAAATTCCAGAGGCAAGATTGTAAACTACTCATCGCGTTTTCCTCTTTTCCTGTAGCTCTTGCTGCGGCCCTGAATCTCCACGTGATCGCTACTGCTTGATTGATCGCTGTCACTTCCAGAGCCAGACATTGTCCTGTTGAAATTGATGTACTGTTTCATGTCCGCTAAATGACAATATATACCACATTGTATAATGTTAATTGTGCTAAATGACCACTTTCAGAGCCAGATTGGCAATCATTCACGTCAGTCTAGTGAAGTTAAACTTAAATAAGGCTGATACGAAGACTTCATCCATCTTTCTAAATTCAATCTTATAAACTGTTGTAAACAATAAATAGTTTCCAGGATGATAACCTAGCTCAACCATCAACCAAAAATGATCGTTACTTGGATTTTTATTAAAGCTCGTGAGTTTTTAGATCATTATTTACTGTTGTAATCAATAAATAAGGCTGATAGGTCGTTACTTGGATTTTTATTAAATAACTATATGTCTAACTCCATGTATTCTAATGAATCCTAACAATTCCCCCGCCCTATCAAACCCTTGGTCTTAAGAGTTTTCAAAGCTGAAATCTGAAAATTGCAACTTCATGAACGCTAAATCATCGCCTTCTTAAGTAAAGACACATGGATAACAGGGTACATTACACTTCCAAGAGATAGCTTGAGTTTGTTGCCATATGACCAACCTTTTTCACTATTTGATATGGCCCATGCTATTTGGAAGATAACTTCAAGTTGGCATGGATTGCAATGGTGCTCTGCCGGTGATGCGGAAAGTCCCAAAAAAAGTGGCTTAGGAACCCAAAATACATAAAAAATTAGGAAACAATTAAAAAAATTAAATCAGAATTTAATAATACAAATTATAGACCCAACATTCAAAAAAATATAAACTTAGGGTATTAAAAAAAGGTATAGATGTCACACTTAAAAAAAAAAAAGAATTAAGAGTGATAAGTCGAGTTGAACGCTATAAAAATAAATACCTTTTAATAAGTTCTTTAATTTTTAAAAAAATCGAGAGAGAAAACTCTTATTTTCTATTTTATTTAAGGTTGTCTAATTTTATATTGTCTGTTGTCTGATAACTTATAAGGAGTGACTATTTATAAACTAATATAACAATTCTAAAGAGGTACAAATTCTTACTTAGGACAATTTCTTATTTAGGAGGAATTCCTATCTAAGTATAAATTCTTACACAAAAAATAAATTCCTAATTTAGAGTAATCGTTATTACTTAGTCCTTAACACTTTAAGTACTTCAATGATATTAATAAGGTCTGGACTCTCTTTCAAGTTTGAATTCGTACCATTTGAATTTGGTTGGCCTGAATGTCCTTAATTAACCCATTTAGTTTTTTTTTTCATCTTTTTGGTTCTAACCCATGTTATTAGGCTTTTTAAAATGTGTAATGGAGCTCTTGCATCGATTGAAAATCTAACTCGTGTAATTGGGCCTTTTAGAATGTATAATGGACCTCTAACATCCATTAAAGGCTTTCACCCATCATCTTTACAGTTCTCCTCATTTCCCCTTTCCTCGAAAAGATTCGTGTTCAAATCATCATCTTGTTTATACTTAATGATGTAGGGAAAGTTCTGAATGAATTTAATCCACTTGGCACGTCTTTTGTTTAACTTTCCTTGTACAAGTAAGACAGGAACTACATAATGACTCATGTTTTTCCTCACATATCTTTTCAAAATAAGTTCTTCAACCTGTTTTTTAAACTCCTTTGTCTCCTCTACTCTTATATGTTGGCAAATTTAAGATGGAAGCATCAGGGATTAAATCAATTTGATACTTAATTTCTCTCTTAGCTTTTAATCCACTTAGGACATCATTATGGAATACGTCTTCGAATTCTTACAATAGAACAACAATAGTATTAGGCAAAGACAGTTCAATCTTGTTGGTGTTAAAATAAATCTCTTTGTACAAAAGTATAATCATAGGTTGTTTGACAAAAATTGCTCTTTTGACATCACTTTCTTTTGCATAGAATCTTTCTGTTTTCTTCTCTTTCTCTTGTGTTCTCACATTTTCTCCTCTATTCTCTTTTTTCAATCCTTCTTTTTCTGTTTACTCTCATTTTTAATCTTTAATTGATCCTCATAAACTTTTTTAGGTGATAATGGTACAAAAGTGACGGGTTTTTCATTCATTACAAATGAATATTGATTCTTGAATTCATCATGTATAACTCGCCTATCAAACTGTCATGACCTTCTTAATAGAATATGACCCGTATGCATAGGTATAACACCATATAAAACTTCATTACAGTACCTTTGGATAAAAAATGATATGAACACTTGCTTATTTACTTTGATTTTATCACTCTCATTCAATCATTGAAACTTATAAGACCTATGATACTTTATATTAGGTAAATTCAACTTCTTAACTATAGTTGTGCCAGCAACATTAGTGTAACTCTCACCATCAATAATCATATTACATACCTTATTTTTGATAAGACACCTTGTATAAAAGATGTTAACTTATTGTCCCTCATTTTCTTCCTTCACTTGCACATTCAATGCTTGCCTTGTCATAAGAGCTACTCCATTAGCCAAATACTCCTTTCCATCACTTTTATCCTTTGATGATGACACAGGATCATCATCTTCGTGGTCATAGGCATATATCAACTACCTTATTCTTTCAGAAGTCTCATATTCTTCATACCTCCTTTACAACTTTGCTATTGCATTAACTTGCTCCTCTATCCTCTTACTCATATCATCAAATCTGGTATTTATTTGCTCAAATTGTTGTTGTATAGTTTTGATCTTGAATGACATGTTAACAGCTCCCTCCTGAGCAGCACCTTTGTCTTTTGAAGTCATATTATTTCTTTTGATTTAGATCTAGACTATGATACCAACTGATACGAAAAACCCCAAAAAGTCGTGGTTCAGGGACCTAACGCACATAAGAAATTAAGGAATAATCAGGAAAGCTAAATTAGAATTTAATAACATAAACCCAAGACCCAACATTCAAAAGAATATGAACTTAGGGTATTAAAGAAAGATATGAACGCCACACTCCAGAAAAGAAAGGAATTGGAAGTGATAAGTTAAGTTGAACACTACAAGAAGAAATACCTCTTGATAAGTTCTTTAGTTCTCAAAAGAACTGAGAGAGAAAAACTCTTACTTTCTATTTCACTCAAAGTTGTCTGATTTTATATTATCTGTTGTCTTATAACTTATAAGGGGTGTCTATTTATAAATTAAGAGAGCAATTTTAAAAAGATACAAATTCTTACTTAGTACAATTTTTATATAGTTACAAATTTTTACATAGAAAATAAATTATTAATTTAGAGTGATTGTTATTAGTTAGTCTTAATACTTTAAGTACTTCAATGATATTAATAAGTTATAAACTCTTTTTCAAATTTAAATTCGCACCATTTGAAACTTGATTGGTCTGAATGTCTTTAATCAATCCATTTAATTCTTCTTTTATCTTTCCAACTCTAGTTTATGTTATTAGAATTTCTAAAATGTGCAATGAATCTCTTGCATCAATTAAAACTCTATCTCGTATAATAGGACCTTCTGGAATATGCAATAGACGTCTTATATCTATTAAAACCTTTCACTCATTATCTTTATAGTTCTTATCAGCCGGTATGGTTGTAGTTTGAGAAAGACCCATTCATTGACTTTGAAGCTTCTCTCTATCTGATTTTTATCTACATAATACTTCATTCTCTGGTGCGATTTCTCTCTATCTGTCACTGGCTGAATTTGTATAGGAAAGGCAGCTGCTCTAGCAGTCAATCACCACCTAAATGATAGTTTTCCCTTATGAGCAAGGGAGACCCTTTATGAAGTCAATCATTATATGTCTCCATGCTTGTTCCAGCACTAGAAGCGGCTGTAATAAACTTAGGTAGGGAAGATTTTCAATTTTGCATCGCTGATAGACCTCACATGCTCGCACCTATTGCTGTACTGACTTCTTCATGCTTGGTCAGTAGAAATGTTGTTTGAGTCTAGCATTAAGTGGCATGAAATCCTAAATGACCTTCTACAATCGAATCATATAAAGCTTTAATCAATTGAGCTCAAAGACTCCTAATGGCAATTTGAATTAGTCTTAGAACCAGCTCATCCTTATCATAACTTCCTTCAATCTCCTTCATCCATGTTGAAACCCCTGTAGAAATAGCATAACATTCAACCTCTGTTTATCGCAACAATGCATTGGCAGCTTTGTTTTCTAATTCCTTTTTCTTTATAATGGATAGCATAGTTAAGACAAAGCAATTCAGTGATGCCCTTGTGTTGCACATACAGCCTCAGCCTTTGTTACAACAAGTCCCTTAGGCTCTCGTGGCCTGTCTTTATTGTGAATTGTTGTCCTTGCAAATAATGGCGCCGTTTAGTTACCACCATAATCACAATTAAGAACTCTTTCTCGTATATGGAGAGTCCTCTGTTTCTTGTGTTGAATAGTTTACTCAAGTAAACTAGTGGATGGTTTTCTTGCATTAGGACAACACTCATTCTAGCATTATAAGTGTTAGTTTCGAGGATGGGGTCTCATGGAAATCTGGAGTGCCCTGAATGCTTGCTGCGCCTCTTGACCCCTATGGAAATTATCCTTCCTTAGTAGATCCGTTAAAGGTTTGCTAAGAATTCCATAATTCTTAATGAATTTTCAATAATACCTTATCAATCCAAGGAAACCGCGCATCTTATTAATCCAAGGCACACTTGGACAATTTCACAAAGAGCTAACGCCAGCGCAAAATTCCCAATACTTCTTTAAAGTGCTGCTTGTTTGCATTCAAATCAGAGTTATACACCAGTATATCGTCGAAGAATACTAAGACACATTTCCACATAAATGGGGCGAATACCTGCTTCATTAGAGATTTAAATGTGGCTAATGCATTGGTTAACTCAAAAGACATTACTTGGAATTTATAGTGCCTTTGATGAGCTCGAAATGTCGTTTTTGCAATATCCTCTTCCTTACCCTGATTTGGTGATAAACCACCGGGAGATCCAACTTATAGAAATAGTGAGACCCGTGCAACTTGTCGAGCAAGTCATCAATGATGGGCATTAGAAAATTGTCCTTCATCATAATCTTATTAAGGTGCCTATAATCAACGCAAAATCTCTATGACCTATCCTTTTCTCAACAATAACACCGGCAGCGTAAACGGGCTATTGCTATTATGGATTAACTTTGAATCCAGCATACTCTGCACTTGCTTATTCTTAGTTTCAACTTTGAGGTCACGAGGGTAACAATATGACCAGTGGAATGCAATAATCCTACTCCCTTGAAGGTGGAAACGTCTTTGATTCCTCAAATATGTCCTAGAAATCCTTCAACACCTCTTGGAGTTCGTCTGGACAGCCAACACTTGAAGATGACAACACTAATATGAAGAAAGGGGCTTGCAGGTCAGCTCCCCCATTTTTATCATCCTTTGGATTTTTTTCTCAAACGCAAAAGATAAGCTTAGGGCTTGGGCTTGCCTACTTAACTCTACCTTTTGCCCATTCCGTTCAAACAAAAGCTTCATTTTCTTGTGGTCTGACATTAATGGGCTGAAGACGCACAACCAATCCACACCCAAAACAACATCGTAGGCTCCAAGCTGCAGCAACTGTGTCTCTATCGAAAATGAGTGTCCCTGCATTTTTCAGGTGAATTTTGGGAATTTCTTCGAGCAATGAATCCTTTTGCCATTTGCCATAGTAACTGTCATGGGTGGCACCGCCCGTATAGGACATGCCAGCTCCAGAGCTTTCCTGGCATCTAAGAAATTATGCGTATCACTTATGTCGATGAAGATAATCAGCAGTTTCTAACGAACAAAACCCAGGCACCTTCAAAGTGCTGTGACTAGAGTTTTCAGTAATTGTTTTCGTCGAGATTTCATCGATAACCTCATCAGATTGCTCCTTGGAAGGTGACTGCACATGTTGGGTTTCGCCATTTACTTCCTCTTCTTGCCCTTTAATTATGCGCAATTGTTTCCTTTGAAATGGATGGCTCCATGTATATTTATCCTCGTACCCATAACAAATGCCAGGGCATTTAATGTCTTCCCATGATTTCTTTGTTGGCCTTCACCGGAGCTTTAGCCACAACAGTTATGGGTTTGGTCATCGGCGGAGACGGTGAGGCCATAGGTGGTGTAGTCTTGAAGGACTTGTCTCTTTTCCCCTCTGAAGCCTCCACTGCCACTTCCTGGAGTGCTAAGAACTCGAACGCCTCTTCTAGTGAAGTGGGTTTTGGGCGGATTTCATCACTAAACTCGGTTGAGGAAACTGATACAAAGAATGAATCAATCAATGATGGGCTGGCTAGCTAATAACAGAGACGTCAGTTTCTCGAATATCATTATCATTTTCTTGATTTCCATACATTTAGCATAGGTCGCGAGATTTCGTTTTCTTTTTAGAGTGTGAAATCAATTTCCAAGAAGAAAATCACCTACTCGAAGCATCAAAAAGACATTTTCTCTTTGATGTTGTCAAAATACACTGTTATCTCCTTTCTTAGCCACTCTTTTCAAATCCCACACAACCCCCTCTCCTCCAACGCTGATCTCACCGCTACCAACACTTCCAAGTCATTTACAGTTCCTACTGAACTTAATCAATAAGTGATTTTTCACGTTTGTTTGTTAAGGAGATGGAGTTGTCGAGAAAGAAAAAAAATTACAAAAATGAAAAAGGGTTTTCTAGGATTTCCTGAAAATTTGTTAGATTTTTTGGGTGTTAGATAAATAGATTCTTGAATTAAATTACTCAATGTTCTACATGGGCAATTAAGTTCAAAGAATGTAAGCACAAACCAATTTCTGTCTGGTTGATCGGAGGGCCTCAGATATAGTGCATTGTGTACATTTTTCTGAAATTGCGTGGCCTTTTCAAAAGATTTATATACTGTGCATTTATACGGTGGGACAACTACTTTTGCTTAAGCCTTTCATGTGTTAGTTTAGTCTTTGGCAATGTAACATTTTTCGGAAAACACTTTATATATCTTCTTTTAGGTAAAGAAATTTAACTCGCATGTTTGAATGCCTTTGTAATTCTCTTTCTATTTTTTTTGTTTTTTGGAGGTTCCCTAATTTTAAAGGGACAAAATTACAGGTGGGTGTCGTGATACATACTATGCATGATACTAGCAATGCTCACACTAAAATTTGGGTATGCCTCATCTGATTATTCATTTCATGTGACGAAAAAAAAAAGGGACTACGTACATGCCTAACACCAGCTTTTAAAGAGATAAAAGTGCTGTTCTATTTTCTTCCTTTTGATGTAGGTGACCAAATGCTGGAGTGGGGTCCTAATGTGCAAGTTCTCTATAATTGGAGAGTAGTTAGTCGCTCTTATTTTTTATTCTGACATTTGTGATGCTGTGTCTTTCGTGCTGTAAGTCCCCGGGCATAGGTGCTTGCTTTGTTGTTTATTTGAGAATTTATATGTACCCACACTGAAATTTTGATACTGAAGTAGAGATGGTTTGGTAGTTGAATAGATAATGTTACTAAGTTACAGGTGGACATTTAATAGGCATAATTGTTACTGTTGAAAGTTTTGGATATTCACTATAGGAGTGCTGGTGTTGTTTGTTCTTGTTGTAAATAACCGTTTTGGTTGTCCACTAGTTGGTGAATGCCACGAATAAAATGATCTTGATTGCTCCCAAAAAAAAAAAAAAAAAAGAAAAATGCATGCCTAGACACCATTACTTATCCCATGACTCAATTTCCCCTCTTTTAATGAGACATAAGAAGTTAATATATCAAAGTAGATGCAAGAAGATGAAATTTATATAACTCTTTGTTGCATAGATTTTTTTTTCCCTTCACCAATTTTCTTACATAGTAAAAAGTCTTTTTTTTTTTTTAAAGTTAAAAACTCTAATGGACCATATTGCTAATTTTCTTTCCATTCTATTGACAATGAAAGCATTAGCATTAAAATCTCTTTGTTTCAAAACTTTTCAGCTCCATCCAGAATAAATATGATGATGCTACTATAACTTCCAAAAAAGCATACAAATTCTTTTAGATAAAATTAGTTTCTTAAGGAGACATTAGGAAAAGTTGCTTGAACACATGACTTCTTTAGTTTTCAGAGGCTTCCTATAGTTGCTTGAGTTGTAAAAGTTATTAATTAGTGTTCCTAATGAGCCATTAACTAGGTAGCATGCATATATATTGCTCATCTCTTGCCTTTTCTATTCTCATTTTCTGACTCTTTCTTGGATTCATCGTTCTTGTTAACATATGTTAGGGAAATGTGAGAACTAAAAATTAGAAAGTAATTTGAATAGGGTCCAAATAACAAACATGCTCGTGGGTTTAACATTATATCTAAACCCAAAATTTTAAGACATTGGATTTATAGTTTCTTTCCACTTATATGTTATTTATTCCTCCCTTTCACTTCCAACATGGGATTCCTTAACTAGATGACTCATATGCTTATACTTGAAATGTTGACAATCTTCTCTTTAAACATGAGTCTCTTTCACATTAGTACTCTCCTTAAACACACTAAAAGTTCATTATTACTTCCTTAAGCTTGCTTGTGAGCTAACCTTACTATAATTGATCCAAAGTGTGCATTTACCAATGTTCCAAAAGCCATGCTTATATATTACTACTTTTATTTTGGAGCTACGCCTTATAACTTGGGCTTTTGCTTTCGATGAATGTAATCTATTTTTTTCCTTCTTTATGAGAGTAGTAGCCATGAGAAACATACGTTGTCTATACTTATCACTTGTCAAACTATCAGTTTTGATACCATTTGTTAATAAAACACAAAAGCCCAAAATTAAAGAGAAATTCAAATAAGGTCTAAGTAAGCAACAAAATTGTGAATTTGACACCCCATCTTAACCCAAAACTTTAAGGTATTAAGTTTATAAGTTCTTTTCACTTATATATTACTTCTTCACTTCAATTCCAATATGACATTCCTTAACCACATAGCTCATACACTTACACTTAAAATCTTAACAACCTATACCTCTTTTGTACTTTTATTTATACATATGACTGATCTTAATTATGATTTTCCTTTGAAAAGCAAACAAGGAAAAGATATATTTTAGCCAGTTGGATCTCGATGAAATTGGTACATTTGTTTTAAACTTTCTTGGACATTTCAACGCAATGAATAATAATTATTCTAACTATTATCCATTTGCCAAATTGGTAACCTTATTTATGAATCATCTTATTATCTGACCTAGCTATGAACTCTTTGTATGAAGTAAGAAGGGAACTTTTTTGTAAGAACTTTTTAACATATTCTTGATTAATACATGTCAAAAATTTGAACTTTTTTTCACTAATGTGTAATTTTCTAATTCTTTTTCAAGATCAAATTATGAAATTTCATTTATTTATTATTAATAAATTTCATAATGATAACAATGTCCAAAATATGATGCATAATTTATTTATTATTAATAAATATGATGTGTAATATTTTGAATTGAAATATGACATGTCTCGATTTTAATTATTAACAAATAGACATACTAAGTGATTCTTTAAAAATATATATATTTTTTAGGATAAAAATAATTGTTATTAACAAAAATTAAGAGTAAACATTTAATATTACTAAAATACAATAAATAGAAAAATGAGAATATCAAGCAATAGAAATTAAGAGTAAAAATCTAATAGTATAAACAAATAAACCTTTAGTCTTTTTTTTAACCAATTCTAAATAATTATGAAGGAAAAAGAAAACTTAATTTTTTAAAGATGAAAAAAGTGCAACTGAGAGCAATAATAAATAACAGATTGTGTAATATATGCATTAAAGTGCAAAGGTAATTTTTGTTGTCCATAAGTTAATAAAAGCTTGATATATATAGAAATAGACTTATGAATTGTATATTTTACTTATTTTTGTACGCTCCCATATATAAACGGTTCGAAAAGAATTGCGAAAAAAAATTTTGTAAGATGCAAAAAATATAGAATTGTGTGTAATATTAAATTAAAATGGTTCGTTTTATATGTTTAGATAGATAGACATATATAACTTTTATCTTACTAATTAATCTTTTGCTATCTAGTCCAAATGGTTTTAATTGAAAAATAAGACTTATATTTTTGAAGAAAGGGATACATGAAAAGTTAGTCCTAAATTTTTATAAGTTTTTATAATTAGGTCTTAATTTTTTTATACTTTTATTTAAGTTTTAGATCTCTTAAATTTGTTCCAAATGTTTTTTTTTTTTTTTGGATAACAAGCTGTCAAAACCATTAGAAATTGTACATTAACCATATGAAAGCTATTATACCTTGACCATTTTTTTTGTTTAAAAAGGATTGATTTGAAATGAATTTAAAAAGTATAAAATCCAAATGAAAATACAAAAAATATTAAGAATCTAATTATACAAATTTACAAAGATTTAAAACTAATTTTTTGCTCATCCCTTTAAAAAAGTAACAAAAATAAACTAGGGTTCAATATTATAGTAAGATGCATTCTATTATACACATATGCTTGGAAAAGTTTGTTTAGTAGTGATAAGTTTACATATAAGTGCTTGTAAATGGCAAGATTGATAAACACATAGTAAACTTCACAAAATTAATCCCAATCTAACCATTTTTGAATAGTATGGAAAGATGAAGGGAAAAATAATTATCAAAGATACCAAAAAAAAAATTGTGCAATAATAAAGTAATAGGTTTAGTAATATATACCATAGAAAGTAAAGCATATAATGATGTTTTAAACAAGTTCATACATGGGTGTATATAAGTAAAAAAGAGACATATACGAAATGAATTTCATAATCTTATTCTCTTTCTTATAATTCTAAATGGTTAGGAAAAATAAAAAGGAGTTCAAAATTTAATAATGCAAAAATTATGATGTAAGGTTAATTATTAAAGTAGCAACTTTATTAGTATGCATCTTATTATGAGAAAGTTGAATGAAATATAAAAAGTAACAATTATTTGTATCACGAACATTAAATATAAAGGGTGAAATTGAGGTTAAGGATGACAAATATGCGTGTTTCATTTTTTGTGCATAAAGATCAAATTAAAGACAAATTGCACTACCATAATTTTTTAAAACATATAACAACTAAAAGGTCTAATAATAGTTTTACATTATGATTATATATTTTTAGATTTTTGTACTTATTTTGACAAGTAAGATATTAATTTTAGTACTTTGTTTTTAAAAGTTGTTCATTCTCCAAAAAATTTTCTAAGGTAAGATATATGTAACAAGTTTTCATATACATTGCACTAATATCTTCATATATAAATTATACAGTAACATATTATGACTATGAAATTAAGCATGGTGAAGAAATAGAGAGCTTGAGATATCTAGACTTTAAATAAATTTTTTAATTTAAATATAACCTCTCAACAACAATAAGTAATCTATTTAGAAATTTTCTTTCTTTTACCAAATCTCAAATATGAAAATTAGTATCATGGACTGTATAGTTAAGAAAAATAAACACTAAAATATGATTCAAATCCCTTGAAATTTCAAATTATAAATTTTTAAGTTTAATTTAAATTTAACTCTTTTTTTTACCAAATATATAGACTAATTACAAGTTAGCTAAATGGAGTTAAGATTAATTTTTTTCCTTTTTTTTTCTTTATGGCCTTACCTTTTTCCTTTTTTTTTTTCTTTTTCCTTATTCCCTCAACTCAATGCTACCTTTTCTTTTTCTTTTTCTTCATTTGCAACTACTTACACTTACCTATAATTAACAAAATCAATATGGTGGAGTAATGTAAGTAGTGAGGATGTTAACACGAAATCCCTAATCTATATATAAAGTCTGAAGTGTTAAGAGAAGTTTAACTCCTTCAAAGTTTGTTTACTTGTGGTCTGTTGAGTTTTAAAAGTTAGCTAACATTTTTCCATATATTTTCATTTGTTAAGGCATAATGTAGTTGTGCTCCATATGCTCTTAATTTCTTATTTATGTAGCATATACAAGTTAAGTTGTAAAAAGAAATAAAGGAATTGATTATTGTTAACACAATCCTTTTTTTTTTTCCTAGTTATTTGTTTCTTAATTCACAATAGCTTGTGATTTTTGCAACTAAGGTTGCTCCCAAGGCTATAGATCTAACTAGGATTTTAACAATTTGGTATTAAAGTCGATTATGGTTAAGGCTTAGCATGATATTGAAATTCATTTACTCTAGTAGTAAATGATAGGCATGAGCATTGGATTAGAACAGGTAATGAAGCAACTCTCAAAATTATTGCATGCCAAGGAGAAGAAATCCAACAATTGACATCATTTAATTATGAGAAGTATCAATGATGAAATAATAAGTATAGGTGTCACCTTAAACTAGCAAAATTGGATTTTCAAAGTATGATGACTTGAAGGATCCAACTTCATGGATTTGTAAGGTCAAGCTATTCTTTGATTTCCAAAGGATTGTAGTTAAAGACTAGAGACACATAACAATATATTAAATGAAGGGACATTTGTAGCTATGATATCAATAACAGTAACAAATGCTTCATAATCTAACTTAGGAATAGTTGAAATGAGATCTCCTTAATAGGTATGAAACTTATGTTTTTAAGAATGCATTTGTTGATTTATGTAAGTTGAAGTAAATTAGACATTGAGGGATTATAAGGTTTAATTTAATTGACTTTTATCCAAGGTGGGTGTGTCTTCTAGCTCATTGCCTTTATTAGTGGTCTCAAAGAAAACTTGAGGGTTGACATACAAGCTTAAAGACCTCAGAGATTGAATGAGGTAAATGGGTCAATAATAATCCATTATAATAAAAGTTTAAAGAAACTAAGGGTTAAAGGTTAGACATCTAAATTCCGAGAAAATTCCCTAAAGTCTTACAAAAATGAATTTAGTTTATGGGTGTGTACTGTCAATGTTAGAAATAATGTTAAAATCCATTTTGTTGATTGGTTTACGCCCATAGAACTTTAAGAATGTTAGCAACAATGGCTATGCTTCCATTGCAATGAGCCTTACATGCTTAATCATTAGTGTAAAAAGCTGTTTCTTATTAAGCTAGAACATGAACTTAATGGCATTATAGATGTCTAATCAAAGGAGTTTAATGGTAAAGTAGATTCTCTGAAAATCTCACTACATGCTTTAGCCGGATTCCAAACTCCTCATATTATGCAAGTTCAAGTTAAGGTGAAAGGGTTAATAATCACTATTTTAATTGATTCTGGGTTAACTCATAATTTTCTTCATGATGTTATTACTTGTACGATGAGATTAACCATTAATCTACTCCTCATAATATAAGTAATGGTGGCTAACAAGGAAAGGCTCACTAGCTTAGGAATTTACAAAAAGGTACTTATTATCTTTTAAGATTCTTTACTTAAAATTGATTACCTTATTTTGCCTTTGAAAGGTTTTGACCTTATTTTAGGAGTTTAATGACTCTAAACCCTTAGCCCCATTTTATGGAATTTGAAGGAGTTGAAGATGAAATTTAGATCCAATTAAGATTTGACTATTCTTCAAGGCATTTAGGTTACGCCTCCTTAACTAGTTGGTGAGAAGGCTCTCCACTGAGCTTTATGGTATAACCAAGGAAAAGGAAAGTTGTTACAAATTCTAATGGAACCACTAGATTAAGAGTTGCTAGTTGATAATTATAAGTGGAACTAGATTTAATAAGAATTTCTTGAACTATTTTTAGCCCTTTTTAGGCTCCTGCCTTAGCAAGAGTAAGACCATCGTATTCCTTTACCTTTAAGAAGTATCTTAGTCAATGTAAGACCTTTTTAATACCTATACTTTTAGAAGCAAAAGATTGAAAAAATACTTGCCTAAGGAATTATATAACCTAGCTAGAATTCATACTTTTCACCAGTAGTTCTTGCCTAAGAAATTTGATGGATTTTGGTGATTTTATGTGAACTTTTAGCTCTTAATTGACTTATTATGAAAGAAAAATTTCTAATCCTAGTTATTGAAGAGCTTCTAATTGAGCTCAATAGGGCCCAATGGTTTACCATATTTGACTTGCATTTTGAATATCACCAAATTTGAATGCATCTTAAATATGTCTTAAAAATGACATTTCAAACCCACTATAGGCACTTTGAGTTCTAGGTAATGTCATTTGGACTTTTTAATATGCCTTTTACTTTTCAAGCTCTCATAAATGATATATTCAAAAAATACTTAAGAAAATTTATTTTTGTCTTCTTTGATGGTATTTTAATTTATAGTAAAAAGTGGCATATATATGGAAATCATGTCTAAACTTAAGAATTTTAAGGGCTAACCTGTTTGCAGTGAAAAAAGAAAACTATTATTTTTCCCAAAGATAAATTCACTACTTGAGACATATCATTTGTAAAGAGGGAATAAGGGTGGATCTCGATATGGTTAGTTGGCCAAGACCCTCTTCTATGAAGGAATTTTGAGGCTTCCTTAGCCTAATTGGATATTATTGTCAATTCATTACATAATATAGGTTTACAACTTGACTTTTTATTGATTTGCTAAAAAAGAATGCTTTTAGATAAGGAAAGAGTGCTAAAAAAAGTTTTTATACACTTTAAGGAAACCATGACATAAGCCCTTATTCTTGTACTGCCTAATTTCTCTTCACTATTTATCATTGAATGTGATGCCTTTGGGAATGTTGTTAACATGGTTTTAACATAAAATAAACATCCTATTGTATATTTTAACACCAATATTAAAGACTGAAATTTATTTTGGCAACTTATAAGAAGGAGATGATGATTTTAATCCTTATAGTTTAAAAGTGATGTCCATATTTATTGGATTAACCCTTTATCATCAAAACAAACTAGAAGAACTACAAGTATTTATGAGACTAGTAGATTGTGATAGAAACTTAATAATGGTGACTTTCAAAATATGACTTTAGCATTAAGTATCAGAAAGGGAAATCAAATTCTACTATGGACTTATTATCAATATAAGGGAAATTTGAGATCTTAACTTTATTAGCTTTAACCCCATAGTGGCTTAAGATAATTTAAAAGGAGAATGATGATCACCATCACCTTTAGTGTCTTCATCGACTAATTTTAAAGGCTAAGGTAATAAGCCTTGGATAAGTACAACATGAAATTTTGTTTTTGAAAAATAAAATCTTTCTACTTAAGGATTCTAAGTTAATTTTGGAGCTATTAAAAAAGATTTATGTGGGTAGTCATAAGGAGTATTTTAAAACCCATCATTAGCTTAAAAAGGGTTTTTATTTTTTTTTGGAAAAATATAAAGGCATCTGTTGAAACATTTATCCACAGTTATAATGTTTGCCAATGACATAAGTTAGACCTTTAAAAACATATAGGACTATTGAATCCTCTTCTTATTCTAACTCAAGTATGGGTTTACATATTTATGAATTTCATTGAGGGTTACCTCCTTTTAAGGGTAAATCTATTATTCTGGTGATAATTGATTGTCTCTTAAAGTACACTTACTTCTTACCTATCTCTCATCCATGTACAACTCAAAATTTAAGGTAGACTAAGTAATAATTATTTGTTTATCAATCTTTTAAGTTATCACTTTACCTTTAAATGTGAACACATCTCATCTTAATTAAAAATCCAATTAATATCATTATACTTTTATTATATAATATAAATTCATTATAAAATATCTTATAATTAGTTAAGAGTATGAAACTTATGGTTCAAACCAATTCCTCTCTCTTTATACTCTCAAAGGTATATTAACATGTCCTTACCAATAGCCTCAATTTTTTTGCCTTGCAATGGTGTTAGATGTTTCACATAATTACATCTTACAAATCCAAAAATGTTGTTGGTATAGTTTTCTATAAGTAGTTTTTGGAACAATTATGAGAACATTGATATTATTGTCTTTCTACAAAAAAAAAAAAAAGTTAGATGTATACATACAAAAGTAATAAAATGCAATCTAATGAATCATTGATTTGTCATTAAAATATCATCATTTTGATATCTAATGGAGAAATGTAGTGATATTAAAAATTTTAGTGTTCATTTTCAGAATGACAAACAATTAATCTGATTAACTGTAAGTGTGATAAGTGAGGACAACTTGAAGACCTAGTTGATGAAGATGGAATGAAGGCTTAAACTAATGGAATTGATGACTACAAAAAGGTAGATTTGGCTGTTTGTTGGTTTACCAAGGAGATTATTATAACCTTGTATAATAGCTAGAGAAATCACATAGGTGGTCAAATTATTCTGGTGACTTGAGAGTGGTTTCATGCTATATTTTTAAAGATATACTTATCACAAAATAACTTGTAGAGATTCAATCTATCCTTATTTTTGCCCTTCAACATATTTAATGGGCTGGACAAGAAGTGTCCATGTGACATAAGGCACATAATGGATAAATATAAATGATAAGTATTTATAAGAGCATGATATGTAAGTATATTAAACCATATGTAGTAGTTATTGACCAAGCAAGAATGGTGAATGAATGAACTAGAGAATAACAAGATTTCAATAAGAGATGGAAGGTCATATTTGACTTTAGGCCTTAAAGTAAAAGGAGTTATAAAGCAATAGAGGAACAAAGCTAATGAACTCAATTGGTCATTTTTAAAACCATCAGGTTTATTTTAATTCTCAAGAGAAGTTGGATAAATATTGGAAATACAGGAATAGATAAATGACTTAAAAAATGATTATTTTGCCTACTAATTACCATCCTAATCAACTTTTTACCTTTACTTTCTAAAATTTATTCCATTATTATAAATTTCTTTGGTATACATTTTGCTAATACATCTATCCTTAGCCATATATTTATATATATTTCATGCATAAATTAATAGTTTACACATATCAACACCTATGGGCAACTCTATCAATTTACATATTCTAAGTTCAAATAAAAGTTGTGTGATTTTGTATATCAAATGAACTTCTAATAATTTTGGCTAAAAAATAAAAGAATTCCTAATAATCAAAAGCAAGCAAAACCAATATTAAATAGGTATCAGTTATTAAAGTATACAAAGTTTTCCAAAGATATGAAGAAAAATATCAAATACAAATTTTGAGATAAGAAACCTCTTGAGATGGGAAGAAAATATTAAAATTAGTTTATTTTTATGAAAATACTAATTTTAGTAATAGTATAAAGTAAAAAATAAAGTAAGATTGATGTGTAATATGCGCATAGATAATGTGTATACATAAAATAATTAATCATTAAAAATTTTATATAATAAAATTAAAAATTAAAATAGTAGAAACGAGTCTTTTATACAAAATATTCATTATTCCAATATTGTAATATTACATTTACTTCTTTAAAAAAAATTATCCAAATCTCTTAACTCATTCATAAATTTTTAAGTAGTGAATTTAAAGTATTCTTAAATTTTAGTAAGTAAATTAAAAAACTAACTAATTTGCATAAATGCTAAACTCAAATAAAATTAATTGGTCGTATTAATAAATTAATAACTTGAATTTTAAATTATTTTAGTTTATTAAAAAATTTAATTAGAATATTCATTTAATTATTTTAATGATTGAATTGATCATTTGGTTAATACAAGGACTCTAGTCCTTTTTTTTAATTTTTAATTTTCAAAATTTTATCATAATATTTTATTTTTAAAAATAAATAAATTTAGTTTAAATTTATTTTATTCATAATATTCCATTATATACATGTTGATTTAAAATTTACATTAAAATAATAATTTTATTATAAAATATTAAATAAAAAATATTTTTATTCTTACAATTATTTAATTAAAAATATTAAATATATACATAAATATTATAAATATTAATAATTTAAGAAAATACTATAAGTAGATTAATTATAAGATTTATAAATTAAAATTAAAGTCATCTATTAATATTATTATTTATTTTTTTATAAAAAAATTAAATGATAATATTAGTATTATTAAATTTAAGTAAATTTATTTTATATTTAATTTTAATATTGATAAATATAAAAATTAATACAACTCACCCCCATATAAATTTGTATTTTATATATCCGAAGAAGCCCAAACTAGAAGAAGAAGAGTTACCCCATACAGTTACCCAACTGCCACTCGAGATAAATATTTTGAACAGTGAGCAGTGACCGAGTATACTGATTGGAAATAGTAACGGATTAGCGGCCGGTACCCTCAAGCTACATTCCTCCTAACGGCGCAGACGCAGCTTTAAAGAAATTAGGAAACAGGAGAATGTGCCCTGTAAACCTATTCCGGTAACTTTCCAGCTTCGATCGGATCGAGCCACCATCTCCGGCGCAATATGAAAGGTCTTTACTCGGGCATTGCGGTTGCGACCTAGTTCGGTGGTGGCGGGCGCAAATGCTTGAACGGCCCAGAATCTGTTGTTGGGATCTGTTGATAATCTCCATTCACGCATCCATCCATCCGTCCGTCCGTCCGTCCATCGACGGACAGATCGAAAGAGCGAAGTGAGGTTGGGGTTCAGTCAGTCGGTCGGGTCGGCAATGTTAGGGCCTAGGTTTTCGATTTTCGGTGGTGGTGGGAATGCGAACAAAGTAGCAGATTATGATGACCGACGACGCCTTGTCGAGCAGCCAACGCTAAAGCTGCAAGCCGATAGAGATATATACAGACCTGGGGATTCTGTGTCTGTTACTGTTGAGATACACAACAACAACAACAACCCTCCGTCCTTTTCCCTCGACGCTGCTGCTGCTGCTCAGGGCGTCGTTATTCCTTCTCCTTCTTCTTCTTCTTCTTCTTCTTCTTCGTCTTCGCTATTGATTGAAAGGCTTGGATTTGAGATTAAAGGAATCGAGAAGTTGGATCCTCAATGGTTTGCTACCCAGAAACCATTACCCGGATCCACCCACAGGAGAGGTTCCTTCCTTCCTTCCTTTGTTCTTTCCGATCTCTCTTCGTTTCTTTTTCTATTTCTTTTTCTTTTTCTAATCATCGAGAAGTTGGGTATTTGTTTGGCTCTCTGATTCTTTAAGGGATGTTTTGTGTGGAATACAAATGAAGGATTTGTTAACCCAACTCCTTAAATTCGTAACATACTCTTTTCCACTCCTTAAATTCGTTGAATGAACAATGTTTCCAGCAGCCCTTTCAGGATTTCTTTTCTCGCCTTCTCCATTCCATCTCGTGGAATGATTTTTAATAACAGTAGCCAAGTATAGATCAGCCATACTGGTAGAAGGTTTTATTCATTTCGGGAAAAGTAAAAAAAGAAAGAAAAAAGAAAAAACAAATGGAAATGAAATGTGTTCTTGATGTTGGTTTTTTTTTTTTTCTTTCATTGTGTTAATTAGCAGTTTTATTTGTTGACCTTTTCAGGCGAACATATTTTCATGGACTGCTCAACATCATTGATGGCATCGAGTCAAATTCTGACCTCTGGTGCCGCCAAAACATGTATGTTCTGTTTCTGCTTTGATACTTTCTTTTTCATCAGGAATGTGAATCCTTGTAGGCATTTCATTAGGCCCCCATCAGGTTAGTTGTTTGCATTTTCACTTGTTTTACCTTTAAGATTGCCACTTTCTATTATTTTCCATTATATTTGTGTACAGACTTTTTTCATGTTGAATGAATGGTTGATGGCTTTTATCATGTTTTATTCTTCAACTGGCATAAATTAGTTTACAATATATTTGGTGGTGGTTGTTGCTAGCTTAATATTTTGTCTCCAGTCTGTAGAACTTATTTCCATCATCCAACCACTTCAGTTTGTCTCTCCATGGTTGTTTTATCACCATATGTGCTTTGGTTTGAATCCATCGTCCTACCATTGTGTTTGTTCAACTTGGGCAATCATTACAAGGTGGGTATGGAATGCTTCATGCTTTAACTTGTTTCATGACAATTGTAGTGCTCATAGTAATTCTTTCACAGAATGTGTGTGTAAGTTCCTAATTTCGTAAATTGATACCCATATTTTAAGCAATGAAGAATGGTACACACATAAGGTTCATGATCTAGTGGATTTACTCTGGTCAATTGATTTGGTAAACTTCTTGATATACAGATGTGGTGCGAACTGTGTTGCCTGGCATTATTCCACCGTCTTATAGGGGTGCTACCATTCGCTATCTATACTATGTAAAGTGTACATTTTCAGGGTGCTGGTTGGTGTCAGAAAGTGGCCACACTCGCCGGCAGACCTCAAAAGATCCTATTGAACTGGTTAATTGGCTTATTGTCTTTCTCTGTAAATTCATTGTTCATATTCTATTTTAGTTTTCCTGACCATTGTTTTCCAGGTGCTACCATCATTGCTGTGTTTTTATTTCACTGTGATGGTGATATACTGTGGTTCACTTAGTATCATGTCACTTTGTCAAGTCAGACCTTACATCTTTCTCATTAGCTGAGCAAATTCTGTTGTTTGACATTTTATTGTAAGCTGATGTCATGATAATAGTTATTGGCTTCTACATTATTTTTGGAGATGGATTCCTAGCAAAATTTTTACTGCGACTTCTTAGATGTGGATATTATTATCTATGTTGATGGCAAGAGTCATGCCAATCATTACATCTTTTGCATGATATTTATTTAATTGAAAAAAGAAAAATAATGGGCAGTTGCATAAACTTTTTCTATGTTTAATGAGTATTGATTTAGCATTTGGGTTACTCTACTGGAGTTTTACTGTTCGACATTATGTATATTGCTCTCTATCCAAAGTTGCTGTTCAACAGTTTTTCCTTGGTTTTGCTGGCATTTTTTGCCACTCTTTTTGAGTTAAGCCTTTGGAACAACCTGCAACCACTTGTATTCTATTTTAATGCACAACATAGTTGGTCCTAATTACTTGGTGGTGAGGAAGAAGAAGAACACTCGGTGGTGGCAAAATGGAGCTGGGGGGCAAAATCTTCTACTGAAATCATGATGCTTCCCCAGTATTTGTCACCTATCAGTCTCTATTCACATGTCATGTCACTTGTGAATGGAAACTCTATTTGTTGCTAGATGGATATAATATTCATTTCAGATGGTTCAAACCTCTCTCTCTCTCTCTTTGTTTTTTTTTTTTCTTCCCCATCATCTATAATCTGTGGTAATAAGGTGGAGAATTCATACCCATGCACCCAATTGTATACTTGCATGTGTTTTTGGATTTTGCTGAAGACTGTCTAGTCCTCTTACCAGTCAATTCCTTGGAATGTTAAATATTTTGACACAGTTTGTTTTATAGAGTTATGATTTTAAATCCTTGTAGGAAGTCCGTATCCCATTGCAAGTATGGGTGACTCAAAAGAGTAGTAGCCTTCTAATGGAACATGTTCAAACTGATGGTAGGTAGTTCTGTTGCCATTTTACTCTAGTTTTGAATTTGCTAACTATCCTAGATCTGGAAAAACTAAATGCTCTGTTAGACTCAAGATCCTTCATCAATTCATCTTTGATAATCTCTGAATATTTTATTATTATTATGCTGCCTGCATACACTTGAAAACCAACTAAACTTGGTACGATGCTCTGCTGGCTCTTTTCCTCTGGCGTTTTATTGAAACCCCTGCCCATGCAACTTCCCCACCGCAATATAGCACTATAAGTTTCACCAATTGACTTGCTGTTCGGCCCAGAAAATTTGGGAACTAAAATACCTGTTAAGTATGAATTATTAAGCTGTGAATACTGATGGATAAGTTATTTACCTCAAAATTTTTAGTCACTCTACAATATTTGATAGAAACCTTGCTGAAAAGAAGCAGATAGTTTTGGATTTAACCAAACATTTTGTGGTCTCCTCAAGATAAATTAGACAATGCTGTGTGCTCAACTTTTGGAGTAATTCTACATGCATTAATTTATTTTTTTTTCCAATTCATGAAGAGTTTTAATATTGTGTTTAATATTGCACTTATTTAATCCTTCTTTAGGCCTCACAGAATGAGAGCCTTGTGTAGTGGGACACCATTTTCTTTTAATAGTGAAAGATAGTGACAAGATTGATAACCTAAAATGGAGGCTTGGCATTAGGGCATGCTTGATTGTGAATTAAATGTTGTGTAGTTTGTTTCTGCTGTTGTTTCTCTTATGAAAAGTCTACAAAGATCTTAAGTTTTGCTGTAGTTGAAGAATTATTACATTTCATCAAGAGCTCATGACCTGATATATTAGGTGTAATTTTTACTCACAGTACATTAAATGTCAAAAGGATATTTGTTCTGTAATGTCTTCAGGTGTGGTTCCCACTACAACCATCCCATTGGATCTATTTTGGAAGGAGATGGATGGAGATTCTGAATGGGTAGGCCATTTGTTGCCCTCTTTAATTTTTTTTTTTTTAACTTATTGATGATTGTAATAGATTTCACCCTAAACTTAGTTTATAGTAGAATGAAATAGCAAGAAAAATTTATATAGCTGACCCTAATTAAATTTGAGATTAAGTCTTTGTTTTTGTTTTTTAATGACAATTGTACATAAAGTATGTGTTTTTATGTGTAAGATGTATTTAATTGGTTCCAATTTTAATGCCTATACCCCTTTCTTTTGTGCAATTCATTGATCTAATTGTCTAAAATTGAATAGTCACTAAATGGTTGACCTTCTGAGACAGGCTAGAGCAAATGATTTAGATGATGGAGTTGAGGATGGGTATGAGAGCTTGAGGGATGAAATCTCATCTGTTTCATCCTACAATGCCATTAAGGAAAATGTACACAAGAACCTTGGGGGTTCATTGTCCTTTCAATCATTTGCAGTACGGTCTTCCAATAACGACGCTTCACATGCCGAAATAGGACGTACAAGTTTATCATCAATTCCAACACTTCCTCACCTCTCTGCAGCTGAAGTTTCATATGAACCTACTGCAGGTGATATATTTAAAACTCAATCAGTAGTATAGTCATTGCATTTTCTATTCTGACGATGTTTGTGCTTTACCCATTGGGCTGGTTATTGCAAACTACTTATCATTTTCTTCAGATGCCAGTGGAAGAAATAAAGAAATTATTGTGCCAACTGTTTGAGATGGAAAGACAGCTTTCTGAACTATATTTTATCTCTTAAAACAGATGTTTTATCACATGACAAGTCTTCAGCTATTCCCTCTCCAAGCCAGCAGAAAAAGATTATGGAAGTGCAAACTGAGGAAGATAGTGTAGGAGTATCATCTGCATCTGGGACGGGAAACAATGGACCTGGACCATGTAAACAAATATACTTCCTTCTACTCTTAAGATATACTTTAGACCCAGTAATAACTCTTATTGCATGCTCCTATAAACTTAATGGCAACAAACATTTCCTACAGCAGAAGGCTTTATTCGAGGAAGGTCTTATAATATCAGGATTGATGATCAAGTTGTTCTGAGATTTTCCCCAAAACATTCAGAATCCACTTATTATTTCAGTGACATGGTAATTGTGGTTTTGTGCTATTTTTGTATGCTTTTCAGTTTTCAAGTTTTTTTGGTCTCCCTTCTTGTTTTACTCACTTTTTCCAGTGACAGATAGGTGGAACTCTAACTTTTTTCCATGAAGGACCCAGGAGATGCCTTGAGGTAACTATGAGAACATGTACAGGGAAATTCATTTGTATTACTGAAGTTATTTAATCCCCAAGAGAACAGTAACATGAATGGATGCAAATATATCACCAATTGCATGTTGGGTGCCTCGACAGATAAGTTGTTGCAAAAATAGTCACTATGAATTATCAGTTAAGAGTTGTTGAAGCAGATAGAAGGATTTGTATCATGCAGGTTTCAATAACGTTGGAAACTTCAGAGACTGTTAACCAGCATTCCGTTCATCCTTCTCGCAGGAATTGCCCCATAATTACGAAGGTATCTGTTTAATCCTGTCTGGTGTGGCTTGGCCTTCAATCTCTTAAAGGATGAATTAAACTTGCTTTATTCATTTTCATATTGTTTTATTGTATAAATCTATTCATTTTTCTTTTATTTCTATTTATGATTAAAAAAATCAAAATTTCTATTGACTAATACCTCTCTATATTTTTTCTTAGGTAAGTTTTGCCAACATATAAAAGATATAAGTAATGGTGGTTTGGCCTGTAAAAGATACTTTCATTTGTGTCTCATCTGTTGAGCCTAAAGTTCTCTGAAATTTCTACAGTTCTCCATGAATAGAATATAGTATTATGCAATTTCTTGAAATTGTCTTCTTCAGTGCCTGAACTTCTATGTACGTGCTACGTATGCAGACAACCTTAGTTGGTTCTTTAGAATTAGGTCTGTCCAAGGCATAGAATTAGCATTTAAAGTGTAAAGGATGACATTGATATCTGCCAATAGGCATTTTAATAAGTCTCACATCATGTATGCTCTATATTTCTTGCAGGTTCAGAGTGATCATTACGAGATTGTTGCAGATATGGTGCAGACAAGCTTTCTCTTTTCAGTTCCTATGGATGGACCCATGTCCTTTTCTACTCAGCATGTCTCTGTGCAGTGGGCTTTACGATTTGAGTTTTCTATGACCCCAAAGAATGTGAATTGGACAAGGTATTCCTCTATGGTATCATTGCCATTCTTCTTCTATAAGTTATTAATGGATTTCGTCATGAAGTTTCTGTTGATCTTCAAGCATGGGATTTGTGTTATCTTGGTTTCTGATGAAAGCATGAATTTGTTATGAGTGTGAAGCATGTGCATATTTTCTCTCGATTTTATAACAAGTACTTTGAAGTTTTGTAATTATTTTGCACACACAGTGCCCAGTCTTAAATGATTACCATTTTGGTAATAACATTTTTCATTATCTGTTTAATACTCTGTTGACTGTCCAAACTTAGGTATGAGCACCCTCTTCTGATAGAGGGTAGAGACAAAAGTGAGTGGGTTCTTCCTATAACTGTGCGTGCGCCTCCACCTGGGACTGCAGCTGCCCACAGTCGAAATGAGAAGCCTTTCTCTTTGGAACCTTTGTGGGTTCACCCTTGAAGGTAAAATCATGTGTTTGGTTTAAATGAATTAATTGTGTTAACTAAGGATATTTCCGCTGGTGCATAAAAGAAGGGACAACAGAGGTTAAGGATGTCAGCCATTATTTTTATCTTTCTTTCCGTATGCCATGACTGTCAAGCTTTTGTAAGGAGTCTGTTTCACATGAAACATGGTAAACCAGCGTATCTGCCTAGTCTTGGTGTAGTTAAATTGCTATTTGACTAAATTCTAAGCTGTGGCAAAATATTCAGATGGTCTAAAATAAGACCCTGTTGTGGTATTCATTTTGTCGGTGGATAATGCAGCAGTGAATGATACGTTAGCTTTAATTGAATGAATTGGCAATGGTTGCCCCTGTAAGTAATGACCAAAAGGGAATTTGCTCTGGAAGTAATATATGTCCTTGAATGGCTATTTAGTATGATCAAGCACACCATGCCTGCAGTATGAAGATCCTTTTTTATAATTACATATATAGTCAAATGGATTGAGGAAATTAGGGATGTACCCTCGTCCTAGGCATGCAGAATTTGCATTTATTTTGTCACGGATGCCTCACATGAGCAATATTTTCATTAAACATCGCATGGTACTAAAGGCACATGGTTATGTCTGTTTTGCCAATTTAATCCTCTCTATCGATCGAATATTGCTTAATTTAATGGCGCAAACTTTTGTGCACTTCTTTGTAGAATTAACCTTATTTGATCCTTACCTGTTTTCTCACCCTTACTCTCCTTTGTAAAATTAGTCTAAATTCTTACGTGATGCCAGGAATTTGCATACTTGATAACTAAGTTTAAGCCAGGGGGAGCAGCGCTCCATTCATTTATCATCGCTACAATGCAGCTGCCAGTGGGATCCCTACGGCCGTGCTGCGCTGCTTCTGGTAGACCCGAGCCAAAGGCTTCTCTTAGCTCTTTGCTGCTTTTCATCACTTGCCCTTCGATCAATGTAGCTGCGATGAATACATGAATCTATATATTATCTATTATTATATACATTAAAACCCCGGCAATCTGGGGATAATACAATGAGACTGAACACTATAGCGAACCTGGATTCTTTTTATCACCTTATTAACATTTATTTGATTTATTTTGTTTTTTGTTCTTTTCTGTCTATTATGGTCATTTTGCAAAAGACATGGTGCCCACCTCTCTCTCTCTCTCTCTCTCTCTCTCTCTCTCTCTCTGGTGTGTAAATATTTATTATTACTATTTTGAATTGATTAATTGTTCAAGTTATAGGCGATTCAGCAAAAAATCATGAATTGAGATTGCTAGAACCATTAAAACAAAAGGGAATTTTCTGTAGACTTAATATAGAAGTCCTCCTTACAAGATGTAAAATATTAAAAAGTGAAGTATCATAACCACTGTGACCGCCAACATATTTCAGGATTAGTACTGAACCAGCTGTACCTTTAGGCCCCTCCTCATTTTAGACTTATGATTAACTTAAAATATCCTATAATTTCCAGCACTCTCGCCACATTGGCACTAAGGACACACACTCATGTCTACGAAAGATTTAGGGTACACACTCATGTGTCACGACATGGTACTGCGAGGGAAGCACAACAGACGCAGAAAGGAAGAAGTGCTTGCCTAGAACTTGAGTGTCGGATGCCTCGGGACCTTTTATTGAATTGACCGAGTCATCACTAATCATTCGAAATGTAATGACAATACTTTAAACCATCAATTTGAAAAATTGCTCTACTAAATTGTTTGTGTTATTAGGATTTATTAGGTTTAAGAGTATTGTTATGGTGGATGCAACCTACAATCAAGTTAGACATTCATAGCAAACCATAATACCACTATTCACATACCTTTATTTCTGTACTTCTTCTTACTTTAATATTTTATTTATTTATCTTCCTTTCTTATATGTATATCTTGTAATATTCGTGCACACACACTAAGCTTTCCGAAAGTTTGAAGATAAAATTTGTGGAGGATTTCGAAAGAAAAAGAAGAATACCTTTTTTGGAGACCTCGTACTCTAATTAGGATTTCACTAAGATTAAGAGATATTTTTAACAAATATCCCTAGTTTTAGTAAGTTTAAGATGATTCTAATAGTAATCCCTTATATTGATGATAGAAATAAGATTTTTGAAAAAATTTTAGAGCATTAAGAAACTTCTTATAATAATTCTTTGTATCGACAAAACGAATGAGATTTATTGTGGTTTCCTTCAATTTTGGAATCAAAAGTAAAAAAAAAAGAAGTGATGAAGTTTTATTTTTTTTTTGAAAAAAAAATTGCATTAAATTTTAATTTTCTTTCAAAAGGAAAATTGGACAAGAAAAATTTTAGTTAAGCCATTTATTTGCTCAAATCAACTTTCCTCGACTAATTATTTTTAGTAATTGAAGTGCAAAATCATGAATGAATTTAAATTTAAAATTTGAAGAGTTTGAAATATTTTTTTCCAATTTTTCTTATCTATTGCAACTAAGTGATTAAGTTTCAATTTTTAAATTGTAAAATTCTTGATCAATGACTCTTGATTATTTGAAAAAAATTAAAAACTTTAAGAGAATAGTTGATATAAGGCAATAAGGTATACTTAAAAGGATTTATCGAGTTATCGATATGGTGGCACTCAAATTTAAACAAGAAAATTAGAGGTAATTAAAATTATTATAAACAAAAAACAAGACTGGACTTTTAAGGCCTAAAGAGTGGATATTTATACACTGCAAGCAAAATTGAATTAGTATGAAATTGGTTTTAGATATTCAATTAAAGGACAAAGGGTTAGGATTGGAAATTAAGAAAAATAATCCAACAAAACCCACTCAAATTGCTCCTTTATTGCCCAAAACAACATGTGTTGGTCATTTAAAAGCATCCTTTTGGTACAAGAACCTAGTTGTTGATGCTCCCCCTTAAATGACATCACTTTGCTAACCATATATATGTATATATGTTTTTTGCAAAGAGACTTAGCTAACTAACTCTTCTACACTTGTTGACTCCTTTGTAATTTCTTTTAATTTGTTTTTTTTTTTTTTGGTTCTCCTATTTGATTTCACTCACAAACTTCCATGTTTTATCCTATTTTTGGGATTCCATGCATGGATGGGGCTTTGGTTATAATTTTGGTGCAAGTTTTAGAAAGGCATCTTAGAGGAAGTTGTAGGGTTTTTGGTGAAGGTCTTATAGATGAGTTTGGATGTGGTTTTGGGATTCAATTTAGAGCATTATGGTGTTAGAAGCTCAATTTATTCATGAAGATGTGATTTTTAGGCAATTTATAAGGTTGATTTTTAAGTTATGATGGTGATAATGGTGCTAGAAAATTGAAATGGAGAAATTCTAGTTGATCTTAATGTTGCTGTGACGTGAAAAGGATGGGCAATTTTGGTAACAATTTGCAAGTTTTATATTTTGATGATTTAGGGAATTTGTTTTCTCTAAAAAAGGAAAAAGGTTATGAAGAGGACAATGCTCATGAGACGGATGGGTTTATATTTTATGGAGAGAGATAGGTTTGATGGATTGGTATTTATGGGTCAAAGAAAAAAGGGAATTAAGTGAAAGAAGAACGAACATATAGGCTGACTTTGGGAGGATAAAAGTACAAGATATGTGTTTTTCTACTCTATATTACTTTCTTTCTTTATGTTAGTTACTAGTTTTGGTGGGGTTATTTTTGCATGAATTTTTTCCTATAAGATTTTTAAAATAGTGATAAGTGAAAATCACTGTAATATGATTATGTGATTTGAAGCAATTGGGATAGGTGGGAGATAATTAATCCCCTGAAATAGTTTTTATTATTTTGATCAAACTTATTGTTTTTTAATTAATTGATTTTTGTCATGGGTTTAGGCAAATAATCAATATAAATATTAAAAACAGAGAGACTTTTTCTTTAACTAATTACTCACTCTTTAAGAGAGTATTTCATTAACTATTTTATAAGTTGATTTTAATAAATAAATGAATTTTACATAGGATCATAATGAGGAAATTAATTGCTTCAAGCTTCTTATACTCTGGTTAGTTGTTAACTTGCTAAGAGAGCTTTTCTAATCATTTTTAGGAGGACTATCAAAATTTATTTGAACAACCTAATTAAATTCTCTTCTTGACATTATACCAACCTTTTCAAAAATCCTTTTAAGGTGCTAGGAAAAAGAAATGTTGTACTCATAAACCTCATATTTTGTGTTTCTAAAAAAGGCCCTCTTTAACTTCTATTAATTAAGAAATAAATATTAATTTTAGTATTATTTTATGATCTTTATATATTCTTCACCTTTTGTTTCTTTTAACCCCTCCTTTTTAATGTGAAGGACCCCTTCCTTTTGTAGGAGGAAAACCCATACTTCTATCAATAATTTAGTTATATTATTGTGACTTATTCTCTTTGTCACTTATTTTAACATCTATGGGCTTCTTAGTTATGTAGGCTTCAAAAAGGAGTGTAAGAAGCCTTTAGGGCTTGTTGGAGCTATTATTATGAGTTCCCTCTTAAGCTAATGGGTCTCTATAAGTTGGTTAGCCTTACTAGACCTAAAGATTAGGCTCTCTGAGACCCATAAACATTGCTATCTTATGTAACTTTGATGTAATGTGCTTTTGGGCTTTTATTTTGTGTATTAAATGAGAGAGCCTCCATCTAAGCCTAATGATACATTAGGTTTTGATAGCTTTTACCCAAAAATAACCTCTTTAAACTTTAATTAGATCTAAATATTGGATGACTTTAGATATAATTTAAGGAAATAATAAGTGTTGAAACTATCTTTCTTCTAGACTCATAAAGGGATGACCTTTAGGTATGGGTCTGTATTTATAATTAGACTTTGTAAATTAACTTTGTAAATATGCTTGTAATAGTAAAATTACTTATTTACGTTTCCATTTTTCTTACTTCTTCTTTTATTTTTGTCTTTCTTTTTTTCTTTTTTTTTCTTTTCTTTCCTTTGTATTCAAATATAACTAATCTCATGATCAAAATTCAAATGAACCATGTTTAAATTACAATTAAATCATAACTTAAATATAAGCTAAACGTGCTTTTAATGTAAATTAGTCCTAACATATGCAAGAAAGGGAGGAAAAAGAAAACACAACCCCTTTAACTACAACAAATAAAATTAGGGTATAATAATATGAAACAATTACTAGTTTTTTTACTCATTCTACTATGCATCCTTATTTCTCTAGACTCATTTAAGCATTAGAATATTAATGCAAGAGACTTCCTTTTGCCCTTTAGTCATGCCTCATATGGCACACCAAAACAAAGATGCTTCTTTTAGGCAAATCAACTATTATATTCCATATCAAACACATGATAAGAGATGTACCAGAGTGGCCATGAAACATTTACAAAAATATCATCCACCCAACATGCTTTCTGTTTTGTTTAAGCATTTGAATTCTAAAGTCATTTGATTATGGTGTTTTGGCCTTTATTAGGAAAACTACGGTAACATATGTTAGATCTAAGTAGTATGACTACAAAAGAAATGTATTCCATTTGGGTGTTTTAAAACTTTTAGTGAGGAATAAAAGATAATTTTAATTGTGATTGGTATATAGAGCCTTGTCTCTTGAGTTAGCACTTTCCTAAGACAAAGAAATGGATGATGATTTAGGATAATAAGAATTCATTTTTCTCATTTTTAGCTATTTATTAGTTGTGATCTTTTAAACATTATTAGAGCTAGCAAAAGTTCATCCAACTTAACTTATTTAAAGTGTGATCCAATTTAACTAGCAAAGATTGAAAAAAAAAAGAGTCATTGTTTGTATTCAAAATGATTTAAAACTTAAATATTTGATGTCTTAACAACCTAAGAAAATATAAAATAAACATGAACTAAATTTTTAATTGATTTTAATAAAAATAAAATTTATGGATTTTTTTGTCTTACTTTTATTTATAAGTAATAATTATTTTCTAAAGTTTTCCTAAATAATTGAATGGACACTTTTTTGTCTATCCAAATATGTCAAATATTAATTATTCCCTTTCACAACAATTTGGACCTTTCTGTTAACAAACCCATGTATCAACACATGGTAGTGAAATGAATAAGAGGTTTTTATACTAACTTAAGCTACCATAATCCAAAAGGAATTTGATTGATATCTTGTATATCTTATTATCCAACTTATACATTGTTCTCTGCCTTTATTTTATTTTATTTTTTTTTGATGAAGGAGGGAAATCACAACTTTGAATTTTTTTCAATGATGAAATTTGTAAAGTTATTGTAAGATAAAATTTGAAATTTATAATATTATTATAGCTTAAAACTATTATGACCAATATAAAAGTTATTAAGCTACTTTCATGATGTATATTCATTTAGTTATGACACTTTGTTATGGACCTAATGGAATTAGTACTCCTTACTCATGTGGTCTTGAGAATTCCCCCCCAAGTAGCCTTCTCACATTGGACTCATAAGAACCTTCGAAGAGAAAATTTTTAGTGTATTTCTCTTGTGAATTAGGTGTTATAAATGAGGGGGAAAAGGTCCTATTTTATACAAGTATTGGATAAGTTACAATCATTAGATCCCGCCTTGATTTAATGGTGGATATCACATCCCTTTAACTTCCATTTACCCCTATTTACTATCATTTATTACATGACACATTCCAATATATTGGCCTTCCCTAGGAGCCTACTACATTCATTGTGTTGTCCTTCCTTAGGAGGCTTCTAGATTCATTGTATTGCCCATTCCTTCTTGAACTGCCAATTAGGTTCAACAAGTTCCTAACTAACTTCACTCTTTAGAAGACTCTTCCATTAGATAAAGTATTCATACCTTAGCATACAATACTGCTTCAATATGACCCGATCTGCCATTATGAATTCAACTTCTCGGTCATATGAAGTTTTCGCTCCAAGTGGGGTGCACTATGACTTCCCTTGATCTGGATCTTCCTCGCCTACATGGTAAGACTTAAGCATACTCATATGGAAAATCGGGTGTACCTTTAATTTTGGTGGCAACTCCAGCTTGTGTGCGACCTTCCCGACTTGTTGTATTGAACAAAATGACCATTCTTAGTAACGAATCAGCCCTTTGTACACATCCTTGTACTAAAGAATGATGTGTAGTTTGGCTAGCATCAAGTCCCTGACTTAGAACTTTACATGTTGTCACTTTTTGTCAACTGACTTCTTTATGTGTTTGAAGGATTTACGTAGACACGACCTTGCCAAGTACGTTTGTTCTTGCCAATCTTTGGTGAACTTGTATGTAGGTGGACTATTTCCCTAATAACCCAATGTGACTACACTTAAAGTTTATGGTTGTTGCCCATTCATGATCTTGAACAAACTTTGGTTGGTAGACTCACTTTACTATAAGTTGTAGGAGAATTGGGCTACATCAATCAACTTGGTCCAATTTGTCTACGTTATGCTTGTATAGTGTTGAAGATAAATCTCCAAGAGTGCATTAACTTGCTCGATTTGACTGTTAGTTTAGGGGTGTAGGCTTGTAAAGAGCTTCAACTCTAACTTTAGCAGCTTAAATAATTCAAACTAGAAACACCCTATGAATTGAGGGTTGTGATCACTCACGATCATTTGAGGGACTCCCCAGTACTTGACCACATGTTTCATGAATAACTTAGCTACCTTCTTAGTTGGACAATCCTTCGGTGTTTTGTTGTTGACACAAACATCACATCCTTAGAGAACTTGTCCACTACGACCATAAGAGTTTGACACCTTTTGGACTTTGGCAAGTTCACTTGAAATCAATGGAAACACTTTCCTATAGGCGAGTTGGGATAGGAAACGGCTCTAAAAGTCCTGGCGACGAATGTTGTTCAAATTTGTCTTGTTGGTCTTTATGTAGACTTTAATGTCGTCCTGTATCTGAGGTTAGTAGTATTGGTTTTAAAGAGGACTAAGGTGTGGTGGATCCCTAGATGACCCTCCCACTTTGAATCATGACACTCATGTGACACCTCTTTCCTTAACTTCCCATGGAGTGGCACGTATAGTTATCACCTTTTGGTGTAAAGAAAATCATCCTTGCACAAAAACTATCGGGTCTTGCCCTTTCACATATACCTAATGAGGGCTTGAGCCTTCTAATCATACTTAAGCCCCTACTTGATGTGGTTGATCCATAGACAGTTTGGCTAACTCATCGTGTTTACTAGCTCCATCTTTCGACTAAGAGCATTAACTATGGAGTTAGCTTTCCTCAACTTGTACTCCATTATATAGTCAAACTCCGCAAGAAAATCTACCACTGAACTTGCTTTGGACTCAGCTTTTTCTGGTTCTGAAAATAACTCATGGCCACATTGTCCATTCTTACAATGAACTTAGACCCCAAGAGATAATGACTCCACATTCATAGGTAATGGACTACTGCGGTAATCTCCTTTTCTTGAGCAGTATACTATCGTTCAGTATCATTTAACTTTTGTGACTCATATGCCACCAAATGTCCTTCTTGCATAAAAGCAACACTAATAACATACTTTGATGCATTAGTTTTTAACTCGAAAGGCTTGGTGTGCTCGGACAACACCAGCACCAACTCCTTGGTTATGACTTGTTTTAACTAATCAAATGCTTTTTGGCATTGATTTGTCCATTCCCTACAGTTTCTCCTTCTTTAGCATGTCCATGAATGGCACGATAATGTTTGAGTAATTTTGAATGAAACACTGGTAGCAGTTGGTGAGGCTAATAAATGACCTTAACTCTGTCACTTTCATCTGTAACTTCCATTTAACAATGGCTCAGATCTTCATTGCATCCATTTGTACTCATTTGCCCTCAAATATGTGCCCCAAGAATGGAACTTCCTTTAGGCAAAGGCACATTTCTCACGTTTGACATATAAGTCATTTTCGCATAAGACTTGGAAAACTTATTTTAAGTGCTCAATATGCTCTTTGAGTGTCTGACTGTACACAACAATATCATCAAGGTAAACCACTACAAATCGATCTAGGAACTAGTGTAGTACCTTGTCCATAAGAGTGTAAAATATGGTCGGAGCATTGGTCAGGCCAAATGGCATGATAAGGACCTTGTACGACTTATAACGCGTTACACATGCTGTTTTCGGCTTATATCCTTTAGCAACTCGAACTTGATAGTAACTCAACTAAAGATCAAACTTGGTGAACCAATGAGCTCTACCAAATTGATTGAAAATATCCATAATGAGTGGGATCAGGTACTTGTTCTTAATAGTCAGCTTGTTTAGTACTCGGTAATCTATGCACATCCATAGTGACCTATCGTGCTTCTTCTAAAATGGGACAAACACACCAAATAAAGTTTTAAATGACTGAATGTATCTAGTATCGAACAACTCTTTTAGTTGTTTCCTCAATTCCTCTAATTCAAAGGACACCATACAATACTGTGCCATGATAGGTAGTTAAGTATCAGGCATTAGCTTGATCTGATGATCCATTTTTCTATGAGATGAAAGCTTCTTGGGTAACACAATAGGCATTACGTCCTTGAATGAATTGAGGATGCTATCAAGACTTCGCTCTTTTCACCCTTACTATCCTTAAGGTTACTAAGATGGTCACCTCACCCTTCTTTGCTCCTTTGGTGAGTTGCATTGCTGAAATCATCTTTTAATCATGGTCCGACTCACAATGGACCAGAATTATGCATTGGTACTATTTGTTCAACACACAAATACACTTAGCAAAGGGCAATATAATTGCATGGATTTTGTTTAGAAATTTTAACTTAATGACAAAGTCATAGTCATTAAAGAGAATTACCTTAAAGGTCTCTTGACTTCTCCATTGCTCAATCTAAAACTCCACGTCCCTAACAATTCCAACATCAGGGACCTCCTAGGAGTTAACAGTCTTGAGCCACCAGACTTCTTTCTCAACTTGAAGATTAAGTTTCTTTGTAACTTATTCCAATATGAAGAGATTGGATGCCTTAATATCCACAAGTGCATTCATCATGGTTTCTCCAATCTTTAAATTTGCAAACATAAGTCCTTTTGGCTCCTTTGCCTTCTTGGACTTGATTGAGTCAAGGATTTGCAGCGAACCCAATCATGCCTCCTCTTTTGGCTCATCTTTTTTATTAAGGGCAACCAACTTGGCCTTGTTTAGGCAATCTTGTGTCATGTGTGGACCATCATAAAAGAAGTATTTGTAAATATATACCTTCTTGTGTCCTCCACTACTTGATTCTATATGAGTTTTGGGAGGGCCAGCCGGTGGTTTACCTCAATTTGGGTGATTGAATCTTCCCTGATCTCCCCTACCATTGGTCTTATCCTTTAAATGAGAGTCTAATTAAGAGGTGGAAGGCACCTTTTACTTTACGAGAGATTTAACCATCGTAATAGTCATGGTGAGGTCTCCCAGATGGAACCGCTTCAGCTCTTATTTGGTCTATAACTTGAGACCACTCATGAACTGATGGTATGCCTCTGTCTCATTCATTGAAGGGATTAGAGTAGCAACTCCAAAAATTGCTTCACGTAATTACATACTGTGCCCCTTTGCCCAAAACGTTTTAACTCATCACGAGCTTCTTCTTTTACATATGCGGCATACTAATTCCATTGAACCTCCTCGAAGAATCTATCCGAGGTCATGATAAGATCTTTAAACTTATTATTTGACCAATAACACCACCATAATAATGTATTATCAGCTAAATACATAAATATAGTATTTACATGTGATTAGTTGTCATTAATCTTCATGGCTTGGAAGTACCATTACATGTACCATAAGAAGTTGTTCATGTCCTTGGCCATCTGTGAGCCCCTGAATGCCTTCGGCTTAGGTGGACCTTACATGGTGATCACCCCATTCACACGTGCTACCTTTGATTCTACTAGCTTTCTTTTAAGCTTTATTATCTCCGTGTGCATAGTTGTCATCATGGCCTTCAAAGGACTTATCCTATTGATTGAGTTATGCCCTCAAGGTCCCTAACAACTCACTTTGAAATTCTCCCATATTGACTTTGAGCTCTTGTATCTCAACCATGAGCTCTTCCCTTTTGACATTTACTCCTTCAATGGATTAGGTTAGGTCAATAATTGAATCTTGGATATTAGTAACAAATGATTCAATTTTTATCATATGATGCACTAGGTTCCCTACTAGATCCCTTAAACTTGAAACAACATGACTCTTCTTTCCTTTGGCAGCATTTTTATTGACCTTCCTCCCACAATCATCACAATTATCATCCATGATGAGTGCCTTATTAGAACGTGGATCTGCCACAAGGATTAGCTCTAAGTTTCAACTTCTTGTGGTACAAACCTTACTGTGTAGACAAGGAAGATCCAGATTGAAAGGTGTCACAACGCGAACCATTTGGTGCGAAAACTTCATATGATCGAGAAGTCAAATCTATAGTGGCAGATTGGGTCATACGGAAATGGTATTGTACACCAAGGCATGAATACTTTATCCAATGGAAGGGTCTTCCAAAAAGTGACGTCAGTTAGGAACCTGTTGAAGTTCTTTGGCAATTTAAGAAGGAGATTGACACTTACTATGTTGAAGAAGTGACGAGGGCATCATTTGATTAAGTGGGGAGAATGTCATGGTCATTTACTCCTAGGGATAGGCAATACAATGAATCTAAAAGCCTTATGGGGAAAAACAACACGTTGAATGTAGAAGGCTCCTAAGAAAGATTAATACATCGGAATGTGTCATGTAATAAATGATAGTAAATAGGGGTAGACAAAAGTTGAAGGAATGTGATATCCATCATTAGATTAATGAGAGATCTAATGGTTGTGGTTTGTCCAATACATGTATAAAAGGGGACCTCCTCCCCCTTATTTGTATCATCCAATTCATAAGTGAAATATAATTTTAGAACTTTTCTCTCTCTAAAGTTTCTTTTTTTAAAGGTTATTGTCAGTCAAGTGTGAGAAAGGTTATTTAGGAGGAATTCTTAAAGTCACAAGGGAAGGGAGCACTAAATCCATTAGGCCTATGACAACTTCATAAACAAAAACCTATATTATGTAAAACCATAATAGAAAAAAATTTTTACTCATCTTTGGATCTTAATTTTTTTCCTTTTTTCTTTTTTATATGTTATAACACATTGCTTCCCCTTAAAGGAAAAGTTTACTTGACTATTTAAGTCTTTCTATTTGTATAAAAAAAGAAGGGTTAAATACCTAAAAAATACTAACTTTCCAATGTTTTGTAAATGTATTATGTATAAATATTCAAATATGTTGCTAAAAATTTATATTGTATAGGTTAAAATTAGATCACTCATATAAACACTTGCATTTATCATTTGAAAAGCGAATAAAGACATAACTTTTTGAGTCAAGAAAATGATTTTAAAAAATCACATTAAAAATTATCAATTGCCTTTAAAGAGTCAAGAGTATGCCTTAGACATTAAAAGATAAAAACCATAATTGTTTACTATTCATATAATCTATGAAAATTTAGATATGGCATCTTAATTTAATGATTTAAAGAACAGATGCTTGAAATTCAGACTAGGTGCTTTAGAGCAAGTGAACCAAGATTTGTATGGTAAGTTATTAAGAAATAAAGTAAAATAGCATATACTTTAAAGAGAAGAAAACTCATCATAATGTGTGATTTATACCATGTGTATTAGTTCAATGATCAACAAAGAAAATAAAATAATTCATCTATGTTTCTTCTTTATGTGACCCTTTAAGTCAAAAAAAGAATGTTTATGAATGTCCTATGTTTCTTCCAACTATATCTTAAGGTGACAACTTAATAATTGCTACTTTAACATGTTAATTATGATTATAAGCAGTTCAAACTTTTGGATTCTTTTAAGAAAGTAAGTTGATTGACACTAATTGTTATAAGTGTATAAGGATGTGTATTGTTGTCAAGTATCTGCAATGTGTATTCATTGACTAGTTAGTTATATGATATATTGATGATTGAGTGTAACCATAAATATATAAGAAGATGTATTGAGTTTAATCTTAGAAGAATAAGATAAACTATGATTGATGCAACAAAATAAATCAGAGGTACTATAAAACATGATTATAATTGTTACTTTTCTTTAAGAGTTGTCACTATATTGTCCTTAATTAGTGCATAATTTAAGCTCTAAAATGCAAATGTGTTTAAAGGTTATATGACTCATTTAATAATTATAAAAGGATATTTAAACAAATCAAACAGATATATGATTAGGTAATGAAAACTCACCACATGTAAATGGGAGATGTTGATTTCAAGGTTTTAGGCTTTTGCTCATGACATGGTTTGTTGATCTAATTTGACTAGATAAATAAATGAACACACACACACACACACACACACATACACACACACACACACACACATGTATGTATGTATGTATGTATATATGTATATGTATATGTATATTTATTTATTTATTCACATACTTTCTCACTTTATGAATAAATGAATCAAGAGTAAAAAATAAACATAAATACAAAAAAAAAAAAACAAAAATAGTGATTTTTTAGTTGTTCTCATATCCTAAGGTATTTGAGCTATAAAAAATGACTAATTGCTAATGTGATTTTACCTTGATCATTTGTTGTTCATAATGCCAAGTAGGTTGGTGATTAAACTCAAGATCTTAAGCCACTTAAATGAACTGCAATTGAATTCTTTTACATTTAAGCAATTAATCTCATATAAAAATTAGGTTTTTAATTTTTTACACTTATAATTAAGAGTTGACATGCAATAAGCTAAAATGAAAATTTAATTAGCTATATTTGTAATGTAATTCTATTAGAGTTTAGCATTTAACAACTTTTAGAGAAACTTTTGTTTAATTAACTTTATATTGTAATTTTTGCAACTAGTCTTTTATTGTAAATACATAAGTAGTAAAAGTTAGAAAAAGTATGTTGAGATGAAATGAACCAATGAATTTAGTGAAATTGTATACTTTTAGAAAAAGTATTGGAGAATACTTTGTGATAGATAATTTTAATTTATTATGTTATAATAGTTCATTTTAATTTATTAAGGACTAATTACATTTCACACTTTGGGTTTAAGGTATAACTACAGCTTATACCCTATATTTTCAACAAGTAAAAAAAAAAAAAACCATCTGTTAGCCAACATGGATGGTAATTATTAAATGAATTATATTTCACAATTATTTGCATTACATTTTAGTGTGTTTCTCTCTTAATTTCTTTCTACAATGTTTAAAACAATATGCTTCTCTATTATTTGATTCCATTCCTTCCTCATTCTTCCTCAAATTTGTGAGTGTTTTAGTTTATTATCTCTCTCTCTCTCTCTCACACACACACACATATATATATTATTTTTTTTCATTTGAGTTTTTTTTATATCATTTCTAAATAATTGGAGGTTATGTATTTTCATCTTTGTTTAAAAAGACTTAATTTAAGAATCTAGTGTCTGGGAATACATTTTTCAATGTTTAATTCATTTAATCTATAAAGTATTACACATTTTTATTAGGTTTTACAATAAAGTAATTCTTTATTCTTCATTTTAAAAATCTAGGGTTTGCATTTTTTTTAATTACTTAGGGATTTTAAACAAAAACATTCAATTGTTTAAAATCTAGACTCCGCAAATGCTTGTTTTAACTATTTGTTCATTTAAACACTAAAGTAGTACACATTTTCATTGGGTTTTATGATAGATTATTTGTTTGTTTGTTCTTTAATTAAAAAATCAAGGTTTTTCATTTTTTAATTTGTTAGGGATTGTAAACTATTTGAATCAACAAATTAAGTAAGGGTTTATTTCAAATGAGTTTTTAATGCAAATTTTAAGGTTTCTTAAATTAAAAGGTCTTTGGTACTAGTTTTTTTTTATTATAGATTAATTTCTCAAATATTTTATATTGTTTGTTAAACTTTTGTGTTTGTTTTGTTAATAGGAGACTAAATGTTGATATTTAATGTTCGTTTTGGAGACAAGAGAAGGATGGGATTCTGAAAAGGAACTACACAACCTTCATCAATGTGATGAGAATGTGTAAGAGTATGTATGATGTGGAGAAGAAAATTTTCACACTAGTAATGTAATTTGGCTTGCACGTTCATAATGATTTAAACATTGAATGAGTAATTGATGATGACAGGAGTGAGATAATCCATTTAATCAAATCAAATTCTAAAGAAAAGCCTTTTTCATACAAGATCCCTTATTTATATTCTCCATTTGAAGACTATGTTAGAAATGTCCAAGAAGTTATTGGTAATCTTTGTAAACTTGCAAATAATTTGGATAAGAATACTGTTATTGCTTCATCTCATTTAACTATTATTGATTATATGTCATCTTTTTATTCTTAATACTATTAATACCTTTAAAAGGAGTCTTAATTTGAAAATGAAGGCTAATAGGGTAACTAGAAAAGAATTGTGCATATAAGAAGTTAAATATCGATAATGTAGATAGTAAGACTACTACTACTTGCAATTCTTATTTTACTCCTATTCATACTCATATTCTTAAATTTATTCTTGGTAAGAGTAATTAATGATAACAAGAATGAGACAATCCATTTAATTAAATCAAATTCTAGAGAAAAGCCTTTTCTATACAAGATTCCTTATTCATAGTCTCTACTTGAAGACTTTGCTAGACATGTCTAGGAGGTTATTAGTAATATTTCTAAACTTATAAATCATTTGAATAAAAATACTGTCATTGCTTCATCTTATTTAAGTACTACTAATTATGTGTCATATTTTTATTCTTGATACTATTAATTCAATTATAAGGAGTCTTAATTTAAAAATGAAGGTTAATAAGGTAGCTAGAACAAAATTATGTTCCTAAAAAGTTAAATATAGATAATGTAGATAGTGGGATGACTCCTACTTGCAATTCTTGTTTTACTCTTATTCATACTCCTATTTTAAATATATTCCTACTAAAAGTATATAAAAGAATAAGTCTACTAAGGAGTTAATGGTAAGGAGACAAAAAATCAAAGGAGCATATACAAAATTAGATACTAACATTAATGATAAAGATAAGAGTGATCACCCAAATTTTAAGGTATATGATGAGAAATATGACATTATAGACTTAGATGATGATGATGAACTTAAATTTGCTATTGATGAAAAGAAATTACAAGATTAAATGTTAGATGAAGTGCTAGGTGGCTATGTCAATGATGAGGGGAGTGACAATGATATTGTTGAAGATTGCATAAGCAATTTAGAAACAAATGTAACTACTTCTGATAGAGATGATCTATTGATGAGGATAGAGAGGGGGGATAAATCTTAATAAACTTGACCTATTTAATAGGGGGGCAATTAACTTTAAAGGGGACTTTTAAGGTATAAGAAAGGGGTGAAGTACAATTGTGTAAGAATCAATTTTTCAAGAATGTATAAATGTTTATGCATGTTTAGGAGAATTTGTTGTGTGGGAGGGAGTAAACTTGTAGTACATAATATCAAAAGGATTCAATAGGTGTTATGTGTGAAAGAGAAGAAGGTTGTCAATTTGATGTTTAGACCTTTAAATTTCCTAGGGAAAGAATTTTATCATTAAGAAATTCTAAGTTACACATAATTATGTGAGAGTTGAAAAAATAAGAGGAGCCATTTCAAAATGGATTGTTAGGGTCTTATTATTCTAACTCATAATTGATTGTAAGATAAATACAAACTTAATGTACAAAATATTAAAGGATCCATATGGAATGGAGCCAAGTTTGATGAAATTGTGGAGGGAGAGAAGGAAGGCAATCAAATGGATTAAAGAGTCACAAACTAACTAATTCAGAAAGTTACCTAAGTATGTTGATCTGCTCAGAGAAACTAACCCTATATCTATTGTCAAATTTGGGCGTGAAACCAAAATTGATCCAAATGACACATCATCCCTAATTTTTGAGAGGTTATTCATATGTTTGAAATCATGCATGGATGGTTTTATAGTTGGATGTAAACTATTTATTGGTTTAGATGACTGTCATTTGAAAAGCCCATACATAAGTAATATATTAGTTGCAGTTTTAGTGGATGACAACAAAGGAATATTTTTGATTACCTATTTGGTGGTGGAGAAAGAATGTAATGAGTCATAGGACTAGTTTATGGACCTACTTCATCAATGTATAGGACATGTTACGGAGGGGAAGTCGCTAACTTTTATGTTAGATAAATAAAAGGTATGTCCTATTAGCTAAAGTTTCATTTTATTTTTTAAATTATAATGGTGATGTATTTTGTAATGTTATTTGAATATTAAGATATATTAGAGACTAGCCTATGACATGGTCTCATAAATGCTATTAAGGATCACCTGCCACAAGCCACTTATAGAAAATATGTTAGGCAAATTTATGCAAATTTTAGATCTCATTGGCCCAATGTGGAGTTAACATCCTTTTTGCTATATTCAACATAGTAAGGTAATGAAAGAAATTGGTGAAGTTCTAAAAATTGAAGCAATCAAATATTTTAAAACAATTCTAACTTATAAATGATATAGGTGGTTTTTTAACACTAAGGTGAAAAGTGACACACTACAAATAATATAACCAAAAATGCTTCAATAGTTGGATAGAGAAGATGAGGAACAAGCCAATTATAACCTTTATAGAGAATATAAGGATCAAATTAATGACTAAGATGTATAAGAGGTTTGCAAAAGCATCCATTTAAGAAGGCAAGGTCACATCAATTATGAAGCAAAAATTGGAAAAAGTATCAAATGCTGCCAAAGTTTTGAAATTAATACCTATAAGTATTAATGAGTTCCAAGGATTTGATGATACATACAAATTTTAAGTTAACTTCAAGGTAAAGGCATGTAGTTGTAGAGAATGGATGGTCTTTAGCATCCCTTGTAAGTATGTTGCATTCTACATAAATTATACAAGGGGGAGTTTGAAGGATTATTGTGACAATTACTTCATTAATAAGAACTACTTGACTGCACATAAATAGATTATCCACCTTCTAAATGAAAATTAACCTTAATTTAATAGAAGGGAAAGAAGTCCTCTTGCCTTTAAAAACAAAGAGAAGTGTTTACAAACTAAAGCAAAATAAAATATAGGAAAATAGAGAGGATATGCTAAAGAGAAAAATGTCTACCATTATCAGATGTGACAAATGTGGGAAGTTTAGTCATAATTCAAAAACTTACAAAGAGGTAATTGCAATACATTTTTTCTTAGTATTTCACTTTTAATATTGTCTCACAATTATTTTTATTTTAAATGAAAAAAAATGACAAGAATGGCATAACATAAATGGTGAGTACTAAGACAACAACTACTGCTAACCAAAGAGGCAAATCTGTAGCAACCACAAGAAGAGACAAAAAGGTATTTTCTTTGACTAAAAAAAAGTATTTTATACTTTTAAACATTGATATTTGATCTTCTATTTTATTTAAGCCATCTTAGATATTTTTTTCCATGTTGAATTCATGTAAAAATATAATAGAAAATAGGTTGAATTTTCTACAAATACCAATACCTTGTTGAAATTTAGGCATATTTAGTTGTTTTAAGGCTTTAGTTTTTGGTTATTCAATAATTACATGGCTTTTGGTTATTTAATATTCATATAGGGTTAAAAAGGAAACATGAAAACTAGTCACAAATCATCATAAAAAAACATATATTCTACAATAACAACCTCAAGCATTATGAATTCCTAACTAATCCCTCAAGTATAAACTCATATATCTTCCTTTTTTTTTCTTTTGCTCTAAAATATGATTTTTTTCCCTTTATTTGCAAAAATAGCTACAATCACCAACATAGATAATATCATTGTGCCATATAGCAACAACATTCCAATCATCTTTAGTGAGTTACTAGTCATTTTTATATTATGTAACTTCACAATTCATTTTTAAATTTTTGCTCTTATTGACTATAATTTTGTTATTATGCCTTTTACACTCTTATATCATGATGTTAGTTTCTTTCATTATTACTACATATTGAACATCACTTGTTGTATGCTTTTTTTTTTTTCCATTAGTCATTGGTATGCATTACTTTAAAAGATAAAAGGTAATTATTGTCCTCATAGTAATAATATAGTTTATGTTTGTTCCTTTTAGATTTTAGGACCTTTATAATTGCTCTTTTATTATAATTCTTGAATTAAATATTCCTAAATTTTAGCCTTCATAGTTAATAAAGTTTGTACTTGCTTAAGACATTATTGGTGATTACTTTTGAATGGTTAAAGAGTGAAAATTACAAGAATTACTTTTACCTTTGGACTTTGTTAGATGTTGAATTTTTATTATTTTTTTCTACTAAATGGTCATTTCTAGTTATTTAAGAACATTATACTTTTTCATAAATGTTATTTATTGTGATTTTGGATACCTTTAATGATTCAATTTTTTGTGGACATAACAAGAGAGCATTTTGGTGACTTTAGGACATTTTCCATGGTACTTTTGTAATAATTACTAACTTTTTCTAATAGCATATGAATGACAAGTGTGTATTGTTATTATATTTAAATAGCAATATGTTTGTTGTTATTGTTAGAAATGCAAATTATTAAGTGTAATTATCCTCAAATCCAAGTTGTGAAATGTAATTACCCCATCAAAGTGGTTAGGTTAGGTGCATATAGGTTAAATCATTTTATTTGCAAATAAATTTCAAGTCATTCATGTTTGATTTATTTTTGGATTTGCATTAAGTTTAAGTAGACCCATGAGTTACTAGGTTACTATTTAAAAACTAATTTTTAACTTTATTATACATTAGAATATATGAAAATATGATTAGTAATTATTTATTTTATTTTTATAAAGTTGCATTAAAAGCAAATATTTTTTTATTTTTTGTATACTAATTTTTTTATTTGATGACTCAGAATCTAGTCAACCAAAAAAAATTAATTTTTTTTGTTAATTTTTATTCTATTATTAATCAAGTAAAGATTTAAATGGATTTGAGTTAAGGAGGACTTGGATGCAAATGTCAGGGTTAAATTAAATCTATAACCTATAACACAAAGGAAGGTTAAAGGGTGTTGGATTGAGACTTAGCATTAACACTCTTATACTTAAGTTAGTAAGGACATGATGAGGTAGGAGTTGACAAATAAAGGAATAATTAATGCCCATCTTGGAAATATTGTCCATGGAGTATTTATACCTAAATATAGATATTGTCATATGATTAGAGGAATAATCTAAGCAAAGTACATATATGGGGCCTATGAAGTGACATGTTTGCCACAAAGTAATAAGGTTTTTATTAAGTTAGATTGAAAAGAGGTGTCTTAGGTATTATTGGGTAGGATTATGAGCCTATTAGTAGCCCATAAGAATTATCCTTATTACCTATCTCCCTTAAAAGTCTTAATTTCTCCAAAAAGGTTAGATTTAGGGGCCACTCGATTCCTTAGGTGTCTTTTATAGGTATTCCTTAAAAATTGAGAATGTATTCATTGTTGCTCTGCCTTGAATAACACACCCTCTTTAAATTATGGCTACTAGATTTATTTCAGTTGACTTCTCGCATTTCCATCTATTAGCTATTTAAGATCATCTTTGTGCTTTCACCTTTTTTTTTTAGTTTTTCTGGAGAAAATTATTTGTAGTAAAAGTTCTCCTCCTCACTTTTATCCCTTATTGCTTGCCATTACATCTGTTGGCAAGACAAGCACCTTATCCTCTATTGGAGCTTCCTCACCTTCAAGGGGCACTTTTTCAAGATCTTTTAATAGCACCTCACATATATTAACTTTCCTTATGGCCAAGTTCTTAAGAGTAAGGGTTTTAGCACAATCCCAAGAGGTTGCTTCCATTGTAGTGGTTTTTAAGGGTGATAAGTCTAGTGAAGGTGATAGTGATATTCTTCTCATCATCCTTTACAAACTTCTTAAGTGCATCACCAAGATAGACAAGTTTAAACCCCTAAAAACTAGTTAAGGAATTTTCAAGGAATCTGTGCACAAAATTGATAGAGAAATTATCTAAATTTGTCTTCCTAATACCTATAAATGGGATTGTTAAGCACTTAAAGGGTTTTCTTCTCTTTATACTAAATCTTGGCATTGGTGCTACCCTTTCAAAGGTTTTTAAAAAATTCCTTAAACATTACAAAATTGCTTTCGAGCAATTATACCTTAATAGCTAGTTAAATCTTATTAAGGTGAAAAGGGCAACCTGCTAGGTTAGTTATGCCATTAACACTTGAGTGCTTTTGTATCTTCATGATTTTAAGAAAATACAAAATTGTAAAGGGTTGTACCAATCGCCATACTAGAATAAGTATAAAGTAAAGTTAGGTGAAAACTCTTACAAGTAGAAGTTTAAAGACAAGTTCATATCCTTTAAGGATCTTAACCTTATGTCCTATTCACTCATGTGGAATCATAAGGACCAAAAGAAGAAATACTTAGCCCTAACAAATAATGACTTTGTTATTCTTGACTAACTTAAAAAGCTAAGTGCCTAAGAGTTTACCATGAAAGCCATTTCTAGGTTAATTCCTTCAAAGCTTTAAAACCATTTTGTTTACCCTGATATTCATGTCAAGGAGAGTTCTCATATGGTTTGAGCTATGAGAAAATGGCTTGTAGGTAAAATTAAAGCCTCTAAAAAGAAACAAAAGGTGTTTGATTAAGGAAAAGCAAAACAAAAGGGAACTTTCCTTTCTAAAGAGGATGTTTAGTTTAAATATGGGTTATGGTCATTATAAAGTGCTAGAATAAGGCATTTGACCAAGAAGTTGGGACGAGTAAAACTATTCTTAAAAAAAAAAAAAATGTTTGTTGGTGTAATAAGTTTAAAGATGCAGATTCCAAGGTAAAAGAGGTTAATTGTTAAACTAATAAGGCAAAGAAGTCTATGTCCTTTCTTTAGGAGAAGGTTAAGAGATTTAAATGAAAGTTAAGAATCTAGAAAAAGAGCTTTGGGTTCTTAAGGAGGGTTTACCTACTCTCATTACCAAGAACACATAACGAATTTAGTAAGCAGACTTAACTATCTTTCTAACAATTCTTTAATTAGCTTTTAACACCTGAAGGAACAAACTTAAGGATATAAGGTCAGAAGTTGACCTTACCCAATATTAACTCTAATTGCTAGATTCCTTTCTTAAGTAATTCCAAGTTAAAGAATTTGAGTTTAATAAAGAGTGATATTATTAATTTTGTATTTCCTTAGGCTTTAGGTTTAAATCTTAATTATGTAGTGACTTGGGATCCGAGGCTAATGATGAATTAATTTAGACTCATTATGTACTACATATCATTGAATGAATTTGGACCTTTTATGTACTATTTTATAGTTCTTGATTTTTTTATTTTTTAAAGCTTTTATACCTTAACATGTCATTGAGAAGAGTACACTACATGCCTTTATTTGTTAACTTTGAACACTTATAAAAAAAAGATCTTTTGATCTTTTAACATGTGTTTTTCTTTATTTCCCTTAGTGTTTTGCGATGGCACTATTAAGATGGATAACTATATTCCTATAATCATAGTAAGTATGACACATCACAAGCATTGTGTTTCAAAACCTAATAGTCTCTACTCAAGTTTAAATAGTCCTTGACATAAAGACCCTTGCACAAATGTCCTTAACCATAATGTTGTAATGGCCAATTATGATAGAACTTGATTTAAGAGAGATGATTATGAAATCTAGGCTCCTTACACTGTACCATGATGCACTGAATGTCATTAGGTTTCCAGAGCATATGTGAACCTTTTAAAGGATCCTTATTTTTGTGACCACTGATAGTTTCTTTGGCACATGAATTTGGTAGTTCTTGTATTTGTAAAAAGGGCTTATTGTTTGCCTACCAGTTTGACTAGTATATACTTGGATTGCTTGGCTATTAATATGTATTTCCCTTTACATCAAGCTTTTTAGGAATTCCTTATCCATGTAAGGATTGTGCCAAGTTAATTGATTCCTAACTCTTGGATTTTATTAACAGGATTGTTAGTTTTAAGTGCTTATTGGTATTTATTATAATTTAAACTATGCTGCTTCACTTGTACCAAGTTGTTATTGTCCCCTATAAAAGGGAAATGGATATATATACTATTGAGCGATGAGATGATGGTGATTATGATCTTTTTATGCTAGATAGGGACATAAGAGCTATAAAAGGAAGGCTTTTGTGGTAGCATGTGTTCTTTTTTTAGAGGTAGGTATGGAGCAAAGGTAGCTATTATATCTGTTGGGTGTTTATTAACCTAGATTAGGTATTGGTGTCATTAATAAGTGTGGATGAAAAGGGACATATTAGGACTCTACATAAGGGAGTGTGTATCCTTTTTAGACTACTAAATTTCCTAAGGATTCATTTACAATTAGGGTATGATGTATCCTCATGATCCTATTTATTGAGTTTAAGGGATATAGAGGTGTGGGAACATTAAAGCTTTGATTTTCACAACTAAGGCATTTACTGAGGATCAAGATTAATGACTAGCTAGGGATTAGCTAAGGAATCGATCAAGAAATTAATGTCTTTAGCCCAAACCCTAACATAGACATTAACTAAGAGATTAATGAATTTTCTTTTTAAGTAAGTTTATTAAATGGTGGTCATCCTTTAGGATCTTTAGATTTTTATTTTTATTCTTATAGGTATGTTGTCTGGTTGAGATTTTAACCTTACATTTAAGGGTATTAAGGCTACAAGGCCTTTCTCTTAAAGATGCTTACAAATAAGCTAAAAAAGAAAAAGAATTTAAAATGTTCTATTAAAGATATCATCTTAGAAAGTCATGATAAGTAAATAGACACTTTATCCTAACATCTATGGCCAAAACAACAAATGAAATGACCCAAGGTGATAAGGAGGGGAATTCAACTAGGTAACTTGTGCTAATGGATCTTTTTACTCCTCCCTTTAACATTGACGTTGAAATGTCAAAAGGGAAAGGATAATTGTCTAAATAGCTGCCATCATTAACCAATCATTGGTTGATGCTTTTAAGGATAAAAGGAAATTTTCTAGAGTGGTTGAGATTCCTTAAGACTTTTAAACGAGTAAACAACTACCAATAAATGTTGCTTACACTGAGGATAACATTTGCCAAGTTATGGTTAATTGGAAGGATTAGCTCTATCACGACGTTGACCTTGACCTTATTTAACACTTAAAGAAATTAAGTGAGACTTTTGATCCCACTAAGATATTACGCAAAGAAAGGGAGGTTTAAACCTATCTTAAAGATTAGGTTGGCAAATTAACTTATATAAGAAAAAAAAAACATGTAAATGCTACTATTTAGGATTTAAAGAAAAAACTAGTAAGTTCCAATGCTTCCTTAGAGGACATTAATTTTAAAATGTAAGACTTGGAAGACGAGTTAAAGTAAGAAAGTACGTGCTATCGCTAGCTAAGAAGTATAAGGCTAAGATTGTTTAGCTTAAAATCTCCCTTGTAGATATTACTCCCTCTTGTCAAACTACCTTAAAGGAAGGAGAAGTAAATGACAAAGATCTTTTTGTGTCAAGATTTCTCACTAATGTGTTACTTATTTTTTTGTAATAAATAGGTGAGTTGGAATACTAAACCCTTATACTCCTTAGTTGAATAAAGTTTTATCTTACCTTTCTGCTACACTTTTTTTCTTTTAGGTTTTAGCAAAATGCTATTAATGTGACATTATTAATGTTATGTTTCATCTCATACAAAGACTTAGCCTTCATTTATTGCGAGTTAATGGTTACTGGTTTCTCATTGGTCCTTTTCTTTATATAATTAGGATGAACTTTCTCATTGTTTACCATATTTTGATTTGAACTAACTACAAGTTTTTGCTATTGATGTTAGGTGTGAGATGGAAGGTGATGAGATCCCTTGGTGTGGGGAAACATATCTTTTGGCATCACAATCATTTTGGTATTTGGTGACTTACCATGCCTAAATGTTTAAGATGGTTAAATGTTAAAAGATTGTTTCTTACATTACCCTTATCTTTGAGTGGTTATGATGCCAAAAGAATAAAAGTTTCTATTAAGAGGTACGTGTAGGACTTTGTAAAGACTTAAGTGCTCACCATTCTAGAGACCCATAGAATGATGAAGGCTCTCTCTTAAGTCTACAATGTAGGTATTCCTAGCTATTGCAAAGTCCTTGGAAAATTTTCAAGCAAGACATCCTAATAATGCCAGTGGATTTCTAAAAGGGGATGTGTGTGTTCCTCCTTTTCCAAAATGTAAATCTACTAACCTTTCTAGTTATAAGTTAGATCCATTATCCTTAGAGGACTTTATTAAATATATCCTTAATACAAGTTAGGGGAATGATTGTGATGTCAAAAGGTTTTCCTTTGGTGAAAAGAGAGTCATCTTCCTTATTCATCACTACTAACCATTTTATGGATTTAGATATATCCTTGATATGAGCTAAGGGTATTATCATGATGTCCAAAGGTTTCTTTTTCTTATTTGTATGTATCTAGGTGTACATTAATGGTTTTACTCTTTTACTTTTTATGAAATTAATTATACAAGATTTTTCTATATTTGTGTAACTGGATATGCAAGAATAGTTTCACCCTTGTACTTTTTATGAGCTTAATGAGGTGGGATTTTCAAATTTTTTATTCAATCCTATCTTTTTATTGCAATGTTTTCTGTTTTACTTTTTCATTCCCTATCCTTAATTTTAGGTTTTGCTAGTTCTCACCTTAAGTATCTAAGTTATAAATGGATTCCACTATTCTAATTTAGGTGCTTAGATGTCCTTCTAGTTTCTCTATAATTTATTTAATATGTCAAGCTATTTTATGTGCTTAGATATGTTGCTCTCATACTTTCGTATCCAAATTTTTGGTGTTTTTATGCCTAAAGTCATTGTTAGGTCTTTTGTACCTTACTTTATGGGTCTTTCATATTTAGAGTCTTTTATACCCAATTTTATGGGTCTTTTGTGCCTAAAGTTATTCCTAAATCTTTTGTGGCAAAATGCTTTGGTAAGAACTACTTTCATTAATTGCAATTTTAAGAGAAACATTTAAAGTGCTAATTTGGCACTTATAAACAAAAAAATTAGAAGGTATTAATAATAATAAATATTCAAACTAATTGAATTCTAAACTTTAGGAATTAGAGTCTCATCCATTTATTTTAACTTATACTTTGTAGGCTAAATGAACTTAACCACCTTATAGAGCCCCTTTTAATTTATTACTAACTTGTTAACTCTTTTACTTTTGGAAAGTTCCCATTTGCAGAGAACCAAATCTCTTTTCTTGAAAATTTGCTCATTAACCCATTTGTTGTACTATTAAAATATTTTCTACTAATATTTTGCCACGTTGATCATGGTTTGCTCCCAAGTTTTGTTTAATAGGTCAAGGCTTATCTTGAGTCTATTTTTATTAGAATCTTCTTAAAAGTAGTAATGTTAATAGCTAAGTTCACTTACTTTTGCCAATATCATAGCTTCAACTATAAAGGCTAAGGCAAAAGGTGCCTTGTTGTTGTTGTTTGGGGTGTAATGCAGTAGACCCATAAAATAATTGGTAGCTCATCTACCCACTATCCTTTTGACATACTTAGTCTTTTGTTTAATGCTTGGATGATAGATTTATTGGTGACTTATGCCTACCCATTATAATAAGGAAGTTTGATTACGACTTACTACAAACTTTAAATGGATTCCTAAACTCTCACAAAAGTCTTTAAACTTGACGTTCTTAAATTGCTTGCCATTATTAATGATGATGACTATGGAAACACCAAATCTACATATGATAAATTTTCATATGAACATTTACACATTGGCCTTATTTATAAAGGATAAGGTTTTTGTCTTTTCTTTTTTAATGGAATAATCTACAACTATGATTGCAAACTTTCTTCTTTTTGTAGCTATTAGGAGTGGGCCAATAAGAGTAAGGTCTCATTAAGCAAATGGCTAAGTGGCTGAAATCAAGGTTAACTAAGCAGCTAATAATAAAGATAAGTTTGTAAACTTTTTAATAGCTATCACACCTTTTAACTAAAGTTATCAAATCCTTCATCATTATTTGTCAATAAAACCCTTACTTTGGTGCTTTAATTGTTATGACTTGACCCCTTATATGGTTTCCACAAATTCCTTCATAAATATCATTAACTACATGTTCACCTTCTTCTCTCATTATACATTTTAAAAGCAGTAGATTGAATGATTTTTTATATAAACTTTCATTGAACAGGGTGTATCAAGCTACTCTATATTTAATCCTTCTTGCCTTTATTCAATTTCATAGAATTTTCTCTAACTCAATGTATTTGAAAATTGGATCCATTCATGTAGGGTTGTTATGGATGAGAATAACATTGGCTTTAACCTATATAGTTAGGCTACTTTCATGTTTGTGTTATAACTAATTGTTTAGTTTTTTCATTCCAAGTCAGTTAGAAATAAGATAACTCATTGGCCCTTGCATTCTCTACCTTGAGAATTTTTACCAATTCAAATTGGACTCTTACTTTGATCAATTCATTCTAGATCTTTTTTACTTTTTAGAGATACCTTGTCATTTGTCCTTCTTTCACTTCATATCTCTTACCATTTAGTCCATAACCAATTATGAGTAGCTATGTACTTTTACATTTTAAACTTTCAATGCTTTAGTGATGTCAAGTCCTATAATTAACATTTTATACTTAACTTTATTATTTAATGCCATAAACTGGAGTTTGCAAGCATATTTAAAAAAAAAAACACATTCCTAGGACTTTAAATGAAGATTCTTGTCTTGTTTCTCTCTTTACTAGAGTCCCTATTAATATGAATGAGCAAAGGAGTTAAAACCATAAAACCTACCTTAAAAGTTTTAAACCTTATGCATTCATTAATAAAATCAACCAAGGTGTGACCTTTTATTGCCTTTCTTGATTGGAAAGACACATTAAACTCCTCTAATTCTACTAACCATTGTAGCATCCTCTCCACTATATCTAGTCTTTACAAGGTTAAACTTGAGGGTTAATATATTAAAACAACAATCTTGTTAGCCCAAAAATATGGTTTAAGTTCCCAACTGCTGTGATAAAAGTTAGCATTACCTTACCTATTTTAAGATATTATAGTTATACCTCTTGTAAAATTTTGTTAACATAGTACATTGCCTTTGCATGGAATTCCCCTTGCAAATAAGTATCGAGCTTACCATTGAATTGTTGATGACTAGATATAAAACAATTCTTTGTTAAGAACTAGCCTAATAAAGAGCAAGGCAAATGTAAGGTAGGTTTTTAATTAGGTAAATGCTTATTCGCACTTTATTGGAAACTAGTAATTGTCATTAAGGCACCAAGAATTTAATACCTTTCTTTCAATCATTTAATAGTAAATAGTGTGAGCAAGGTCAATCCTATAAAAAGTGTAATTAATTCATTATTGATTAACTAAAAATTAAACACATTAACATAATTAGGGAGAAAAAGTTGAATTTTGATTTTGTAACAAATAAAATAAATAAATTAATCAAATAAAATAAATTATAAAAAAATCAAATACTAAAGGTCTAACTCCAAGTTCATTTGCAACTATAATATTCCATAATTTTAATCATCTATAACATTGTCTCAATTTTAATGGAACTATTAACCCTAAATAATAATATTCATTAAGTGAAATAACCTTTTTACTTAGACTCTAACTTATATATTCTTAAAATAATCTCTCTAGAATAATATATTGATAGCCTTTAAAATTAGGAAAATAAATTAATATAAGAAATAATCACACAAATTTAGATTATTTAGCCTACATTAGATTATTCATAACAATAAAATGAAAAATTGTTCATAATTGCCTATTGTTATTTGTTACTTGGTGATTAGAAAGAAAATAAAAACAAATCATAATTCTTAATTCTAGTAATTGGTATTCATTTAATCAATTTACTAGGTCAAACCAAATTAATTGAACAAACAATCATTCAACCATTAAATTAGAATAACTCAAACAATTCATAAGAAAAGAAAATAACATATAAGAATAATTTATACCATTAAAATATCAAAAGTTTTAAAATCTCTTAAAACTATTAAAGAGTTTAACTATGTATGCTAAAAAAAAGAATTCCTTCTAGAATAATTTTTTGATTCTTTTGTCATCTCTTTTCTATACTCTTAAAAAATGGTTATTTATATTCTAAAAAATGTACATAATAGTCACCATCAAACCTTAAAGAATTAGAGTTTTCTTAATCTTTTAAAATTTATGTATTAACTTTCCAGTTGATTCTAAACTAAATATAGTTAAAATTAGAGTTTGACTTCTTCATAAAAATTGTAGTCCTCCTTTTTAACTTTTGCACACATTAAGTCTTGCCTAAAAGAAAGGTTTAGAGGCCAAGTTATGAGATTAAAATTGACTTAGTTTATCCTATGACAAATGTTATAACAAATTCTTAAATATTTTCTAACCATTTAACAACTAATTTAGGCTTGGATTTCTTCATAACAATTGTAGGTTTGAATGTGTACTTAAATTTAGGTTTTGAATCACCTAATTTGGACATTTAAAACTCAAGTTATGCCCATTTAAGCACACAATTCTTAGATAGAAATCTTAATTTTATTAGGACTCTTTTTTTAATTAGAATTAGATTTCAATTCTCTACTTTTATTGGTCTAAATGAACTTGAATTTGTACTTAAGGCCCCAATTTAGAAAATTTGAAATATTTACTACAACTTCACTAAAAACTATTTTTCCAATTTAGACTTTTCAGTTAATGAAAAACTTAAAATAAGCAATAAATATCAAAACAATAAAATGCTGAATTTTTTCCTACTAAACATTTATATTCTTAAAACTTCCCTAAAACATGCTTAAGTTACAAAATATATTCTAATAAGTTCAAATGGGTATAAAATTCATTGAAAACAATTAAATGTAAAAGGGAACAAATATAATAAATTCTCAATCATTAAAAACCCAAGGTCTTTTTTAGTATCCAAAAGAATTAGAGTTATTTGTCGTTGAATTTAAAGATAAACCTATTAAGATAAGCTAACATGCCTCTTAGAGCTTAAACCTCTTTAATAATCCTTAGTGATGACAAGTTTTGGATAAGTTGTAATTTTCTTAAAGTTAGCTTCAATTTCCTTATAAGAGACCATAAGCTTATCTGATTATACACTAAAGGCACACTTGGTTGGTTTAAGCTTTCTATTGTACTAATTTAGAGTGTCAAAGGTTTCTTAGAGGTGAATTATGTGCTATAAAGAAGATTTACTTTTGGTTAGCATATCATTAACATAAACCTTTATAGTAATAAGTCTCTATCAATGTTAAAGGTGGTCTTATCTTGATCTATATCATACTTCACGATTTGGTTGTAACCTAAGAAAACATCTATGAATGTTAAGAGCTCATGTCTTAATGTTTTATCAACTAACTAGTTAATGTGTGATAAGGTAAATATCCTCAAGGCAAACCTTGTTAAGGTTTATAAAATCAACATATATCTTGTGTTTGCCATTAACCTATATACCATTACCACGTTGGCTAGCCAAATCATATTGGTTAATTCTTTAATGCATTTTATGACAAATAGCAAGTTTACTTCCTTTTAAATGGCAGCTTGCCAAATCAACACAGAGTTTCTTTTCTTTTCCTTTTTTTTTTATAAGGAAATATAAGTGTACATTGAACTTGTGGGACATGACTTCCAAATAAATTATCAATATATCAATTGGGACCTATGTGAACACACTCGTATTATGCCTTAAAAAGGCAATCAATGCCTCTTTTAACTTGGAATAAAGCCTTTCTCCTACTTATACTATACTTGTACTATTTTTTCTAGGTTAAATGGATTTGGAGGAACTTGTTCTAGTCCTTTTATGAGGATAACTTTTTCTTAAAGTTGCTCCCTTTTTGGCTCTGAGTTAGAAATTTCAAAGTTGATTAGTTTTACTTACCTTTTAATCTAAACCACTTGAAGCTCTTAAACTTGTTTCTAATCTCCCTTAACTTCCCTAACTCTCAAGAGTTAAGAACTTGATTGTGAGATATTTAACGGATAGGACAACATCAAGAGTTATAAGAGCAAATTTGATTAAAATTGTATTATGTTAAAATAAGATCTTAACCACTAAAAACTCAAAAGTTGAGTTAACCATTTGAGTGGGAGACTTAAGGTGACTAGCATTTTAATTGATCTTTAGAATAACTAATTCCCTTAAGAAACCATATGATGGGTAATAAATAGATTTTAAGATATCCTTTCGAAGTCCCATTTCGACAAAAGCCTCGTAAGACCTATTGTACATCAAACTCATTTAAGATGACTTTAAGAACTAAAGAATCATCGTATGGATACTTAATACCTTTTAAGTTGTCATTGATAAATATGATGGTAGTGTTGAATTCCCTGAGCCACTTACCTTACATGTTTAAAACATACTTTAAGTAGAATTTTCTTGTGGTAATGATGATATTAATGGTCAAATTTTTGATAATCACACTTATAATTCCTTAAGTAAGTTATGGAGATGGAGAAGCTTTTTTACTTTGATTAAGATATGGCTTTCTCCAATTTTATCTTGTTTTTTTTTTCTTAGGGAGTAATTTCTTATTTTGGAACTTTTGAAGTGTACCTTTTTTTATAAGTTTTTTAATTTTGTCTCTAATGTTAGACACTTCTTAGTATAATGATTGTGATTGTTATGAAAATGATAGAATTTTCTTTTATCATGACATTATGAATATGAAAAGAGTCATTATGGTTAGTTGATTATGCTTTTGTTTTTTACTTTTATCAAATGTTAGCTTGAGTTATAGTTAGTGGAATATAACGATAGTGGTTTGACTCAAGGTTATGATTCCTCCTTCTTTGAAAGGTGGGAGAAGGGGAATGACTCATTTTTTATTTTGAATCTTCTAATGCCTTTAGACTTCTTTGTGCCCTACAAAGTATCTTTCACTTAAATATATTCTTTGCCTAAGGCATGACTTTCATAACATCTTTTGGTGGGTTTTTGTTTAGTGAGTAGGTAAAACAAGATTTCTTTAAGCCAATATAGATAGTAGCCAAAATGAAGTTAGATTTCAAATCTTATATTTTCAATATTTCACTATTGAAATGGGAGATGTATTCCCTTAGAAATTCACTTAGTTGTCAGTGTACTCCTTTATTTGTGTTGTTAAGTCCTCTTTCGTCTCTTGTAATAAATTAGGCCATAAATTGTCAACTCAATGATTCCACAATTTTAATTGATTAGGATGAGAGCTCAAAATACCATCTCTGAGTTGAACTTTAAAGGTTATAGAAAAGGCTTTACATATGGTAGTTTTTAAAGCTCCTTGTAAAGAGATAATGGTATGGGACTTAATCTAATAATTAGTTGAGTTAGTGGTCTTATCATAAAAATCTAGGATAAACATTTTGAATTTCTCCTAAGTTAATGCATCTTGGATTTCTACAATTAACTAGGAACCAAAAATTATCTCTTGAAGGGCTAGTTCTCAACCCTATAAAATAGTGACTTAAAGCATTAGTTTCTAGATTTGCTTTATTACTTCATCTTTATTTTACACCACTTTAGGGGCATTTTTTACAAGGGACATCTTTGTGAAGTATTTTTAAAGACTTCCTTATTAGAGGATGATAAGGAGTGTTCCTACAAATCCTTTGGCCTAAGATATCTAGGGGAAGTTAAATGTGGTTGTTGTGGAGGAGTCATTATTATTGCCAATTGCAAGGTATAGATTTTGAATGTCTTAAGGAGTTTAGGGGTTAGGACTCTTAAGAGGTCTTTTGTTTTGTTGAAGAGTAGATTCCAACATTTGGTAAAAGAGCCTTTCTTTTCCTTTAAAAAATAAGCCATATACATGAGGCAAAATTAATCGTAAAATCTTAAGGATGATTAATCATTATCTAAATTATGGTAGGATTGTTACTTATATCTTAGTAAAGAAAACTTGTAAGTCAAATGGAAAAATAGTAGTAGAAGGAAAGTGACACATGGTGTTGGTTCTTATAAATGACGCCTTATGATCAAGTAAAGTGCAAACGTCAAAATTAGATCAAATCTATGACCTGTAAGACAATGAGAGCCTAAGGAAAGTTAAGAACCAATATCGATACTTTGATATTCAAATCAATGAGATTGCAACGAGGTAAAAGCTAACAAATAAAGAAATAATTAATAATTATTTTAGGAATAACATCCATAAAGCATTTATAGTTAGATTTAAATACCACAATATGATCAAAGGAATAATTCAAGTGAGGTATGCATATATGACTTATAGGATAACATATTTGCTATAAGGAGTAATACTTTTTATTAGGTTGGACTAAGGAGAGGTGTACCAAATATTATTGAGTTAAATTAAAGGCTTATTGACAATTCATAAGAATTATTCTTATTAATTATATATTAGAATAATTAAAAATATGTTATTATTTATTTTTTATATATTAATTTACACAAAAAGTATCCAAATGTACAGTACACATTATATGTTTATATTATTTATAATATGTGTATACAAATATGTATTTATGTATAATATATATATATAAGAATAAAGTAATGCTCATGAGCAATTTATATATATTTATGTATATATAAATAAATAAAATAACAAGTAAAAATATAGACAAATCTTAAGTAATAATTATATTTATTTTTTTAAATAAATGTTCATAATATTCTTAAAAACTATGTTTTCTTCTTCTTCTTTTTTTTTCACATAAAATTTATGCTTTTAAAGTTAAAATTTTTTATGCTATTTTTATTATCTTGTAAAAAAAATTCAAATTACAGTTAAATTGAATTTGATTCTAAACTTTTGGTGTTATTTTAAATTCAAGTCAGTTTTGAGTTAAATTGTTTTAATTTCAAATTTTAGTTAGGTAAGAGCTAACAAATAAAGAAATAATTAATAATTATTTTGGGAATAACATCCGTAGAGCATTTATAATTAGATTTAAATACTATAATATGATCAAAGGAATAATTCTAATGAAGTATGCATGTAAGGGTCATGGGATAGCATGTTGGCTATAAGGAGTCATGCTTTTTATTGGGTTGGACCAAGAAGAGGTATACTGAATATTATTAAGTTAAATTAACGACTTATTGACAATTAATAAGTATTATGTTTATTAATTATATATTAAAATAGTTAAAAATATGTTATTATTTATTTTTTATATATTAATTTATACAAAAAGTATCCAAACATATAGTGCACATTATATATTTATGTTATTTATAATATATGTATATAGATATATATTTATGTATAAATATATGTGTGTGTATATATATAAGAATAAAGTAATGCTCATGAGTAATTTGTATATATATATATATATATATCTATATATATAAATAAAATAATAAGTCAAAATATAAAAAAAATCTTGAGTAATAATTATATTTTATTTTTTTAAATAAATGTTCATAATATTCATAAAAACTATGTTTTCTTCTTTTTTTTTCATAAAATTTATGCTTTTAGAGTTAAAATCTTTTATGTTATTTTTATTGTCTTATAAAAAAATTCAAATTACAATTAAATTGAATTTGACTCTAAACTTTTGGTGTTATTTTAGATTCAAGTTACTTTGGGTCAAATTGTTTTAATTTTAAATTGTAGTTAGGTTTTATCAATTAAATTTATATTGAGTTATCAAATCTAATTGAATTTTGACACCTTTATGTATCAATAATTTAATTAATCATCAGTAACACAAATAATTAAAAAGGTATTAGATTAAGTGTAGTTTTATAAAGAAATAAGACTGAAAATGAAAATAAGTGATTTATATTGTGAGTATTTGGTAAAAGAAAACCATGTATCTATTGCTTTTCTTTTGGGGAATAGGTTTTTTTCATATATGAAAATTATTATTTTCTTATCTTAATTTTTTATTCTTATTTCCTCTTTTACCTTTTATCTTTAATAATAATAATAATAATAAAACAAATAATTCTTATAAATATAATATTGATAAAAATATATTTCTTATAACTTTTTTTATTATAATGATATTAAATATTTTTAAATTATAATATATATTTTTATAAAAACACATACACACACACATAATCATAACTAATATTATTAGTAGTATTATAATAAGAAAAAATTGTAGAAATTATAAAATATTTAAATTATTAATTAATGAATAATTTTGTTATTATAAAATTATTATGTTAATATATTTATTTCTAATTTTATATTTATATTATTAATTTGAATTATTATTATTATAAATATTATTATTATTGGGAAAATTCTTTAAAACAATTTTTATTTATACTTTTATGGTTATTAAATATATTTTCATTATATTATTATTATTTATTATTATTTTTAATATAATTTTTTTCTTATTCTAATTTCACATTTAATCAAAAAAATTGCAAAAGGAATTTAATTTCAATTCTAAAATAAATTTAATATGTTATTAAATTTATTATTTTATTTTTAATTTGAATTATAAATTGAACGATCCTAAAAAAGGAAACTAGATATTTGATCGAATAATTTTGGCAAAAAATTTTCAAAGATAATGTACCAAAAAGGCAATTTTCGAAAAGAAAGTTTAAGTGCCAAAAATCCAAAAGAAAATTATCAAGGCTCCACCACCGAGTGGAGGAAGCACCCACCTACAATGCCCGCGAACCCGCAGAAGTGCTAACTTAACACCCACCACGTGTATATAAATACACTACAATATATTTAAGCGCCGATCTCTCTCTAAAACCCTAGCAAGATGGACCTATTTAATAACGCTACTAGGTAGGGTTTTCGAAGAAAGAGGCCACTTTCCTCCGCAGTTCTCTCTTTCTCGGGAAAACGCAGAAGAAAGAGGCTGAAATATCTGTGAATCATGGGCAAGTCTAGTAAGAAATCGACCCGTAAGGTTGGCATTCCCGTTGGTTTTCTGATGCACACACACACACATTTTCTTTCTTGTGTTTTTCTGAAGAATGAGGTTTGATATCTCGTGGGTTTGTGTGGTGTTCTTTTCATAGGTGGACGTGGCTCCAACTGTAACGTCTGTCTCCAAGTCTGGAAAGAAAGGTATTATTGATTTATTTATTATTTTTAGTTTCTCGGTCTTGTCTTTGTTTTGTTGTGGTGTCATGTGGATGTTTTGTCTATTGTTGTAGTTGTTCCTGCACTTGGTTTCTAACGGTTCTGTTCTGTTCTGTTCTGTTCTGTCTGAATTCACGGGGAAGAATTCGGTTTCAAATATGATTTCTTTTTGAATGTTTCGTGTTTGGACCATGATCTTCTTTTTGCCTTTTCTCTGTCTCTTTTTTATTTGTCTTTCATCATAAAGTGTTTTTATTCTTTTTTTTTCAACTTGAGCATTTTGCCTGTTTTGTGGGTTTCTTTAGAATCTTGAGCCAAAATCCTGCAACTTTGTGCTCAAATTTGAACATTGTGGTAGTAGATTCTCTGTTTTTTCTTTTTTCAAATTGACGTCCTCCAAGTTTGGCTTTTTTTTAGGTAAGTTTTAGACTCAAAATTGAATAATATGCTCAGGAAAGGTTGGAAGTCTGTTTCACTCTCACCCCTTTTGTTTTGCACCCTTTCTTGTGGAAATTGTTCTATGGAATTTTCAAAATTGGGCTTGTAGGTAAGAGAGAAGCTGAAGAATCCATAGAGAAGCTTGCAAATGTGAAGAAGCAGAAGAGAGACAAGGGGGTAGAGCAGCCTGTTCAGGAGCAGAAAATTGAAAGGAAGACTCAGAAAAGGAAGAAAGAGGAATCCAGTAGTTCTGATGGATCTTCTTCAGGGGAAGACCAGCAGGTAAATATGTGTACTTACGATGACTTTGTGCTGATTTGGATCCTACAATTTATGCTCTTCAATTTCTTAAATTTACATGTTTGTGTCGTATTTTATCTGAGTACTGAAAATTTCAAAGATAACAATCATTTTTTTCACTTGCAAAGTATCCATCTGTGCACTAACAATCTGGAAATAATTAGATAAAAGTTGTAACCAAGGTGGGAACAAAGGCAATGAAACCACCTGTAAAAGAATCTAGCAGTGAGGAATCATCCTCGTCAGAAGAGGTCAGTAGTTAATAGAGATTTTTGTTGATAGTTTTTTTTCCCAAAGTTTATTTGTGAGCATTCATGTTGGTCAATGTTGTCTCAGGAGCATCCTGTCAAATCTGCTCTTCCTCCAAAGAAACTACAAGTTGCAGCTAAGAATGGCTCAGTTGTTGCTCCTAAGAAAGGCAAGGAAGATAGCAGCAGTTCAGATTCTTCAGATGATGATTCTGATAGCAAAGAGGTTGAAATATATTCTGCAAACTTTGAGAGATTATTTATGATATTTATTGGCCTCTTGATGATCATTTGATGTATTTCAATACCTTGTTTAGTGAGTTCTAAGTCTATTCACATTTCCTTCATTGCAGGATTCTAAGAACAAAGTGTTGCAAAAGGCTAAGAATGCCCCGCTGAGTAAGAAAGAGGAGTCAAGTGACAGCTCAGATAGCAGCTCAAGTGATTCAGATGCAAATGAAAATGATGTAAGGGCTTTATGGTTATAAATTTTTGTTGGATGTCTGGAGTTATGCTGTTGAATATTTGTGATATATTTTTTAAATGCAGAAAGTTTGTTCTAAGCCAACCTTCCAAGACAAAAAATTGCCTGAAACTGGCTTGAAGAAAGTGTCTTCAAAGTCTTCCAAGTCATCCAGTGATTCTTCTGAATCTGAGAGCTCCTCAGATGAGGAACCTGTGAGATTCTATATTTACTTGCATGTTTTGACAACTGGGATTACTTCTAAAATAGTATCTGGTCATGAAAAAAAGCTGAACATCACATATGTGGCACAAAACAACCAAAGTGACTTCTAAAGAAAGCTAGCATCTGCTACTAAGAATGATGACAAATCAAGTGAAAGTTCAGATTAAGAAAGCCTAGATATTGTCTGAGGATATCATTATTTGCATCCCTGAATTTACTTGTTTCTTGTCAAGATGGTGCTACTCCCGTGTGACATATACCATTGCCTTGAATAAAAAGACAAAAAATCACTATTGAGATTATTGCTTACTTGCATAATTTTGTTCTTATTCTAGATCATACAAAAAGACTTGGTAGCCTTTGTCTTAAATTGACATCTCTTTTGTCAATTTGACCTTACCTGCATCTGTAGTGAATGGTGCTATTTTGTGACATTCATTAAATATTTCCGTGTGTAGGTAACTACTGCAAAGGCATCTGCTCCAAGGATGGTCCCTGTGGTTGATACCAAGAAGAAAGCTGAGTCTAGCAATAGCTCTGAATCTGATGATAGTGACTCAGATGAATCATCTGATGATGATAAGGTGGCTCTCTCATATTTCTTTTTCTGCCTATAAGCTCATACACTCTTGATGCTTGGTTTTATTTTGTTTGTTTAATAATTGTTCTGCATTTCTTCCATGGCTGTTTGCCCCTTGCTTTACTTCTGTGACCTTTCTTCTAACATTTGTTTGTGCAGGAAACACCTGCAAAGGCTTCGCCTACTAAAAAAGCTCCTGCAGTAGCAAGTAAGAATAAAGCTGATTCAGATGATAGCTCTGATGAAGAAAAGGTGACACTCATCTATTACTGGAGTTTTACTTTCAGTAGATTGACTTCGGATGCTATTCAATAGAATATTTTCAACCAGTTGGTTGAAATTTGTTTGTGCATATTCATCATGTTTTTATCCACATAAATAATACTCCTCTTAGGATTGGAATCAGAGGAGAAAGTTCAGCTTTGGAGTACTAGGCCTTTTTGCTAAAGTTTGAGGGCAATTTTCTCTATATCTTTCTTTAGGACCCCTTTTTATTGGGACAATACTCATCATGATCAGTACTTGTTTGGTTAAATTGTGAGGTAAGAAGTGTGGTTTGGAAAGTATCAACAGGATAATTTCTCAAAATTTTTTATTCTTTATGAATATTTTGGTGATTGTACTGAATTTTTGTTTTTGAAAAATGGAAATCAAAAAGTGCTTGACCATGCAAATGGGATACTGTTTGCCGTGGAGTTGGCATCAATGCTGAACAACTTCTTCTTGTGTGTAACTTAGGAATCAAAGGACAATGATGAAGATGACACTGAGGATGATAGTTCTGACGATAGTGAAGATGAACCTAAAAATAAAAAGGTGGAAGTTAACTCATCATTTTAGATTGTGGCATCATCACTCTCTTTCATGTTATATAATTGACTTTGTGTATGTTTTTGCTTCAGGCAAAGGCAATGGTTCAAGAGGAAAGTAGCACTGAGGAGAGCTCTGATGATGAGGAAGATAGCGGAGATGAAAAACCTGCCAAGACCCCCAAGAAAAAGGTAAAGTTACCTTTACATTGGCATGATAATACATTTTAAGCTGGTTAGTTTTTCTTTAGTGAGAGCAAATCAAAATTAGTACAAGAGCATTGTTTTCAATGAGAGCATTCATATAAAACTGTATTGGGCTTGCTTTAATTTAGAGTTTGTGCATCATTGTGATGAAACTTTGGCTGAGTTTAGGATTTCATCGAACTGACATGTTAACAAGGCAAAATGATGTAGATAAAATAATTTCAAAGTTTGGTAAGTTGGAGGGGTTTGAGATAGTATGGAGGATGTAGGGGAGAGATTTTATGGTAAAATTACCTCAGTTCTGTAATATAAAGCTATTTGGTTCTCGAAATTTCCTTTGCTGTTCATAGTTCAGTGAGTCAAATGATCAATGTTGTAATTCAATCTGAACCTCTATAGTCAACATAATTGTTATGGATGATGAGAAAGTAGATGCTTGGATAACTATCTCTAATATGTTGTTTGTGCATAGAGCAGCTTTACTTGGCACTCAGTTATCCTAATCAGGAAATAGAGTGCATGACTTTTAGCCTGAGGAGCAGGATACAATTTTTTCTTTTTTTGTGCTATTGATTATATCTTAAAGCATTACAGTACATTCAGGGCATTGAAACTTCTTTTAAGCATTGTATGCATTGCAGTCTATTTTACCATCTTTCAAGCCTTCACATTCTTTACCTGGGTCATATTACTGGCCATTTTGCTGTATTGCAATTTTTATTTTGTTTTGGAAGCAGGATGCTGATGTAGAAATGGTCGATGCTGTAAAACAACAGAAAACCAACAGTCTCAGTGACTTCAAGTCTTCTAATAAAGCTGTAAGGCGCCATTTTACCTTCCTTTTAATGTTTTCTAGTTTGTTTCATTGTGTGTGTCAGTGAGATTGGATGACATTTGTGATGAGCAAGGATTTTCTTTTCTCGTCTTTTATGCAGCTCCAAACACCTGTTACTCCTGAGGCAGGATCAAAGACTTTGTTTGTTGGCAACTTACCATATCATGTTGAACGAACTGATGTGTATGTAAAACTCTGTAGCTGCCAGTGATGAAAATTCATAAGCAATTGACATGTCTTGCATTCCTGCAGGGAAAATTTCTTCGAAGGTGCTGGGGAGATTATTGACATTCGCTTTGCTTTGGATGCTGAACAGAGATTCAAGGGTTTTGGACATGTCGACTTTGCAACAGTTGAAGGAGCACAAAAGGCTAGGCTTCCACTTTCCCTACTCATTTCTTTTCTCCCTCTCTCTCCTCTTCTTTCCCTACCCTCCACCTCCTATATGTATGTGCACGTTAACATAAATGTTTCTGTTAGCTGAACCCTTTTCCCCCTTTTCAACCCCCAAAATATTCTATACTACCTGTAATAATGCTCTAGTTACCAAATGATCCAAATTTGTTTACCTTCTTTGTGATTGCAACTATTTGACAAATGGTTAGATTCTTGTGTTTTTTCTTATTCGCCATTGTATTATGTTTGATGTTCTTTCAACAATAATGTATGCATTAGGATCTGTTTTAGCTCTCAGTTAGTTCAAACATAGCATTGAAGCTGTTATATAGGCTTTTGTTTGCTGATGGTTTGGGTCTTCCTCTTTCTCTCTTCTAATTTATTATTTGTGTGGAACACAGTCTCATCATATTGGTAAGGTGAGGCCTCTGTATTCTTATGACTTCACTTGATGTAGAATGGATTCTTCATTCCTAATTTCTGACTACATCATAAAGAATGGACCATGGATGAGGCAACCTTCCATTCTTTATTATGAGATATCTGATAAACTCCATATCTTGAGATTTTGGGTGTCTGGTGAAATCATCTGAATCTTGGGTAGGTTTGTTTCAAATGTGAATAACATTAGGCAACACCTTAATTGAAAATTAGTATATATTTTCAGCTCTTGTGGTGAGGTTATTCTTGACGCAATATATCAAAGCCTTGGTAGATGATATTCTTGTGTCTCTTCTGTCTTTTCAGGCTCTTGAATTAAATGGACAGAGTTTAGGTGGCCGAGACATAAGATTGGACATTGCTCGTCCAAGAGGTGATAAGGGTGACAGGGGCTCATATACGCCATATAGCGGGTATTGCCTTCTGCCATATGTCAAGAATCCTTTGGGCGATGAGTGTGTTGTACCTTATATTTAAACGTCCATGTTTACAGTAAAGAGAACAACTCATTTCGAAAAGGGGAGAGGGGTGAGGCCCAAAAGATATTTGTAAGGGGGTTTGATAAATCTCTCGGGGAAGATGAGGTAACATTTTCTCACTTTGCAGTCAACTCTTAATTAGTTTTGATTCCAAGTTTTTGTTCAATGCTAGGTATTTGTTCTTTCTCCTTTTTATTGGTCAAATTTTGTCCAATTTTTTCAGATTAGAAGTTCCCTCCAGGAGCATTTTGAAACTTGTGGAGAGATTACAAGGATATCTATCCCAACAGATTATGAGACTGGTTCCATAAGAGGGTTTGTGTTTTGATTTTCTTTTGTTAGACCTGTCGTGAAAAACAGATATCAGGACTTAGGCAGTTCTGTAATGCTTTCGCCAATTTGCATGCAATTTCCCTGAACATTTTTCAACAAATACATTAAAGTCACAGTTTTCTTCTCCATGGTCATACCATCTCTATTTTTTAACATTTCAACAATTTGAAGTTCCAAATTCGTACACATGTATAATGATTGGTTTTCTTGATGCTGTCTTTCTATAGAACACACCTATGGCTTTTAAATGAAATCATATAGGCCATACTTTTAGTTTTGGTAATATTAGTTGGGCATTCTGGTTTCACTGTGTGGTGAAGCATGTTCACATCCTACAAAATGTTTTTTTTCTTTCAAGATTTTGTTCGGAATACAAAATAATTTCGGGTGTAGGTGACTGCTTAGAAACAAATAGAAAAAGAAAACTGCTATTCTATCATATAGATCTTAAGGACAGCACATTCTCGGCCCATCAGATTAGAGTACATTTATGTATTCACGGGTCCCTCTGCTACACAGCAGATGGTGTTGGTTGTTTCAGATGTTTGTAAGCTTTGTTTGTATATGATGCACTTTCCATATAAATAAAGTTATTGGGAAGTGATTTGTTCATTTTTTATATATTACCATGAACATTTCAATAAAGCCTTTTATGATTGTCCGTCCTAGGTACCTGACTATGGTAATTGTAGGATTGCTTACTTGGAATTCAAGGGATCTGATGCCTTCAACAAGGCTTTAGAGCTTGGTGGTAGTCAACTTGGAGATCAGTATTTGACTGTGGAAGAAGCAAGGCCAAGGGGTGATAGCCGAGATGGCTGGAGCAGTGGTAGAGGTGGAGGTAGAGACAGTGGTGGGAGGAGAGGTGGAAGAGATGGTGGGTCCCGATTTGGTGGTAGACGTGGAGGTAGAGGGGGTAGTGTCAGAGGACGGGGAATGCCTAACAAATCTGGTGTGACTGCAGCTGCTTCAGGTTATTGAGCCTAACCTTGGTTTTTTAATTAAGCCCCAACCTCAGATGGGGAGTTCTTGAAACCAGGGTGCACGTACAAAATCTACGATAATATGCACATCAAGAATAGTTGTTTGTTGCACTAAAACTTAATTATATTATAATTCCCATTTGCTACTAATCCATCTTTGTATTTTGCTTTGATGCAGGCAAGAAGACAACATTTGAAGACGATGATTAAGCCTGTGAAGGGATTGTTAAGGCATTGATTTTGGTGGGTGAAGCCCACATGATTTTGTTTGTTTTGGTTTTGGATTTCCGAAATCCACATCGTTGTCTAAAATTGTTCAGTGTATGACTTGCCAGCGAATGGTTATGTTATCGGGTTAAATACTTATTGATGGTTTTGTTCATGCAGTCGTAAGTTTTATCCTTGTTCATCTTTTCGTACAAGATGAGTTGAATGACTACTGGTTTTGGGTGGAAACACTAATTCAACATGCAACGTTTAACATTAGTATTCTGCCTCTCTCCCTGATAGGTAGGGCCTTGTTACATAATTCAGAAAGGCTCTACTATTAAACCTTGATATTACCTCTTCCGAGCATCGTCAAGTAAAAGGATTTTGAGAAATCAATGTCATTGGGCAACTGATCTTTCAAAGTGCACAAGCTTCCAAATTAGAGGGAATTGCCATTGTTTTGTTGCCTAGTTGAGAAAATAATTTTGTAAGGAAACAACGATTCAGGGTTTATCTTTCGCTGCGTGTAAAACTGCTTCTCACTTGCAGATAATCAATTGTAGCTTTGTACTGTAAGCTTAGCCTGGGGGCCGCCTTGTACATGAACAAAACTGCACTCCGAGCCAGGTTTCAAGACTTTGAGCCATTGAGGAAGCGCATAACGGTTCCTTTCATGAGCCGGAGAAAGACCCCAGAGAGAACCACAAAGGCCTTCCATCTGCAGCTTCAGGTTTATTATTGGCTTCCTAGACATATTCTTGATTACAACCTTGTGCAAGTAATATGTTGTCGTGTCCCCACTGTCCATGCCTTGGTTATTGAGTGCAGGAAGTCAACGGGACTCACATCTGCAACGCAGTAATTTAGTTAGAAAAGGTGCTGAACAAGTGATTGTTCTATTTATGAAAATTCAGGATTTGACACATCAAACGTTCTCAGGACAATGCTTCTAGATTGGGTTTGCCTGCTCACCTGATCTTGTGTTGGGCACTTGTGTCCTTTGGGGATAGGAACCTGCAGACGCAGGGCACTTAATGGACTTAATTAGCTATATGTCATCATAAAGATCAAAGCTTGCAATTTTGAAAGTTAAAGGGTAGCCAAAAATAGACAAAAAGGGTACTCACCCGGTGTTGTTGGATGGGGAAGTGGTGATCCTCTGTGATAATTACCTGTAAATTAAGGGCGAGATGATGCTATCAGTTCAGCATCTTATCCTAAGCTACCGAGATCTGGCAGGGATAACACGAAAGATGGAGGAATAGCTTTTTTGGAAAGAACCCATACCAGTGGTTTCAGATACACTCTGCACCTTGGAGAGGAGGCCTACAAGAGGAACACTCGCAGAATGCGTAGGCTCGGTTTGTTCATAGTTGGAACGGTCATCAGAGAAATTATCATTCTGATCTGGACCTCCCACAAGGGCCCCATGTATGACATTAGGATTTGCCTCAGGACTACGATACCATGTCTCAAATCCTCGCACACATTCAACTGGTGAACGTAGGGAAAGATCGAGGCAATGGAAGCACCTCTGTGGTGAACACGCACCGGATATGTGGGTCCATATCCAACTAGGTAGCTCATGGACTTGGGATTGTTTCCAAAAATGTAGTCAACCTGGGCAATCAATATGATGAAGAGATCATCACAAAGTTGTACCAGAAGAAAAGCTGAACAAAGGCATCTATAGTCATCTAGCATGGAAAGTAATTTTTGAAGTAAAATGGGCCAGGGAACTAAAGAATAGTAATCATGAAATTCAGTTAATTCACAGGTGATGTTTACGGTATCCGGGCCTCAGAATTCTGCAGAGAACTACAGTTGACACTTCTTGATCATTTAATTAGTGGCAGGTTGTATACACAAACCGAATTGTAAATGTTTCGGCCAATAATCGATCATTGATCTGTAAAAGTTATACAGAAAATCCACAAGGCAAGAACTTTATGATCACTCAAATACCTGTGACTTGGCAAAATTAGGAAGCTCCTGAGGGAGGATTTGCCCTTGTGGACAAGTAAGCTTGGTATTTGTAGCAGACAAATAATCAGAGTAGACAGCAGAAAGAAATGCCGCAGCGGAGGCATATTGCATGTTGTTCCATTCTCTAACGTACATTAAGTCCCCTGGTAAAAGAAACAAGAAGAAATTGGGAATATTTTGTTAAACAGCACACGAAGGCAGATGAAAATTTAAAATAGATTAGAAGGAACGGTGTCCGTGCATACTAACCCGGGGTAGTGTGGATGTTGTAGCCGTCATTCTTCTGCAGACAAACACAGGCAAAGTAATCTGCTTTAGCTTGATATTGCTTTAAAATGGAAGTGTGCGCGCCTCCTCCTCGTCCTTGCAGCAGCACCTGCATTTAAGATCCTCTCTTGAGTCAGTTAATTCATATTTAAGCATGTAGCGAGGATCCGTTTTACTGTTAATTTTGGTGAAACAAACCTTTTGCTTTTGGTGCAATTTGACTTAAAAAAGTTTTAAATTGTGGTTTCCGGAGAGGTCTGGGTTGCAGCAAATGCAGCTGTAAAATATAATCGCCGGTCACCATGGATGCAGTAATGCACCTACAAGTGCAATTGTAGGCTACGTAGCATATATCATGGATCCTGACGAATGGTTCAGGGGAGATTACCTTGGACAAAATAATTTGAACACCAGCATATTTGTTATCCCAAGAGAATTCTTTGACTGCCCATCCAGTTCCGCCCATGTACACAGCATTGTACATGACGTACTTGAGGTAGTACCCATCATCAGTTGTCTGATACAGCCTCGCTGCAGCCCATAATAACTCGTCCTGTGACGAAGAGAGCTCTTTCAAGGGTGGTTGAGAAGGGAAATGTGGAAGCTCGAATTTAAGCAGCAGATTTGGCAAACGGGGAAGTCAGCCAAATGCATATCATATACTTACCGAGTAACCTGAGGAAGCATAGAATTGCTTGACATTTTGAATGGAATCATCGTAGAGACCTTTAAATTTGTCCGCGAATGAGAAAAGCTTAAACAGATCACCAAAAAATAAAAAGACAGAAGAAGAACAATTAGTTCCTCACTCCCTTTAGAAAGAGGGGCAAACAAAGTTTACCATGGCTATTCATTTTCACCTGTTTTGCATGAAGTAGGAGGTTATTAGAGTAAGAAGCGTTGGAAGGCTTGAAAGCCGACGCAGATGCAGCCAAGGCAGCGGCAGTTTCACCAGCAAGGTCAGAACCCCGATGATAGGAATCAAGCTTGTAAGCAGTCCTTGGAGTTGTCAAGTCTTCAGCTCGCTGCCAACAATAATGGTCAGAGTCACCATCCCCAACCTGAAATTTGCAGATCAAATTTCAAAGTTATGTGATTTATATGTGAAGTTTTATCAGAAGACAAAAAGTTAATATGGTAAAATTTTACAAATTAGAGTTGTAGAATGAGTAAGAAGATAAGACAAAGTACCCTCTCTAATTAATGAAATATAAAATTAGTTTATTAACTTTTTAATTTTTATTATATATAAAAATTTGAATATAAATATCATTACAAATTCAAATTATATTCAAAATAATTCAAATTAAAACTTTGAAATTTCAAAAAAGTGATTTAACTCAACTTTTACATTAAATTTAAAATTTGAAATAAAAGGACCTAATTAATGTCTAAGTTAAATAACTTAGTCTAAAAAATACTTTCAGAAATTACTTGTCACGTTATTAAGTAATTGCTAGGATAGATAATTCATAAAGATAAAAGAACATGTAGCAGAGGAGCCTCATTACATATTTTGTCATGCAATATAGTAACTTGACATCCAATCCATTAACAGTAGATGCAATCTTGCAATCTTATAACACCGTGGTGAGCTATTTTGCCAGTTTGAATTCTCCTCCTTGGTGCCATGGGATTTTAGCCCAAGTTTCCTCCTTAAGATTTCAAATCTCTACTTTGGTAAGCACTTGGTAAATATATCAACAAACTATTCAATAGTACTGCAATAAATCAATTCCACTTCAATACTTTCTTGCACTTCTCTAATAAAATATAATTTGATTTTGAAGTGTTTAGTTTTTCCATTAAGAACATGATTTTTTGAAATTACAATTAAGGATTGATTATCACAGTAAATTGGAGTTGCACCAAATTGCTTTAACTTCAGGTCAAAAAGTAGTTTCCTAAGCCAAATGACTTGGTTGACCGTTGAAGTAGCTGTAATATATTTAGCCTTAACTGTTGATTGAGTTACTGTGGACTACTTCTTTGAGTTTTAGGAAAAGAAGCCACCTCTAAGAGTAAATGCATACCTTGAAGTATTTCTCATGTTTTCTGGAGAACTAGCCCAATCACTATCTATATAAACAGCTAACTTCAATTATGAAGAGTTGGAATACACGATCCCAATATCTGATATTCCTTAAATATACCTCAAGATCCTTTTTATAGCTTTGTAATGCAATTCACTTGGGGAGTGCATGAATTTGGGGAGAAGACTTACAACATATATAATGTCTGGTCATGTGACAAAAAGATACAACAAGCATTTAATAAGACTTCTATATTTTGAAGTATCAATTTTCCTAACTTCATCATCCTTTTGAAGTCTTTCACCAACTGCCAAAGGTGTTGCTATACTTCTGCAATCATGCATATTAAACTTTTTGAGGATTTCCATGGTATACTTGGTTAGGCACAGAAAAATTCCATACTTTGATTGCTACAATTCCAAACTAAGGAGGTAGGACATAACTCCTACGTCTGTCATATCAAAAACTAGTTTCATATTAGCTTTAAATTAATGAACTAGCTTAGGACAACTGCTAATGATCAATAAGTCATCAATATAGAGTGAGACATATACAACTTGACCTTAATGTAACTTGATGTACAAGGTAGGTTCAGATTGGCTCCTGTTGAAGCCAAGTTCTAGTAAATGCTTATTGATTCTGTTATATTAGACCCTTGGAGCCTACTTTACGCTATACAAAGTCTTTCTCAACAAGTAAACCATGTTTTCTTATCTAGGCTTAATGAATCCAAGAGGCTGCTCCACTAGAATTTCTTCTTGTAGCACACCATTAAGAAAAGCAGATTTCACATCAAGATGGTGTATCAAGAAACCTTTTTATGTTGCAACAACTATAAGCAACTTGATGGTGTCTATTATAGCTACTGGCGCAAAGGTTTCACAGTAATCCACTCCCAATTGCTGTAAGTATCCTTTAGCTACCAATATTGCCTTGAGTTTAATGATTTTACCATTAGAATGACATTTGACTTTGAAGATCCATTTTACTCCAATGACAGATTTTCCTTTTGGTTTAAAGACCAAAGTCCATGTCTCATTTCTTCAATTGTCTACAGTTCCTCCATTATAGCCTTTTTCCAATTAAGATTAGTTAATGTTTCCTTATAGTCAACAAGTTTTAAGATAATTTGATAAGCTATTTCGTAGAGATTAAAGAGCCTTCTAGTTCCTTAGATTGGGAAATCCTCATCATCCCCATCTGAGACTTCACTTTCTGGACCCAAATTACTTGGAAATTCCTCAGGACGAATCTAAGTTTTCTTAATTTTAGCCTTGTTACAATTCCAGTGCTTATTCTTATTGAATTTAATGTGTTTAAAGATCAATACTTTAGTATAATGAATGACATACACCTTATAATTGTAAAGTTGTCTCATAATATCTAATAAGAATTGCAGCAACAGCTTTTGAATCTAGCTTACCCCTCTTCTGGTCAGGTATATGCACAAAGTATAAGCAACCAAAGATCCTGAGATGTTGTAAGGAGGGCTTGGGTTAAAACCAGGCCTCAAAAGGTGTTTGATCAATAAAAGCTCTGTTAGGTAATCTGTTCAAAAGATAAACTGAGGTTGCGACAACTTTTACCTAAAAGCTTTTAGGAAGCTTCTTTTATGTTAGCATACATCTGGCCATCGACATGATGCTTCTGTTTTTCCTTTCACTTACTCCATTTTATTGTGGAGTATATGGAGTAATAAATTGTTATTGGATCTTAGCACTAGAACATATGGTTTTGAAGGTCTCTAAAGTGAACTCAGAGCCATTATTAAATTTGATGGCTTTCAGTTTGAGACTTGATTGATTTTCAATCCAAGTTTTAAACCTTTTAAAGATTAAAGAAATTTTAGTTTTGTACTTTAAGAAATAAACACAGCAGAATCTAGTAAAATCATCTATGAAGATGATAAGATATATATTCTCATTCAATGATGGTAAGGTCATGGGTCCACATAAGTCAGTTTGGATAAGTTCGAGTTTCTCCTTAGCTTTCCATGGGTTACTTACTATAAAGGGTAGTCTAGTCTATTTGCCATATTGACACACATCACATAAGCCATCAGGAACATGAATTTCAAGAATATTGATGGCAAGGGCCTTCTTGGCTAAGGTTTGAATGTCAGAGTAATGGAAATGTCCAAGTCTCTTATGCCATAAAATTGACTCATTAGTAGAGGTAAGTTGAGCCTCATGGAGAGTTGTTGGCCAACACAGATGGAAACTTTTTCCCTTTCATACGAATAGAGGCAATAACACTGTCATTGGGACTATAAATTACACATTTCCTATCCTTGAAGGTAAGAGTACATCCTCTCTCAAATAGTTGACCAACACTTAAGAGGTTTTGATTAATATTAGGGATATACAATACATCATAGAGCAATTTTGTATCTGCTATCGTGTTGATCTCTATTATGCCTTTCCTTTTGACTTGGAGAAATTGACCATTTCTTATCTTCACTTTGAAAGTATAGGAATGATCCAAGGATCTAAAAATATCAGGGTTTGGGGACATGTGGTTTGTGCATCCATTGTCCACCAACCAAACTAGATCAGAAGAGATACTGCCTGTAGGAAACAACTGCTCTTTTAGTGGTTGGTTATTGTCAACCACTTAAACCTCTAACTTATCAGGTTAATCATGTTATGACTAGTTGGATTTCTTTTTGTAGATCCTTTCTAAATACCCCTTCTTCTTACAGAAGTTGCATACAATATCAGGTCTTTTCTAATAGAATTTTGAGAGATGGTTTGTCCTACTACAGTATTCACAAGGTGCATACTGTTCTTTCCTCCTGCCTGGTTTTTAGTCTTTTTCCCTTGCTTCTTCTTTTGTTGTTTTCTTTGTTATTGCTTGGCTTGGAAGGCACCATCATCAGCATCTTCTTGTCTCATAAGTCTCCTTTGTTCTTGAGCCTACAATGCATTTATCAGCTCTGTTAAGGATATGGTATTCAAGTCTCTAGAATCCTCTAAGGATAAGCTCTTTGCTTCAAACCTTTTGAACAACAAATTTATTTGGAAAGTCATCACCTAAAAGCCTATTTGATTCATAATTTTAAGTAACCTATCACTATATTCTTTGATAGTCTCAGATTCCTTCATCCTTAGCAACTCAAACTTCTTTCTACTCAAACTTCTTTCTATGGTTCAGTAGTAGAATGTTTTTGATTTTCAAGGTGCCACCAAACTCATCTTTCAACTTTTCCCATGCATCTTTAGTAGTGTCACAGGCCATGATCTTGTTAAAGATACTTTCTACCACATCTGAGTGAATGCAAGTTAAGGCTTTTTATTGCCTTGAAACTTGCTTACTATAATGTTTGATTTGAGCCATGGTTGAATTGGGAGGTAGAGGATAAGGTTGTGCTCATGTTTCAGTGACCTCCCACAAGTCAAATGCTCTAAGATATTCCTTCATCATAATAGACCACTGTATATAATTGTCTTCATTAAATTTTGGTGGAGGCAGGGGTGAAAAACTTGAAGATGCCATAGTTGGTTTATGCAAATTTTTGGTAAGATCTCTCTTGGGTATTTTTGCTCTCTGTAGGTTTTCTTTTCTCTCTTAACTCACACTCTGCAGGTCCTCCTATTGATTGTTTCTGCTCCAATACCAAGTGAAGTTTTATCAGAAGATTGAAATAGAACCCTACAAACTAAAGTTGCAAAATGAGAGAGAAGATAAGGTAAAGAAGCAGAGCACCATTTCTGATTAATGGAAATATAAAACTAGTTTATTAGCTTTATAATCCTCAATATATATGAAGATTTAAATGTAAACATCATTACAAATTCGAATTATATTCAAAATAATTCAAATTAAAACTTTAGGATTCCAAAAAAGTGATTTAACCTAACTTTTACATCAAATTTAAAATTTGAAACAAAAGGACCTAGCTAATGCCTAAGTTCAGTAGCTTGAGTCCAAAAAATACTTCTAGAGATCACTTGCCATATCATTAAGCAATTACTGAAGCAAATAATTCAAAAGGATAAAAGAACAACATATAGTAGAGAAGCCTCATCACATGTCTTGCCATGCAACCTAGTAACTTGGCATCCAATCCATTGGCAATAGATGCAATCCTGCAGCACCATGGTGAGCTGCTTTGCTAGCTTCAATAAGTCCATCATTGACAAAATTAATGTTACAACCCCCAAGTACAAGCAAGTACCAGCACTTCTAAAAGGTGTCTTTAATACATGAGACTCCCTACTTTGTAAGGGTTGGGGTTCAGGAAAAATATCTATCAACATTAAGCTATTTCACTAACTTAGACCTGAAACCTTGGAGCCATAGCACAGCTGTCAATCAATGATTGAAAATTTGGAATTCCTGTTAGCTTGTATCATGGTAATCAACAACTGATTGTACAAATTGAAGTTGTCAAATAACCTAATTTGGTCTTAGTGGAACTTGGTAAAAGTGAATTAAATTCACCTTTTTATCCTGCACCAACAGATGGTGGAGTTAATCCGTTCTAGACTTTTGTTGGTTTGGTAAGACTTAAAAAGGTTAGTTCAAAGAAACGTAGCAAGCTTTCTCGTCTAAATTTGCATGGAATGATTAAGGTGTGGCAATTGGCTGGAGAATAGATGATAAAGTAGCAATAGGCAACCAAACTATATTACATAAGCCTAGAGAACATTAGGCTCTGTGTGAGCCTCGAGGGAATAGTCAATGCCTTATTTGACGGCAGACAAAGCATTTCCCATCTGGTTTAATGCAGTGATCTCCTTCTCAAATTCAATGGCTCCCCATGCAAGTATTGTCACATTGAATGCCATTGGTAGCCCAAACTTCACATGATCCCCTACATCATAGTATCCTCCTATCAAGTCCACCTGCACCCCGCCATTGAAGTAAGCACCCCCGGTACAGAAACATTGATGTTATGTTTGATAAGAGGAAATGAAATGAAATTGTATGTACCTGGAATTTCTTTAATTGTTTTTTTTTTAATTTTATAAAAAAAAGGCAAGAAATTCAATAGGTTATAATTTGCAAGCTAGCTATTACCCTTTAAAGAAAGCTGTCTTTGAAGGCAGAGTCTCCATGCCATTGGACTCATTGGGTTACAAGCAGTTTGCCAGACCTCTAAGCCTTAAGAAACTGAAATGTCATGTTGAGGGCATCACGATAATTAAAGGTTACAGCAACGACTACCTAGAGTTGAGGGCCAAGAAGCATGCCAATCAATATGAGACATGCATCAAAATTTATGCTCCTCACCATGGGCCTTGGGGTTACCATAATAAGAATATATTAGTTAAAAAAGTTGCTTTCTAGGCTCTATTGTTTTGTTTGTCACCTCAAAAGCAACCACAAAATTGTCTCTACAACTATAAGTAGTTTCCTACACAAACACACACACACACACATATAAGACATAAACAAATGAGGGGGATGGATTGACATTTTCATTAATGATGGATTATGACCAGTTTCTAATAAACTTTTTTTTTATATAATTAATTAATACATGCTTTTGTCACAGTCCTTTGCTCTTAAGGACAGACAATTTGATGAATTTAGAAGTCTTATAAGGAAGGACAACATAATGAATTTAGAAGCTTCCTAGGGAAGGTCAATACATTGGAATGTACTATCTAATAAATGCTAGTACATGTAGGAAGAAGGGAGTTAAAGGGATGTGATATCCATCATTAGATTAAGAAAGGATTTAACGGTTTTGATTTGTCCAATACTTGTATAAAAAGATATCTCTTCCCTCTCATTTGTACCATCTAATTCATAAATAAAATATACTTTTAGAGCTTCTCTCTCTAGAGTTACTCTTTAAAGGTTTTTGGGAGTCGAGTGTGAGAAAGGCTGCTTTAGAGGAATTCTTAAGGCTATACAGGTAGGGAGCAATAAATCTATTAAGCCTGTGATAAGTGGTATCAAAGTTGATTTGTCCCAAGCGCTATGATAGAGCCACATTCTAATGAGGTGCTCATCATGGGTGATGATCGCAATGATCGTGGGAGGAAGGCTAATAGAGGTGTTGCCAAGGGAAAGAAGAGTTGTGCTAGTTTGAGTTCAAGGGATTTAGTAGAGGACCTGGCACATCGTATAATGAAGATTGAATTGTTCATCACTGATATTCAAGGTTTAGTTGATAACTTAACCTAGTCCATCGAAGGAGTAAATGTCAAAAAGGAAAAGCCAGTGGTTGAGATACAAGAGTTCGAAGTTAGCATGAGAGAACTTTGAGGTGAGTTATTAGGGACCTTAAGGGCAGAACTCCATTAATGGGACGAGTCCTTGGACACCATGATGGCGACTATGTGCACGGAGATAGCAAAGTTCAAGGGAAAACTTGTAGAATTGGAGGCAACATATGTGAATGGGGTGATCACTGTGAAAGGTCTATGTGCAGACGCACCCAAGCCAAAGGAGTTCAAGGGCTTGCGAATGGCCAAGGATGTGGATAATTTCTTATGGTACATGGAGCAGTACTTCCAAGCCATGGGAATCAATGACAACCAATCACGAGTAAACACTACATCTGTGTACTTACCTAATAATGCATTGTTGTGGTGGTGTTGTTGGTCAAATAATAGGTGTAGAGATCCTATCATGACCTGGGATAGATTCTTGAAGGAGTTCTGAAAGAATTACTATCCCACATATGCAAAAGAAGAATCTTGCAACAAGTTAAAATGTCTTGGGCAAAAAGGCGCAGTACGCAACTATGTGAAGCGACTTTTGGACTTATTGCTCCAAATCTCTTTGATGAATGAGACGGACGCGTACCATTAATTCATGAGTGGTCTCAACCTGTGGACCAAACAAAAGCTGAAGTAATTTTGTGTGGGAGACCTTACAATGACCATTATGGTGGTTGAATTTCTCATGGAATACAAGGTGCCTTCCACCTCCTAGTCATATTCTCATCCAAAGGATAAGGCCAATGGTGGGGGAGATTGGGGCAAATTCAATTACCCAAATAGAAGTAGACCATCGACTTGCCCTCCCAAAGCCTAGGTAGAATCGAGCAGTAGAGGATATAAGAAGGTATATACCTATAAATGCTTCTTTTATAATGGTCCATATATGACATGAGATTACGTAAACAAGGCCAAGTTGGCTGCTTTCTACAAAAATGATGAGCCAAAAGAGGAGGCACAACTGGGTTTACTGCAAATCCTTAGCTTAATTAAGTCCAAGAAGGTAAAAGAGCCAAAAGGACTTATATTTGTAGATTTAAAGATCAAAGAAACCATGATAAGTGTGCTCATGGATACTAGGGCATTCAATCTCTTCATATCAGAAGAAATTGTAAAAAAACTTAACTTTTGGATTGAGAAAGGAGTCAGATAGCTTAAGACTCTCAACTCCCAAGAGGTCCCTATTGTTGGAATTAATAGGAATGTGGAGTTACAAATTAGACAATGGAGAAATTAGGAGACCTTTGAGGTAATTCCCCTTGATGATTATGACTTTGTCATTGGGTTAAAATTTCTAGACAGAATCCATGTCGTTATATCACCCTTTACAAATTGTGTGTTGGACAAACGGTGCCAATGCATGATTCCAATCCATCATAAGTTGGATTGTAATCGAAAGATGATCTTAGTAATACAACTCGCTAAAGGAGTGAAGAAACTTAAGGTAACCATCCTAGCAACCTTGAGGATTATGGACAACAAGGGTGAAGAGAGCAAAGTCTTGATAGCAGTAAACTAAGCCCCCAATTCATTCAAGGATATAGTTTCTCCTGAGTTGCCCAAGGAGCTTCCACCTCGTAAAAAAAGGGATCATTAAATCGAGCTAGTGTCTCACACTCAACCACTTGCCATAGTGTCATATCACTTGATGCCCCCTAAATTAGAGGAGCTAAGGAAACAACTGAAAGAGCTGCTCGATGTTAGATATATTTAGCCATCTAAAACTCCGTTCGGTGTGTTTGTCTTGTTCTAGAAGAAGCATGATGGGTTAGTATGAATATGTATAGATTACTAAGCACTGAACAAACTAAGCATTAGGAATAAGGACTTGATCCCACTCAATGTAGATCTCTTTGATCAACTTGATGGAGGTCGTTGGTTCACCAAACTTGATCTTTGGTTGGGTTACTATTAAGTTTGGATTGCAAAAAAAGACGACCCGAAGACAACGTGCATGACACATTTTGGGTCATATGAGTTCTTCGTCATGTCATTTGGCTTAACCAATGTTGTAGCCACATTATACACTTTTATGAACAAGGTATTGCACTTGTTCCTAAATTGGTTTGTAGTGGTTTACCTTAATAATATTATTGTGTACAGTCAGACACTCGAGGAACATATCGAGCACTTAAAATAGGTTTTCCGAGTCTTGTGCGAAAATAACTTATACATCAAGCGTGAGAAATGTGCCTTTTCCCAAAAGGAAGTTCCATTTTAAAGGCACATTATCGGGGGTGGATAAGTACAAATGAATATGGTGAAGATCTGAGCCATCATTAAATGGGAGCTGCCGACGAAAGTGACGGAGTTGAGGTCGTTCCTTGGCCTTACTAACTACTACTAGCATTTTGTTCAGAACTACTCAAATATCACTATGCCACTTATAAACATGTTAAAGAAGGGGAAATCGTGGAAGTGGACAAATCGATGCCAGAAGACGTTTGATCGGTTAAAGTAAGTTATGACCAAGGAGCCGGCACTGGTGTTACCTGATCACACTAAGCCTTTTGAGTTAGAATTTGATGCATTAGATTATACTATTAATGATGTTCTTATGCAAAAAGGACATCTAGTGACATATGAGTTGCAAAAGTTAAATGATATCGAGCGATGGTATACTGGTAAAAAGAAGGAGATCACTACAGCGATCCATTGCTTATAGATGTGGAGGTATTTTCTCCTAAGGTCTAGGTTCATTGTAAGGACAAACAATGTAAGCATGAGTTATTCTCAGACCCAAAAGAAGTTGAGTCTAAAGCAAGCTCGATGGCAGGACTTTCTAGCGGAGTTCAACTATGTAATAAAGTACAAGCCAGGGAAGGTTAACTCCATAGTCAATGTTTTTAGTTGGAAGATGGAGTTAGCAAACACAATGAGTTGACCAAGCTGTCTATGGATTGACTACATTAAGGAAGGGCTCAAGTAAGATCAAAAAGATCAAGCCCTCATTAGGTATATGCAAGAGGGTAAAACCCGACGGTTTTGATGTGAGGACATTAAAGCCTATATGAATACCTGTCTTATTTGCCAACAAGAAAAACTTGAACAACATTAATCGTTAGGGCTACTAGAGCCACTTCCTATCCTAACTCGTCCATAAGATAGCGTTTTCATGGACTTTATAGTAAACTTGTCTAAGTCCAAAGGATGTCAAACTTTTATAGTAGTGGTGGATAGATTCTCCAAGTATGCAACATTTGTGCCAGCAACAAAGGATTTCCTGGCTAAGGAGGCTGCCAAGTTATTCATGAAGCATGTGGTCAAGTATTGGGAAGTCCCATAAATGATCATGAGTAATCGCGACCCTCAATTCATAAGGCATTTCTGTTCGAATTATTCAAACTATCGAGGTCAGAGCTAAATCTCTCTACGAGCCTACACCCCCAAACTAATGGTTAAACCAAGCAGGTCAATGCATTCTTAGAGATTTATCTTTAACATTATGTGAGCACAACGCAGACAAATTAGGTAAAGTTGATCGACATAGCCCAATTCTCTTACAACTTATAGTGAAATGAGTTTACTGACCATAGTCCATTTAAGATCATGAATGAGCAATAACCACAAACTCCAAGTGTGGTTGCATTGGGTTATCAGGGAAATAGCCCACCTACATTCAAGTTCGCTAAAGATTGGAAAGAATAAGCAGACTTGGTAAGGGCTTGTTTACGTAAAGCCTTTAAACGTATAAAGAAGTGGACCGACAAAAAGTGACGACATATAGAGTTTTAAGTTGGGGACTTGGTGCTAGCCAAACTACTTGTCATTCTTTGATACAAGGATGTGCACAAGGGTTTGATCTGTCATTACAAAGGGTCCTTTTGAGTGATACAACAGGTTAGGAAGGTTGCATACAAGTTGGAGCTACTGCCAAAATTAAAGGTACACCTAGTTTTTCATGTGAGTATGCTTAAACCTCACTGTGTAGATGAGAAAGATCCAAATAGAGGGGAGTCACAGTGTGCCCCACTTGGAGTAAAAACTTCATATGACTAAGAAGTTGAATCTATAGTGGTGGATCAGGTCATACGAAAGCGGTATTGTACACAAAGGCATGAATACTTTATCTGATGGAAGAGTCTCCTAAAGAGTGAAGTTAGTTGGGAACCTATCGAAACTCTTTGGCAATTCAAGAAGGAGATTGACACTTACTACACTTAAAAAGTGACAAAGGCATCGCTTGATTATGTGAGGGAGAATGTCACAATCCTTTGCTTCTAGGGATAGGTAATTCGATGAATCTATAAGCCTTAAGGAAGGCCAATACATTGGAATGTACTATGTAATAAATGCTAATACACGTAGGAAGATGAAAGTTGAAAGGATATGATATCCACTATTAGATCAAAGAGGGATGTAACAATTGTAGCTTGTCCAATACTTGTATAAAAGGGGACCTCCTCCCCCTCATTTGTACCATCCAATTCATAAGTAAAATATACTTTTAGAGCTTCTCTCTCTAGAGTTTCTCTTTAAAGGTTCTTGGGAGTTAGGTGTGAGAAAGGCTGCTTAGGAGGAATTCTCAAGGTCACAAGAATAGAGAGCAATAAATCCATTAAACCCATGACACTTGCTTAATAAGTGGTGGTTTATGGTAGTCGTCATGTTCTAATGTTCAATCTATCAAAGGCAATAAGCAGATAGAGTCCCCCACATCGAGTCGTGCATATTAGTTGGCACCTTCTGTCTATTTATACATTCATAATACAAACTCTTTAGTTTGTACAGGGGCATCAATCTGAGGTTTATTGGTTTAGAGAAATTCAATTGAATCAAATTGTATTGTATTTCTTTGATTTAATTCCCACACTAATGAAATTATATTAGAAATTCTAAAGGCTGCATTTAGTGGGTGCAGAGGTGCACAATCCAGTTACAGTGACCTTATTTTTAACCAAAAAATAATAAAAAAAAATTTACTCCATTTCAAAGAAAATGTACTCCATTTTTTTTAATCACAAAACTTATATTTTTTAAAAAATCAAAATATATTGTAATTATAAAAACATGTATTTGTCTTTTTAAAAAAATTATTACATTGTTAAGAAAAGAAAAATATTATTGCATTTTCTTAAAAATGTACTTTAATCTTTCATTCTTTTGGAAAAAAAAAAATTGCAACACTATAGTTGGGTTGTTTACTCCCACACGTAACAAATGAGAAAGTTATTGCACTCAAATTATACAAGATTGTAGGGAAGTAAAATAGTGATTGGGTCAAAAACCTTGATTAAGGAATCCTTGAGAAATGGAGAAGAAAAATTTTGCTAATTGAAGGTTGCAATGGATATTAATGAGAAACAATAAAGAGAAACAAAAGGAAAAAACATAGAAGAATTAGAGAAAGATTTTTATTAATATCAACCAATTTGAGTTACAATTTCTAATCTTTAGTACTTATAATTCTTATTACATTAATTATCAATTTATTGATTAAGAAAGATCTAATTAGTTCCTATTAGATTACAATGGACCTATTCTTACTATTTCACAATCTCTAACAACCTTTAATACCTTTTTCCTCCCATTTGACTCTTTTATTCTTGCTTCAATCTTCACCTAGCTCTATGTGTTTATTATCTAAATCAATCTTTTTATGCTATATCAATTTCCTTCCCCTTAAAAACCCTTTTTCTCAAAGGTTAGAGAAGGAAACCTTTTTTGGAAGTCATAATAGTACTCTTAAGTAACTACTAAAAAAGGGTGATCTGACTAGTGGACTAAGATTTGAGTGGTAGTAACATTGCCTCTTTTGACCATATGTCAATTCAAAGTGGTTAAAGGAACAAGAGTAACAACAAGATCAGGTAAAAAAAAAAAAGGTAATTTCAAAATAATAAATTTTAAAGGTCTTAGTTTAAGTTTCAACTGATAAACATTCAACACAAGATGAATTTTAAAATTTGTTGGAAGTACTAATATGTAAGCCATTATACTAATTTTGGTAATAATTTGGAAAAGACCAAAGAATTTAAGAGAAAGTTTAAAATTGTTGCATTGAATCACAAAATATTGTCTATAAGATTAAAGTTTTAAATAAACCCAATCCCTTGTAAAGAATACTCTATTACTTTTATATTAGTTAGCTAATTATTTCATTTTATGTTAAGCTCCCTTCAAGTGATGTTTAAGCATGTGAATTAACACCTTTTGAGTCTTAAGTCATTTATCTTAGGAAACAATAGTAGCATCTCCTAAAAAATAAGGAAGATAAACAAAAGGGGGATAACCATAAAGGGCTTCAAAAGTTGTAAAACAAATGACAGAATGGAAATAGGTGTTATACCTCAGTCTGACCATCCATTTAAGGATGATAGGTTATAGACATGTGCAATTTCACCCCTTGGAATTTAAATAGCTCCTGCTATAAATGACTAAGGAACATAGCATTTTTATTACTAATAAGCACCTTAAGAAAACCATACAATTTAAAAACATTATCTAAGAAGAATTTAGCCACTAAATTTGCTATAAGGATGAGAAAGATTGAGGAAGTGAGCATATTTGATAAGTTTGTCAATTATTACCAAAATGACATCCTTGTCACCATATTTAGAAAGCCCATCAATGAAGTCCAAGCTAATACTTTTCTGTAAAACTTTAAGGATTGGTAAGAGTTGCAATAAACTAGAAATAGCATACTCATACTTACATTGCTTACAAATATCACATTCCCTAACATATCTCTTAACATCCTTGCTTATTGCCTTCTAGTAAAATAAAGCTCTTAACTTCTTTACTATTACAATCACTTTAAGATGTCCCCCTTGTAACTCTTCACGTCATAAGGAGATGCTTTTTTGACTCAGAGTTAGTCCTAACCACCAACTTACCATTCCATTGTGGTTGGTTATGTGACTAACTATAGGGAAAATTTGAAAAGACTCCTTATTATAATTTAGAGATCAATTACTACAATTAGGGATCCTATTACCAAAATGTTTTAATGGCAAGGTAAAGATCTAAAGATACAAAAGAAATGGCAAAGTATTGTATACTATAATTATGCATTCTAGAAAGAGTATTAATTGCCAAATTGTTCTTCCTTTCTTTATATAAAATTTTATAGTTAAAACACATCAATTTGGCTAACCAAGTTTATTGACTTATAATGGATAGTCTTTGATCCAATAAATGCTTGAAGATATCTTGATCTTGAAATGTTTATCTCAGAAATAATGTTTCCAAATGGCAATTACAAAGATAATAGCTAAAAATGCCTTTTCATAGGTTAATAGATAGAGGTGTCTAGGGGAAAAATCTTTATTAATGAAAGTTATTGGATGACCTTTTGCATTAAAATAGCTCTCATTCCCACTTTTGATGCATTAGTTTTTACTGTAAACTCCTTAGTGAAATCTAGTAAAACCAATATAAAAGTAGTAATCATAGCCTTTTTTTAAACTGTTAAAGACTACAGTAACTTCATCATTCTAAGAAAATGCATTCTTTTTAAGCAAATCAGTAAGGGACCTGTTAAAAGACCTATATTTTGATACGAACCTTTGGTAATATATCCTGTCAAATCCAAGAATCCTCCCAACCATCTCAGAGAGTTAAGTAATGGCCAATAGGAGATGACATTAACCTTTGTAAGGTTAGTAGAGACTTCATTGTTATAGATATTAGAGTTTAGGTACTTTACTTCTTGGATTGAAAAAATACATTTTGAAGGCTTGGCACACACAAAATTGTACCTTAACACTTATAAGATAAGTAACAAATACTAGAGATAGGCTCCTAAGTTAAGACTATAAACTAATATATCATCAAAAAAGACAAACAAACTTCCTCAAGTAGCTCTTAAAAATTGTATTTATAAGGCTTTAGAAGGTAATTAGGGCATTTATAGGTCTAAAGGGCATAACAAAGAACTTATAATGACCTTCATAAATTTTAAATGTTGTTTTATATACACTAGAAGGGGACATCCTAATTTGATGGTATCTTAACCTTAAATTCAACTTAAAAAATGAATAAGCCTTTCTTAACTCATCTAGTAAGTCTTCAATCAGAGGAACAAGGAATTTTCCTTTAATTATAACCTGATTTAACTTCTTATAATTAACATAAAACCTCTATATGTTGTCTTTTTTTTTTTTTCCGAATAACACAATAAAGGTTACAAAAGGACTAGAATTAGGTTGTATGATGCTTAATTGTAACTTCTTAACATCTTTTTGTATTAATGGATACTTGTAGGGTCTAGTATTAATGGGTTAAGTTTCAAACACCAAAGGAATTTTGTGGTCTTAAAATTTGTGTTGAGGTAACTTAATTGACTTCTAGAATAACAGTTTTTGATACTACCCTATAGAGGATGTAATAATATTCAAATCCATATGTAGATTATAAAGTTGAATAACTGCTTATTGGTAATATTGTTGTAAGGTCTTTGTCATAAACTTATAATTGTTTTGCTTAATAATAAGGCTTAATAATCCTCTTAATACATGTATTTTTCCCTTTACTTAGAACTTTATTCTAAGCTCATCAAAATTCCAAGAAGCCCTACCCAAAGTTTTAAGCTAATGAATTCCAATGACCATCTTACAACTTTCCAAGGGAAGAATATAGACATTTGCAGTAAAGACATCACCTTGTAGCTACCATTAAACACCTTTACAAATATAGGAACAAGGGAGGATACCACCATTAACCATCCTAACCTTTAAATCCCCAATAGGTTCTAGCTTACATCATAATGTCTCAACTAAGCCTTTATCTAAGAAGTTATATGTGCTTATTAAGTTTATTGTCATATGTAAAAATTCAGACCCTACATAACAAGTGACCTTCATAGTCTTAGAGTCATGATTTCCCATACTAGTAATGACATAAAGAGAAATCTAAAGCTATGATCCATTTCTTCATTTCTTAGAGTGAGAGCTATTAAATCTTCTAATTCCTCCTCTCTAAATCCACCTTTCACTTCAATCATATACAATTTATTATGTTTGCATTTGTATCTTGCCTCATATTTCTCATCACACTAATAATATAAATGTTTGACTCTTCTCTCATTTATATTATCCCCTAATTTTACTTTGGTAATTTTAGACCACCAATTTGGTTTTTGAGTCTCACCCACTGTGTTACTAGGAGAACGAGTCATAAAAGTTGAATTAGTGGAAGAATATTGAGGTTTAGGTAATAACCCTACATACTTATTGATAGGTCCCTATTTTTGCCCTAAGGCAACATATGTGGCTTTTTATGGTTTAGCTAGGGAAAATGTATAAAGTTTTTAGCATAAATATTTTTACAAGAGTTTGTATTTCATCTTTAATCCTACTTAAGAAAGCACCTAAAATATATTATTTAGTTAATTGTACTCTATTGTATAGAATATTACATTGATTATAACATTTTGCTACAAATCCATTTTATCTAAGAGCCAAAAGTGTAGACATTGGGTTTTCAAAGGTAGTGTTACAAAAGCTAAGTGAGATGGCTTAAACATATTCCTTCTGTTAAGGCAAAGCATCCTTAAGTCTTTGTCCTACAAAATTCCTATGCCTTTGCAATGCAATATCATCAAGAAATCTAATTGACATTTTGACTTTTGCCTCTTTTGAAGTTCCATTAAGCACAAAGAAGTTTTCACACTTATAGACCCATCCTTGTATATCATTACCATCAAAATTAGGAAATTCATTTTTGATGGATTTCTTAAACTCATGTGAATTTCCGAGGTTAGAAAACTTAGATGATTAATGATTATTCATGAACTAGTTTTGCACAGATATGCCAACACATAACTCTTGCAACTCAGCCATCTCCCTCCTTTGCAATTCCTAAAAGTTCTTAAACATCTCCTCTAACTTTTTAAGATTTAAAGACCCACTATCATGTGACTTTATTCTAGCAATCATTGAAATAAGAATTTTCTCAAAAGGGTATTGTTATGATACCATTTTAATAAGGTCAAAAACCTTCATTAAGGAGTTCTTAAGAAATGGAGAATTCTAAAAATTAAAAGTTATAATGGATATTAATGAGAAACAATAAAGAGAAAAGTAAGAAAGGAAAAAAACAAAAAAACACAGAGGAACAAAAAGAAGATTTTTATTAATATCAACTAACTTAACTTTACTATTTATAGTTCTTATTATATTAATCATTAATATATTGATCAAAAAAGATCTAACGGCTTCCTATTGGATTATAGTAGACCTATTCTTATTGTTTCATAATCTCTAACAACCTTAAGAACTTTTCCCTCCCATTTGACTCTTAACAACTTTTCTTGTTAACTATGACTCCCCCTTTATATTGATCTAACTCCACATGTCCATCATCTAGATCAATTTTTTTATTTTCCATAAAAAAGGTGAGATTTGTCTTAAATTTAATTCCTATGTCCTACATATAATTCATTATAATTCATTTTCCTACACATAAGGTAAAAGTACTAAAGAATACACCTTATATACTCACAAAAGCTTTACATGTGATAATTATTAAATCATATGTGGTTTGACTAGTCATACTAGTAAATTAATATTTTATACCAAAAACTTGAAATGATTTTTTTTCTCAATTTATTTTAAAATTTAAAATTTTATATCTATTTAATATATATTCCAATTAAAAATTATTGTATTTGTAATATCTTATAATATATATTTATATTTTTTATTAAAAATGATAAATTTATTTGTTTTTAGTTTTATTCTTATAATTATAAAAGATATTTATATTCACTAAAACTCAAAAAGTTATAAAAACTATGAAAAAAGTTGTAGAAAAGATATATAACTATTATATAACATTAAAAAAATTGACCAACCAATTTAATGGATGACCTAACTTCTTTAAGTCCATGACTAAATTGGTTTCAATAATTATACTAAATACACTCATAATATTACTATTATCAAATCAATCGAATTCTACCATTTGAATAATTTTTTAAAAAACAAGAGAATTGAATTAGTTTTTTTATTTCAAAATTAATGTTGAACATAATAATTTAATCATCAAATCAAATTAATTAAAATTAACACCAAAAAAATTATAAAAATTAATGTATTGGCCACACTTTTTTTGTTGCTTTTGTTATATTTATTAATTATTTGTGAGTCCACAGCATTCAAAATAGTTCCTTTAATTGCTTTTTTATTTTTAATTTTTTATTTGAACCTTTTGGCATTAATTTGATCAATTGACTAATAATTTTTCATTTTTAGTAATTTTAATTATGCAATTCTACCCAAAATCATGTATCTAATTGAGAAATGCGACAAAGCTACTATAATACCATGATATGCCTAAGATCAATATCACAAGAATTTTAATAACATATAAAAATTATAATTAATATAGAAATTAGTACAAACAACAGTACATCAATCCACTAATAATTCCCTCATAAGATATCAAATTCTCACCATTGAAACTCTAATAACAATTAAGATCAAAAGTTGCATAATAATATCTTCTGAATTGTACTCTTCCTATTTGCATCACCGTAGATTTTGAGCTTGCCTTGATGTTAGAGCCAAATAACTAGAAAATGAAGAAACTATATGCAAAGTTCAAATCTGTATTGGAGAAGGCAAGCATTTTTAGCCTAGTACACTTTGTTATTCTGGTTGTTTCAAATGATTTAGCTTATTATTATCAATCCTTTTTGTAGATGGTAGAGAAGGCATGCATTTATAGAAATAAGGAGCTTAATGTAAGAAGCAAAGAAAGCATTAAGTTTGAAGACAAAAAAAAGCAGTAGTTTGGTGAAATGTTTGCAATTTGCTCTTATGTGTTGCAATGTTATAAGCACCTCAATATGTTTTGCTTTGCCATGATCTCTCTGTTCTTCTTTGTTTTCTTTTTTTCATGCATTGGTCAATTTTTATGTCATTTAACTTAAGGGTTTTTCCCCTTATCAAAATAAGGGTGTTGGTTTTATTGCTTTTGCAAACCGTAGTGATGATGATGAAATTTTTATGATGCCGTAATTGACTTTTCCTTTTGATTTCCTCATCTTCCACACTTTTCCTTTTTATTATAATTTCTTTTTCTTTAACTTGTCTCTAATTTTTATGACTAGAAGCTTCTTTAAATCTATGAGGTTCAAATGCTAAATTTTTACAAACTTCTATTTTGTTTACAACATGATATATGTCAACCAAAGGTCTAGTCCTTAATATTAAAGACTTTGGAGATGAATTGTTAGATCATGTATTCAAATAAATTATTTTGATGTGACAACATGATTATAGTAATTTGCATGATCATTCCCTTGTGTGGTTGAAGTATGCAAATTTATTTCTTATTATGACAAGATTAACTATCATGGTCTATTGTATACATTTTTTAGTTGTTCATTTATATGAAAGATTATCTTGAACGGTCATATGACTTGAATGTTTTGAATTTATTCTTGCTATAAAAGGTTGCATGATTTTTAGGCTATTGAATTTATTTGATTGTGATAGATGGTGTGTCAACGAATTGTTTATTTTGAAATTTAGTTTTCACTTTGTTAATTTATAATCTCAAATATCTCTAATTTTAATGAATGTTGCTAACGTTTTAATTGAGACTTTGTAGTTACTTCCTTATTCTTGCAATGGAGGTTATTTGGATGGGAATATGCATAAAAGGCAAGTATTCAAAATTGAAAAGCATCAATGTTGTAGACACACAAATCAAGTATTCTTTATAAGGAAAGATTATGCCGACGAACATTTTTCTCCAAAGTAATTTTGGAGACTTCGCAATTTTCAAAAACTCTCACTCGCATGATCGAGTAATTTTGGCAAGAAATTAAAAGCTCCATCAAGAGAGATTAATTTTGGAACTACTGCAGTTAGGCATGACTCTGGCTCGGTCTGGCTCCAGTTTTAGTTTAGCCTCTCTTGTGACTATCACACGATTACGGTCATTTGTCATCAACTTACTCAATTGTGAAGATGAAAGCAGCATTCTTGGTTAGTGAATGGCACATTCAAAAGCACAAAAATAGCTTGTTCAGTGTGTAACCCCATTAAGAGCATTGGTGACTGAGAGGCCAAAGTTAAGTTGGTCTGGCAATTGGGTAATAGAGGCATATCATGAAACAATGTTTGGTCCATTAACTGCATCAAACATGGTTCCATCAGCATAACCTCACTATTTGCGAAACATCACTGTAGCCACAAGCAAGCCAAGGTAAATAAGGAAAAAGTATGAAAGCTGGATGAAACTGTCACAAATAATAATACATTTTTGATAAATTTCCGCAACATAAAAAGAGACCACAAAGTACTAAACAAATGGCACACTCTATGACAATTGAGCGAGGAAGATATTCATTTTTAAAAACCTCAGCTACGAGTTCTCACTATCAACAAACATCTCATCCGTTACTAGCTTCTCACACTTTTGACTAATTTCATATCTTACTTACTGAACTTTGTTGCGTACAATTTAAGTGATACAAGGTTAGCAATTGGGGAAATAATTACAGTCCAACTGCTTTGCCTTGTACAATTACAAATTAAGTGAATTCGAGTGGAATGTTCCATTGCCATAACTGTGATACCTCGTCAACCTGTTATATATAATTGAAACGACTAGATGTTACAATTGGTCGATCTTCACTTAAGTCAGTTGTTTGCATATGTGATTGCTCAAGCCGTCTAGTCGAGGCTGATGCTCGAAAATGTTTTTTCGTGACAACCTCACTATGGGACTAAATCCTTTTTCCTCGGGCCTACCAGGAACCTTGACTACAGTTAAAGTGCAAAGACGTTGAGACACAGAAGCATCTAGTTGCCTCTTTCTATTCAATGAATCGACAAGTGTCGTTCTAGATTTTTTAATAGTATTCTTCAAGGGGCGACTACTAAAGGCACTGCCCCATGTATAAAGTTTATCGTAACACTCGATAATTGTACATCCCCACCAACAACAAGATCAACTAAGAATAAAAAAATCTTCTCCAATTCTTTTGTTCTCTACGTCTCAATAGATATCGCAGCCCTAAATTTTACTACGACAATTTTGCTGTGGCATCAACCAACATCCTTCCACCACTAGCGTAGGATATACTGTTTTGGAACCTTGCCAATTTTGCACTTTATCAATGCTTAAAAACCATGTCTATACACAATCCCCTTAAATTAAAAAAGCCTATAACTACATCGAAATGCATTATTTTCGGGATTGACCATGACCCTCTAACTTTTTCGGTTTGTGAAACCATCAATTGATGTTTGTCTCTCATTCACTTTATAACATAACACGGTATTATCTTTAACTGTAGATTCAACATCATAATACAATATGAACAATGCCTCAGTTTGGACTTGGCTAAAACTATACTTTGTGAATGCTCTCTAAAATTACCTCTCAAAAGAAAAAGACGTCGCACGAGGAACAACCTTATTGGATGAAAAATCAGTTTGAGCTTCCTTCTTAATTTTGTCACTCAAAGCATTCTAATATTATTCAATGAATTGCTTTAGAGTGCTTCGTGCATGGACGTACTCATCAAAATACAGTTCATGCTCTCACTTCTTTGAGTGGTGGATATACTGGCCCAAAAACTACACTTCACACACAATGGAGCCCATTTCTCTTGTGCTTTGAATAGCTTTGATGACCATTTATTCAAATATAGGTTGTATTTTTCAAGCATATCGCCCAATTGTTCTTCGAACTTAGGCAAGGATGTTAACTCATAGACAATTTTCTTTATAAGTTGTTTTAATCTCCCGAAACTCCTTTCAACTACCTAACTTTTTAAAAAATTTTGACATTATATATCATTGACACCATCTATGTCACATTCCACTAAAAACGGTCTCCACAAGAGCTAGATTGATCGGTCAAAATCACACATAGTTTCTTGTCGTACATGTCGTACATGCATTGTAGCCAAGTGTACTCGTATGTGCGAATCGACTCATTACATAGCAGGGCACACCTTAAAGGGATTGATTAACCGTGATGATTTACACCGACAAATGGGTAGAATGGCATAAAGTATTTCTTAACCAAGTAAGTTGAATCAAAAGCAATAAAAGCATAGTAAAAATCTCGTGTTGTCTATTTCATATCTTGGAACATAATGCTAACAGCTTCAGCATCACCCTCTGATCATTTCAATCTTCTTACCATGTTTATGTGATTGTGTAGATCTTTCAGTAAGCAACTTATTTCTTTGTAACCTGTAAACTCTAACTCAACTGACTCACAACCTTCATTGGTCTAATGCTAGCCAAGTCCCTGCTCTCAAGATCCCTTTTGACACTACTTGCATAGCGTTGATGTTATTTCAAGAACCTTGCATCATCAGGACTAGGAGAGTGGGTGTGATCGTCATACATGAGTGATTTTCCACATATTACCTATTTTCATCCCACACACCATTTCCAAACATCCAACCCTATAACTAGGCCTCCGCTTCTGCAAATCCTTACCTCACAACTTGTGAATTTTGGCCTGATTGCGAATAAATGTCTAATATTTAACTTTATTGTCAGTGCCCCATCTAACACCTCGCTTAATTACATTGAAACCTTTTGACCTCACATACTTCTGATAATAATCCATAATCTCATCGACCTCACCGAATATCATGCCCACTATAAGAATTTCAATGCTACTCCCTAGTCATGGACCTTTACACTGGGAACCATTTTTGTCATTATTATCCATTGGAGCTATGTTTGTGTGGTTGATGAAACTACCAGCATGTGCATCATCCTTAGCCTCAATGGACACTAAGCCCCCGTCTGATAGAACTGTTGCCATGATTTTCAATATATGCCGCTGTCCATGTAAACACTGGACAGGTGTACATTCAATACGCTTTCCTAATGCTTATGAGTCATGTGCCACAAATTAAAGGACGAGGGCCCATTAAATGTTACTCAAATTGAAAAGGGTTATGTTGCCACAAAGGTCACGTTATGGAAGACATACAAAACAATACTTCAAAAATTCTAACCATCCTTACCACATGGAAGAGATTGTTTTATTGCAATTTAGGTAAAAAAAAAAAAAGAGTAACAAATATGGAGGGCAAAAAGAACAAACTAAGTGGAAGCCTTAATTTTTTTTTCTTATATAGAATGTTCAAGGGGGCACAACAAATTAAAGTATCAATTTCCAAATGTCTTTATTTTTCCAACACTTAAGTGTTGAATTAATATTCAGGGGATGCATATTGTGAATTGATTTAATTTTTTTTTTTCCACAACTAAAAATATCATGGGTGGAATGCACAGGACGACGATCAAAACAGTGTTTTAACCATGATATTTGTGCCCAAAGCTAACAAGCTACATGGTTTTTCTCCTCAAATGCTAAACTAAGACATTCAACAAGATTTCCAATCAAAACACCAAGATCAAAGAAAAATTAAAGATACCATAGTTCTATGTAGGCCAAATATAGACAAATCCAACCTACCTATCACAAAAACATGGGACATTTGAATAATTACAAGACGAACGAAAAAAGGGAGAGTCTTACTTTTAAGAGAAAGAGGCAAAATTTTAGCTCTGTAGTTTTCATCAAGGAAGCCAATGACAAAAGGGTGCCAATAGTGATCCTTGTCTTCAGAATGCATAGATTTAATCAATAGTTTTGGTAATTTGACCAATTTGCCCTGAATCTATCTGAGTGTTGATTACGTTTCTTTTTGATCGTTACTCTACAGTAGATCTAAAGGGGCAAAGATGGGGTTTCATGTATCAAGCGAAGAGGTAGTAATTAATGTATGTTATGCCAAACTTTGCTCAACCACCGAGATCAGAGGTCAACTGTTGTCACAACATTTTCATCCCATGGAGGGAGATTGTTGAGCTTAGATCGAAAGGTGTCTTTTTAACTCAACCACAAGAGGAACAGGAGAGGGCAGATCTCACTTAGGTTGACCAGTGTGTTCTAACTTAACCGCACCTACAAAAGGGAGACATCCTATCTAACTTTGGTCGAGCAGTGTGTTTTCCACTCAACTGCAAACGCAAAGGTGCACGCCCTATCATACTTTGGTCAACCACAGATATCAGGTGCCAAGCATTGTGCCGATGTTTCCATGTCTCTATGCTGATAGAATCATGTCTTTATTATTTCATCTCGGATAGTACCTTCAAATCTATTAAACCCTGAACTCATTCCTTACTGTTACAACAAATTCTTTCCTCATAACCAGCGGCCAAACTTATATGCCAATTGAGATATTTTGTACAACCCTTTAGTGAAATTGTATGACACCTCGTTGATAATGTACGACACAGTAACAAATTTATACGATAACTTGTCGATTATATACTAACCTTTGAAAAATTTGTATGACATTTTAATCACTTATATATGACACCAATAAATTTTCTTTTTCCAAATCTTTAATTAGAACGACAATTTTTAAAATATCATACAATGTAGAAAAGTAGCATATAAATATGAAAATTTAATATTATTTGTGTTTTTTTTTTTTTAATCTGAAGTGAAGGTCATATAATATATATATATATATATATATATATATAAAGAGGGAGATAAAAGAGACAAGATTGAATTTTTGGTTTTTTTGGTCTGAATGTAGCATTATCTGTGTTATTGGTTCACAAAACAATCAGACTTCCCTAACTTTCTTGGGTATTTTAATAGGAATATACCTGCAATATAACAGTGATTCTGGTCACTTGACAATTACTATTACATTATTATTTCCCACAACACTAGCTATTAATACTCATTCGTGAAACTACAAGAGTTTTTTTTTTTTTTATTCAATTCAAAGATTAAAAAAAAAACATACACTCCAACTTCTAGTTTAGAGTCAACTCTTATGCTCTTTAACAAAGAACACTCCATTGATCATGTTACTCAACATTACCATTTGCGCAACATATAATGCCACAATTGAGAAATATATTTTTCAAATGACATAAATAGAACTGGTGCATTATTTTATTTGATTATAATGTTAATTGAATTTATTCCAAATTTTTCAATATTTTATTCATAAACATTAAATTTTCCACAAGATTCATAGTCAACTTGTAACAACCATTCTTTAGATGGAAAGAATGAACCTACGTTCATATATGAACCCATCTAATAATTTAAAATATAATGTATTTACTAATTCTTGTATATTTTAATTTAAACAATATAATAACTACTCACTAACTTTTCCAAATTATAATTTTATATGTCAATCATTTCCGAGTAACCCTATTTCTTTTTTACCTTAGTTCTTGTTTCTTAACATTAATTATTCTAAATAATTAATAATAAGAAAGTTTATCATTATTCAGCGTGCAGGATTTGAAAATCATTTCAAAATTTCTCCTTTCCCAATTTGCTCTCTTCTTTTACTTTACTGCCCATTTTACTTTGACCATTTTGTGCTTTTGCCTTCGTAAAAAAAAAAAAAAAACAAAAATATTTATGATTGGTTGCATTATGAGGGGCACGTGCATGTGCGCTGCGTCTCCCTCCCGCTACCGCTACCTAGTCGTCCCCTATTTATTTATTTATTTATTTATTTATTTATTTTATCAAATTTTGAGGTCTTCGAGCAATTTTGGATCTTTTTGAGTCTGATTCTGGTAGTCCATGTTTTCGGCTGATTTTGGACAAACTCGTCAGGTTAATGTTGCGTCAAAATTAACTATGAAATTATTTATTTTATTATTATATTCAAAATTAAATATTTGAATTATTACCCCACAATAGCTACCTGAATATTGAAGAAAATAATGAAAACAATTGCCGGATGGTCATTTGCAAGAAAAATAGTTAAGTAAATGAACAAGTGCATCCCAAATTGGCATAATTACCTTATCGTTGATAAACTAATTCTTTTTAACATACACAACACAAATTGGAATCGTTTTGTCTTTAGATTTTTTTTTTTGTTTTACTTCTTTTAGTTAGAATTTTCGAAAAAAATAAAAGGGACCTTTTCCGTTTTTTTTAAAATTACTTTTGAATTTTTTTCAAATTTTTAATTTTTGAAAAATATTATGTCATTATTTGTTATGACTTTGACATTTGATATAGTATCTAACGTCCTCAATGGTCCTAAATGACGTGACTCAGATAGACTAAAATTTAACAAAAAAATGAATAAAACTTGTCACGATTGGGACCCATTTTAACCCAAAAAAAAAAAAGAATAAACATTAAATCAATCAAAAAAAAAAAAAAGGAACAGATCTTCATTTGACAAACTTAAAAAAGAAGATCGTCTCCGGTCGTCCCTGTCAAGTTTCAAGTTGTTAGCTTGAAGCCGAGACCCTTCTTGTGTGCTCTACTTTTAACGTGGGACTGGCCACCCTCCCCAGAAAATTTAATGCCTTTTACAACCCTTCACCCCCATTTTCACCAACTTGTTGGATGCGTTCCTTCAAACAAAGAGAGTTATGACGAAGAAACAAACATGTCTGCGCATTGCTTCGTCTCCACTCAACATTGGCAGCAGTTCGCTTATAACACTCAACGTGGCCGAGTTTTTGCGTTCAAACTAGAGAGAGCCGCATCACTTAATTTCGATGCCTATAATTGGGAAGGTCTGCGGCATATTATGAATTGTTAAGCGAACTTCACGATGTCATTCCAATGAACAGATGTGTGGTTCCAAATTTTGAAAGAAAGCCGCGTGAACAAAGGGGGAGAATGAACGAATAATTAATGGAAGCCAATGGAGTGGGGGAAAAACCAATTCCCATGTAACGTAAGGCCACCTTCAAACACAAGTACAAAACACGGACACTTTTCGAAGCTCCAAACCAGACCTCTTTCTCGTAATTCTCAAGCCACGCGCGGCTCCACCCAAGTTCTATATACGTCATATAAACAGGGACAGCACTTGAAAAGAATCAAATTACAATACGGGAACGCCAGACAACGCCGCAGTTGACCAGCCACTTGAAAAAGGGGAAAATTGTCAAACTTTTATGTTTTCGTCCTTAGGCAATCGTCAAAGTTTTGAAATGCAAACCAAAAGATTTTCAAGTTCTACCAACTCAAGCAACAATAAGTGCAATTGAGCAGATTTTCTAATTCTGCCAGCTTGAGCAACAATAGAGACATTCATTCGTCACAGCCTTGCACAGGGGAAATGTCAAAAGGTTTGAACATTGACAAATAAGTAAAGTATTCCTACAGCCATTGAGACTTTTAATATACCTGAGCTAGATACACCATGGGGTCCAATAATCTTTATTATCGTCCACGCCAAGCTTCTTCCCCTGTCAAAGTTCGTCAGTGTGATGTTATTAGTATTTACCGTCAAAAGCAGTTGTCTGTTTCCATGTTACGTCCCTCATCTCATCACATCTCTAAGCTTATTGGCCCAATGGCATTGCCCATGACACGAAGAATTATCCAGAAGACCGACCCCAAATTTCATCACTGAAATGGACAAAACACTTAAACCACCAGAGAATGATGCATGTTTATTCTTTATGCCAACAAAGTCGGGAATTTTATAAATACAAATGTATGATAGCTGACAGCTTCTATACAACCAAATTATGAACTAATTTGCGATGTAAAGACATAGAACATGGGACATGTCTGCTGTACTTTCTTTGATTAGATCCCTCTCTTTTGTTCACTCCAAAGAGCTGCAAAAGCTAAGGACCCAATGCGGATGATATTCACCACCGCAGGATTGACCCTTTTTTTGGTGGGGGGGGGGGAAGGGGGAATTGTAATTGAGCTCCTAAACATTAATAAAACAAATGTTTCTAGCTGTACGCAGAAGGTAAAAGCTAAGTGTCGGCGTGAATATTGTCAAGCCAAGAAACCAACTGCTTTGCTGAGGGCCTCACTTTTGGGGACTCGCTTAGGCAAAGGCATGCGATCTCCAGAACCAAAAGCAAGTCCTTATCATGCTGCTTTTCATAAATGAAAGTATCAAAGACTTCACTTTCTCTATTTTCCTTCTTCATCTGAAGCACCCAAGTGACTAAATCCCGTGATCCTTTTGGCTTGCACATATCCATGGGCCTCCTGCCAGTAAGAAGCTCCAAAAGGACAACCCCAAAGCTATATATGTCGCCCTTATAAGTAGCAACTGATGCTTGGCCATACTCAGGGGGAATGTAGCCTAGTGTTCCTACAAGATCAGTAGTTACATGGGTGTCATGCGGTAGGATGAGCCTCGCAAGACCAAAATCAGCCAAATGGGCTTCAAATTTGTCATCCAAAAGGATGTTGCTTGACTTGATATCACGGTGAAGGATATGCGGCTCACATGACTGATGCAAGTATGCAAGCCCCCTGGCAGTCCCTTGAGCAATTTGAACCCTTATACCCCAATCTAACAAGGCAGGTCCATCAAGCTTTTCATGCAACCAATAATCTAAACTGCTGTTTTCCATGTAAGAGTAAATTAAGAATTTGTCATTTTTAAACATGCAATACCCCTGAAGCTGGACAAGGTTTTGATGCTGAGCTCTTGAAAGGGTTTCGACTTCAGCGTGAAATTCCCTCTCCATCTGACCACAATCACCAGAGAGTCGTTTGATTGCTATCTTACTACCATCATCGAGGGTGGCTCTGTAGACTATACCGAAACCCCCACAGCCAACAATATTAGAGTGGTCAAAATTGTTAGTAGATTTCAAAAGGTCCTCCAAAGAGAGCTCTTTACCGTTCTTCTTATGGAATAGAACAAATAAACTTGATCCAAGTTCTTCTAAATCCTTATCATTGCTATGAGCCAATGCTTTTTCTGGATCAACTTTTCCTCGATGATGTGCCTGAAACACAATCTTGAACACAAGGGCTGAGAGGAAAGCTGTACCAAATACAATCCCAACCACCATCCCAATAATTGTATGATTGTTTCTTCTTGATGTTCTGGCTGATTTTGGTTGAATTTGGTCAGATTTTGGACCAGAGGGACCACCATGGTCACGACAGAGATTATTACCTTCGAAGCTTGAGTTAGGGAAAGTCGAGAACTGACCTTCAGTAGGGACCCTCCCAGAGAGATGATTGTGGGCAACATTGAAATTGGACAAAAAGCTGAGCTTTGAAAAGGATAAAGGTATGATCCCAGAAAGGTTATTGTAGGACAAATCCAAAGTCTCCAAGTTGGTCATCCCTGATAATTCACTTGGTATAGAGCCAGACAACTTGTTGAACTTTAAGTCTAAAACATGGAGATCTTTCAGAAGCCCAAACTCAGGCCAGAGTGGTCCAGTAAGAGAGTTGTGACTGAGATCCAGTAGTGGTGGAAAACTCTGAACCTGATTATATTGCAAACCACTTGCATTGTCCTTTCTTTTCATAAACAAAGGGAAATCTGGTGAAGGGTCAAAGGAAATATTCCTGCTTATGAAGCTAGGCAATCGAGTGAAGTCCTTTGGGATCTCTCCAACAAGAGAGTTGTTTGACAAGTCCAAGTAAAAGAGATCCAGAAAGCTGCCTAACCAGAGTGGAATATTGCCAGCCAAACGGTTCCAGGACAAGTCCAACAACTGCAATTTGATGCTATTGTGCAACCACATGGGGATTGATCCTGCGAGTCTGCAATTAGGAATAATGAGAACCTTCAAGTTTTCAAAATGCAGACCAGGATCAGCCGGCAATTCTTCATCATGGAAGTTGGAGGTGAGGACCAAAGTAGTCAAGCTCTTGCATTGCTGCAGGATTTGCAAGGCAGAGGAAATATTATAGATGCTGCAACTTGAGAGGGAGAGGTAAGAGAGGCTCTGAAAACTCTTGAAACTTGCTGGGATTTCACCACTAAGATTGTTTCGGGCAAGATTAATGTCGCTCAAATGCTTGCAAGAAGGAAGCTTGGCAGGAAAGGTGCCAGAAAAATTATTGGAGCCCAAATTAAGAGATACCAAATTAGTCATGGCAGAACAATTAAGATCGATACTACCACCCAAAGAATTATTCCTTAAATTAAGCGAAACCAGGGAAGCGGAATTAGCCAAAGACTGTGGCAAAGTGCCTACAAATTTATTGGAAAGGCCCAGGAAATACTGAAGCTTGGTCAAGCTATCAAAGACATCTGGAATGATACCTGAAAAGTTGTTTTCAGAAACGTCCAAACGTTCGAGATTAAGGAGGTTACCAATTCCAGTGCCCAGCTGCCCAGAAAGCTTGTTATGTTGAAGACCTAACAGCTTCAATTTACGAAGCCCAAAGACTTCCTCAATCAAACCACCCGTTATATCATTGTGGCCGATACAGAGGTCTTCCACAGAAGCACAATCCCCGAGTCCCGGTAAAAGACTACCGGAGAAATGGTTGTCTGCCAAACTAAGGACCCTTATTCGGGTGGCGTTCTGGCAGATATGGAAAGGAAGTGAGGTGTTGAGAGGATTTGAGGAAAGATTAAGAACAGTGATGGCGGGTAAGTTGGTGCTTTGTGGGATTGGGCCAGTGAAATCATTGAAGCTCAAGTCGAGGACTTCTAGTTTGGCCATATGGAACAGTGACAAAGGAAGCGAGCCTTGGAGCGAATTGCTGGAGAGATTAAGGGTCCTAAGTTGATCCAGGCTGCCTATTGACTCCACAAGTTCTCCATTCAATCTCCGCTTTGGAAGCTCTAGTCTTGTTACTCTCCTGGAATTGGGAGGATCATCATGGACCAAACCAGGAGAAGAGGAAGAGTTGCAAGTGATGCCCGGCCAGTTGCAGCAATCAGATGACGAATTCGAACCCCACCCTTCAATTTTCAACTGCAAGCCATTCATGAAATCCCGCAATGCCTTTACATCAACTGGGTTGCATGTCAGATTCTGCGCTTGCAACAACTGTGCTTGAATGGTTCCAACGAGGAAAACCCACATCCACAAAATCTGGACACCCATTTCACCTTTTACGGACTCAGGGGGGGATGGTTACCGGTTGGGTAGTAAAACCATAAACCAGTAAAATCCTTCAAACAAAAAGAAGATTTCTGAAATGGGTTTTTGTGGTTTCAACCGGTTTTCAGAGATGAGGTGAGAAAGCAGAGAACAAAGAAGACCAGAATGAGCATAAAATGAAGAAAGTTTTGGGGAAAAAGAAAGAGGAAAAAAAAAATGAAAAGAAAAGGAAGAGTGGAAAGGTAGACCTGCGAGGCTAGGTTTGGGGGGCATGCACCGCGAAAAATCGGGCGCGGCACAGGAAACGTGGGCCCAAAAAGAAATGGTGAACTTTTGACTTCAGGATCGAACACGCGCAGTTCTGTAAACTCCACACGGATGTTTTTTCTGTTTTTTTGGTTAAAAAAACAGTCATATATTTGACGAGTCGTTTTTGAATAATTTCATTAACGACGACAACGTAATGGCAATATGATAATAAATTGAGATTCTTAGTATAACAAATCTTTTTATTTTTTGGTCTGGCGGCTCTCACTAAAGTCATAGTTTTGTTTGGGAAAATTTAATTGTGCACAAGTTCATAGTCAAGTAAACGCACGAAATAAAAGACAATCCTCCCTTAAAACTAAATAAATAAATAAAGTAAAAGGCAGAACAGCAGTGCTACATGGGAGGGACAAAAATAGAATTTTTATACTAGTATGCAATCTTAATTCAACATCATGAAGGGCAATAATAGGACCATATCTTCCGACCGTAATACTTAATTACTTTACAAGTTTATTTTCAACTTTGGTCGCCATGATTAAAGATAATTGTACAATTTTTTTTTTTTTTTCATGAGTATTTGTTTGTGTATGCATGTACTATAGGACTTTGAAGTGTTACTCTATATTGATTTTAATTTCATTACTTTGTGGCATCCATGTAAGCGCCTATTATTCGATGTTGCTCGAACTGGACAATTGAGGTTGTTTCTACTTTCACTGATTAATAGCAAAGATGGTTAATGATATGCATTTAAAGGCATTAAGAGTTAGGTATTTTTTTGTCTTCATGTGAATTTGGGATCTCAAGGAAATTGTTGATAGCAATTAGGGATGTTCAAGGGGTTCAAAGCTATAATTGAGATGGATAAGTACTCAATTAATTGGCCAAGGCTATATAGATGTACCAAACCACGAAAGGAAAAGTGTTGGTGGTAAGAATTTCTCTTATAGGAGTTATAACTCAATATAAAGCTTGGCTTTGCTATTTATTTTAAATGGCAGTAGTCAGTTGGATTGGTTTACCTTTTTAAGTAGTTTATCAGCCATATAAATGCATTGTGTTTATTGATTGTAGCTTTTTTACCTTGATCACATTGATATTAGATGTGTGGTTAAATAGGATAGTTGCTCTAGCTTAATAGTTGGGGATGACAAGACTAGGAAGGCAATTTCGAGAGTGGACACATAAGGCACGAAGGAATTTACAAAGGGCCAAGTAGAACTACAAAAATGATAGGTTTGGTCATTTTGGATTGAATTGTTAATCACTGTACTAATTTTAGTTGTTGAAATTGACATAAGATGGACAAGTTTGTCCTGATGTAGACAATGGGTAGCCATATTCGTTTGAGAAGGATCAACCCTTTTAAGAGGAAGTATGCAAGGAATGAGAGTAATGATTACTCGGGGGTCAGGTTAAGGAAAGCTACTCCAGGCTTAATGTTATTTTGATTATCTAATTTAGCTCTTATTGATTAGTAAAGTTCCAAATGTTTTTAATGAATTTTTTTAGGTGGCAAATGAATTTATAGGATTAAAAAGGTGGGTCTATATAGTCATAAGTGAAGAAGTGGAGTTAAAGAGAAAGAAGATGCTAATAAGGACTTTCAAGGGTCAAAGTTAAACTAGTGTAATAATGAGAGTAGAGGAGATTTTGGAAAGTGAAAACTATTTGGAGAGCAATGGAAGCGAGGATTCCTACAATGAAAAGGAAAGTGATGACCTTAAGGATAAGGGAAATGAAAATATTGATAATGAGCTAGATAACAATCTCAATGTGAAGCTAGATGAAGAGCTTAATGAAAATATTGAAGAGAACCTTGATGTTGAAATTGATGACAATGTAAATGAGAAGATCGATGAGTTAGCAAGTGATAATAGCGAGGAGAAGAAAAATGAGAAAAATAATGACAAGCTCGACAAAGGTGTTTCATAGAACATTGATGAGTTAATTATGAAAGTTTTCGATGACATTTGGGGGGAGATGAGGAAGGAGGCATGGATGGGAACAAAGATGAAGTGATGAAGGAGTCTTGTTGATGTATCAAAGCTGCACGATCTATTCTCTGTTAAGTTAGTTTATTGATGTTCTGTTTTCTAAGAGTTAATTATTCTTGTTTTTACTTGGTCAATCCTATTTTGTAAGAGTGTTTAGTTGTATGTTTTTTATGATTGTTTTGTTACTTTGTTTCTAGTTTTATGGATTAAGCAAGTTATTAGTTAGTGGGCAACGTATGTTTTCTGTATTTAAATAATTTAGTATTTTGAATAAAAGTGAGAAGTTCCCTTCTAATAAAAACAACATTGGTATAAGAGCCTTCTTGATCTTAAGGGGTTGTAAGTAACTTGTGAGATTGATTAAGAGGTATGTCTACATCCATAGAAGTTGAAGGCAAAATAGAGGCAGGATCGAGTGTTTTTTCAATGGCTCCACCAATGTTTGATGGAGAAAATTATCAAGCATAGGTAATAAGAATGCAAGCCTATCTAGAGGGTTATTATTTTTGGGAAGCTGCGAAACAAGATTATAAAGTTGCTCCCTTTCCTAACAATCTAACCATTAATCATATCAAGTATCACAAAGAGAGGACAACAAGGAAAGCAAAGGCAAAGTCTTATTTATATATCGCTGTCTCACCTACTATTTTTAGCAAAATTATGGCTTGTGAATCAACCAAAGCTATCTGGGACTTCCTCAAAGCTGAGTGTTAAAGAGATAAGAGGATTATAAGCATGAAGGGGTTAAATTTGATCAAAAAATTTAAAAGACTACAAATGAATGAGTTTGAGACAAAAAAGGAGTATTCTAGTAAGTTGATAAGCATTGCAAATCAGGTAAGGGTTTTAAGCACTAACCTCTCTAAGGACAGCAAAATATAAGAGGGGAAGATAAGAAGTGAAATGGGTAGAAAGAAAATGGTAGTAATGACTCAAAAGCTACTTCAAGAATAATTAAGGAAGGTATTCCTCATGTCAGTATTATGGAAAACATAATCATTCGCACTTTAGGTGTTGGAAGAGGCTAGATGTAAAGTGCATAAAATGTCATAAGCTTAAACATATTAAGAAGTTCTGCAAAGAGAAGGAAGATTAGTAGCAAGGTGAAGCATATGTTATAATCCAACAAAAGGTAAATCAATTGTTTGTTGCCTTTTGTTTCTCTTTTAGTATTTCATGTGATAGTTGGCTTGTTGATAGTGGTTGCACAAATCACATGACAAGTGGTGAAAGTTATTTATAAATCTTGACAAGTCATTGAAGTCAAGAGTGAGAATTGAGAATGAGAAATTCTTTAAAAGTGAAAGGTTAAAGGACTATAGTAATAAAAAGTTATGTTGGAACTAAGCTGGTTTTCTAATGTGATGTATATACCTGAGATTGATCAAAATTTGTTGAGTGTGTGATAGTTAGTAGAAAAGGGATTTAAGGTGATGTTTAAAAAGGGGAAGTGTTTGATCTTTAACTCCAATGGTTAAGAGCTATTTAAGATAAAGATGCAATAGAAGAGTTTTTCTTTAAATTCTCTCAAGGAGTAGGTGACATTTAAGTGTCAGGCCAATAATTCAAAGATATGACACAAAAGGCTGGAGTAATTTCATCATAAAGGCTTGTTGTTCATAAAGAGAAATGAAATGGCAAATGGGTTACCACGCTTGGTAAAGGTTTGTTTGCTTAGCAAGTAGACAAGACTTCCCTTCAAGGAATCTATTTGGAGAGTTACAGAGAAACTATAGCTGATCCATATAGATCTCTGTGGTCCACAGATGTCTCCTTCACTAAATGGTAGTAGGTCTTTCATTATTTTCATTAATGATTATACCATAATGTGCAGGATTTACTTCATGAAGTAAAAGTCTGAAGTTGCTAAGTATTTTTGAAATTTAAGAAATGGGTTGAGAACCAAAGTGGTTGCAAGATTTAGGTCATCAGATTTAATAATAGAACAAAATACACTTTATAGAGGTTTAACTGTTTTTATGAAGAGGCTAGAATTGAGCATCAACTTACTACTCCTTACTAGGTGTTTGCTACATGAGAAGAATCTACCAAAAGAATTTTGAGTAGAAGTAATAAATACAATAGTTTTTCTACTGAATAGATTGCTATAAGGGCATTAGAGAAAAAGACACCCTTTGAAACTTGGTTTAAGTTGAGTCAATTCTAAGAAATTTGAAGATGTTTGACTGTTTGTATTTTTCTCATATACCACAAGTTAAGTGAGACAAATTGAGAGAGAAAGTTGAACCTAGGATCTTTATTGGCTACAATTTAATGTCAAAAGCCTACAAGATCTAGTAAAGAGGCCTGTTAGTTATAAGGAAGTTAAAAGTGATCAAAGGTGGATAAATGCAATAAAGGAAAAGTTGGCTATAATAGAAAAAAACTAGACATGACAACTAATAGAAAGGCCTAAAAATAGGAAGGTGATTAGAGTAAAATGGATTTTCAAGATCAAAATGAATCTTGATGACTTAGCAAATAAGCATAAAGCTAAGTTGGTGGTGAAGGGATATATATAGATTTGGGGAGTCAATTTCTCAGAAACCTTTGCTCATAAGGCAAGATTGAACATAATTAGAATAACTCTTGCTTTGATGACTTAACAAAGATGGAAGATGTATCAGTTAGATGTGAAATTTGCATTTTTGAATAGAGTATTATAGGAGGATACTTATGTTGAGCAGTCAAAAGACTTTGTCACACTAGGTTAGGAGGAGAAAGTTTATTTGCTAAGAAAGAATCTTTATGGCTTAAGGCAAGCTCCTAGAGTATGGTATAATAAGATAGATGAGCATTTGTTGGGCTTAGGTTTCAAGAAAAGCCTTATTGAATCCATTCAATATGTCAAAAAGTTAGTATTTGACTTAATGGTGGTGTCTTTTTATGTGGATGATATGTTAGTGACAAGGAATAATAATACTTATATTATTGCATTTAAGTAAGAGATGATAAAGATGTTTGAAATGACTAATTTTGTTATGATGTATTTTTGGGGATAAAGGTTAGGCAATAAAATGAAGTTCTCATCTGTCAAAAGTACTTAAAGGAGATCTTGAAGAGATTCAACATGAAGGAATGTAAGAGTATAAGTACTCTAATGGGTCAAAAGAAAAAGTTTCAAAAGAAGGATGAATTAGAACCTACAAATGAAAGAGTTTATAGAAGTTTGATTGGTTGTTTTATGTATCTCACTGCAACTAAACCAAATATCATGTTTACTGTAAATGTCTTGTTTAGATTTCTTAATTGTGCAAGTAAGTTGCATATAATAGGTTCAAATAAGGTGTAGAGGTACTTGAAAGGTATTCTTTCATATGGAATTAAGTTTTGCACAATTTAGGAGTTTATGTTGTAGGGGTATTCTGACAGTAATTAGGTAGGATCAATGTATGATATGAAGAGCACTTTAGGTTATTACTTTACACTTGGGTCAACATATTTTTCTTGGTGTTTAAAGAAGCAAGAAATAGTGGCTTAATCAATTGCAGAAGTTAAGTTCATTGTAGCTACTACAGTTATGAATCAAGCATTATGGTTGAAAAAACTAATGGATAATCTGCATCTAACGTAAGAAGAAGACATAAAAGTATTTATGGATAATCAAGTTACTTTAGCCATTTCACAAAATCCAGTATTTCATAGAAGAACAAACCATTTTAATGTCAGGTATTATTTCTTAAGAGAAGTGCAGAAAACTAGAGAGGTAAAGCTAGTGTACTGCAATTCAGAAAACCAAATTACAGATATATTCACTAAGTCATTTCATGTTGGTCTATTTGAACTTCTTAAAAAAAAATTAAGAGTATGCAACACTTGATTTAGGAAAAGAGTGTTAATGTATAAAGACTACATTATTTATTCTCAGTTAAGTTAATTTGTTGATGTCTTTTTTTTTTTGTAAGAGTTAATGATTCTTATTTTTAATTGGTTAGTCCTATTTTGTAGGGGTCTTTAGTTGTAAGCTTTTTTTTACTATTCTGTTAATTTTTTGTTGATTTTGTGGACCAAGTACGTTGTTAGTGGGCAACATATATTTTCTGTATTTAAATAATTCAGTTTTATGAATAAAATGAGAAGTTCCCTTCCAATAAAAACAACAAGTCTATCAATGATGACTACAGGTTGGATATGATTAAGATAGATCATGTTTATGGGAAGTAACAACAAACAATTAGGAGCACTGCTGAAAATGACATTGCTAAAGTTGGAACTAAGGATATGGCAAACTCAAATGGTAAACACGAAGTGCATGACATAGTACATAAAGAGGTCATACTTATAAAGAATTAGACTAATAAGATAAAATAAGGTGACTATTACCAATGAGAAAATTATATTTCATTGATAAAGTTTTGTACATGCTTTTTGGTCATACATTAGTTTTGTAGTGTAATGCCTTTTTATAATGTAAGTTAAGATTACGTTATTAATGTAGGATACAATCATAATCTCTTCTTTTTGGAAAGAATTAAACTTAATTTGTGAGCAATTGGTGGAAAAACTGTAACTAACGAAGATTAAGCAATTGATGGAGAGATTGTAGCTAGCAGAGATTGAGTAATTGATGGAGAGATTGTAGCTGACGGAGATTTAGTAAATGATAGAGAGATTATAGTTGAAGAAAATTGAGAGATTGTAGCTGACAAAAATTGAGCAATTGGTAGAGAGATTGTAACTGATAAAAATTGAGCAATTGGTAGAGAGATTGGCAGAGATTGAGATTAAGTAATTGGTGGAGAGATTGTAGTTAAATTAAGACACGCCATCATTTCCTTTAACACCCCCCCATAAGTTGATGTGGCAAAATGCATAGTAAGCTTAAATTGTAGAAGTCGAAAACGAGTTATGGAGAGCCATTTGGCGAAGATATTGATAGGTTGGTTTGTAGTGGAGATGTACTGAATATGTAATTGATTTTTAGCAATCCATTTTCATACAAAGTGGTAATCACTTTCCACGTGTTTTGTGCAAGCATAAAAGATGAGATTCCCTATTAGATAAATGGTAGAGATGTTGTCACACCAAAGAATCGAAGGGCCTTGCTAAGGGACATTGAGATCACGTAAGAAAGCCTCAATCTAAATGAGTTTAGTAGTTGTATCAACTAAACTTTTGAATTTAGCCTTTGTGCTAGACCAAGCAACTATTCATTGCTTATAGGAACTCCATGAGATGAGATTGGAGCTAAGGAAAATGCTAAAATTGTCAATTGATTGTTTGATGTCATGGTCTCCAAGCTAACCTGCATCTAAAAAAGTATAAAGATGCAAATTGCTATTGCAGGTAAAAAAGATGTCATGATGCTGTATGCTACGAATAAAGCGTAATATACATTTGAAGAATTGCTAATGGATCTCTATGGGTGCATGTATGAACTGACAAGTAAAGTTGATAGTAAAGACAATGTCCGGCTGAGTCAAAGTAAGATATTGTAATCCTTCCACGGTGCTATAATAAAGTGTTAGATCCAAGAATAGCTCACCACAATGAATTGATGGAATATTCAACCTGATCACACAGAATGTAATAACAAGTTTCACATCTTGCATTTTTGCTTGTGTAAGAAGGTTGGCTGCATATTTTGCTTGGTAAAGAAAATACCATTTAAAGTGCGTTGTAGTTCAATCCAAAGAAATAATTGAGTTCACTCAGGTTCTTAATAGCAAATTCCTTTTGTAGATTCTCTAATAAAGCAAATAATAGTGCTACAAGAAACTCTGTAAGAATTATGTCTTCAATATAGACAAGTAAGAAACTAATGTATTATGATGTATGCAGTATAAAAAATAATGAGTCAACTAAAAAAACTACAAATCCAATGAAGATGAGAAAATTACTAAGACATTGGTGTTAGGCATGAGGTGCCTGTTTTAGGCCATAGAGAGACCGTTTTAGATGACAAACATGATGAGGATGGTGAGAATTAACAAAACTTGGTGGTTGATTCATGAATATTTCTTTGGTTAGATGATCATGGAGAAAGATATTCTTAACATCAAATTGTCATAGTTGCCAACCCCTAGAAAATGCAATTACGATGATTGTGCAAACCGTGACATGTTTAACTATCAGGTTGAAAGTTTCATTATAGTCAATTTTCTGTTGTTGATGAAAACCCTTTACAACTAATCAAACCTTGTATCGTTCAAGGGAGCTGTCTATATAAAGTTTGACACAAAAGACCTATTTATAACTAATGAACATATAGGTTGAAAGAGATAGTACAAGGTCTTATGTTTGATTTTTTCAAAACTGCGGTGTACTCTTTGACTATAGCTACTTGCCAATTTAGGTATTTTACTATTTGACTGTAACAAAATGGTGTAGATAGGATTTCTATCGAAGTGGCTAATGCATAAGTTTAATCCTTTTTTGCATGGCGAGGGAGGAATGGTGTTGCCTTGAAGTCTAGTCACCATGGGATGAGTTAGTGGTACTGGTTGTGGGGGCAAGCTTGTAGCCTGTGGGATGGTGGTTTGTGAAATAGTTTTAGCAGCAAGAAAGGGTACTGTAAGACTACTTTGTATAGGTATCGATATCAGTCCAAGATTCATGACTATGTAAATTATCATGTTGCAAATGAGTTTAAGGAACATAAAAGGGTGATTCCAAGTATGCTAATAAGGACATATTTAATGGTACATTGGTGGTAGGAGCAATAAATGGAAAAACCATCTCATCAAAAATTGCGTTTGCAACTATATAAAATCATCGTTAATGTAGGGAATAATATTAATAACCCTTGATACTTAAGAGATATCCCAAGAAAATGCACTGATGTGATCTAATCTCCAGTTTGTGCTTGGTATAAGGTCGTAAGTTTGGGTACACAATATAACCAAAAACTCGAAAATGCTCAATTAATGGTGTAATAGAAAAGAGTATTTCCCAAGAACTGCGTTGTTGTAGAATTAGCGTAAGTAGTCAGTTGATAATGTAAACTGCACTCTCAAAAACAAAATCCCAAAAGTGAGAGGGGACAGATACATGGTGCATAATTGCCAAATCTATTTCAACCACATGTTTATATTTACGTTCGGCTGAACCATTTTAAAGGGCTAGATGAGAACAGGATGTTCGTTTATAAATGTCATACTCCTGCAATAATTTATTAAAAGATGCAAACAGAAATTTTCCAACACAATCACTTTGAATAACTTTGACTTAGGTATTGAGTTGGTTTTCATTGAAATTGAGAAAATCATGGTGATAAGTAAAAATTGGTCATGAGAATTAAACACATAAAACTAAGAAAATATGAAATAATTATCAATGAAACAAATATAATATTTATTATTTTGGTGAAACATTATAGGAACTGACCCCCAAATGTCAAAATGAATTAATTCTAAGGGGGTCATGGACCTATGAGAAGTAGGAGAATGATGATGTCCATGACTCTTACTAAATACACATGTTAAATAAGTTGGTTGTATAATTGACGACTTGTTGAATATGCGAAAAATAATTGAATATGCAGTATGACCTAAATGATTATGCTAGCGAATAAGAGAGCTAGATTGAGACAAGTAATAAGTTGAAGGAGAAAACTTGGATAAAGTTCCTAATTAAGGTTCCCTTGGAAGAGAATCTTACCTATATGACAACACTTTACAGAAAAATAATCAAGTGAGAAAATGAAATCATAGTTATTTTTTTGTGAAAATTGATATACTGAAAGTAAGTTTTTTTTATAGAAAGGACAACTAAGACATTAGAGAGATGAAAATTTTGAGAAATAAGAGTACCTAGATGAGTTATCGAAAGGCTAAACCTATTACTTATGATGACATGTTAGTTGCTTGTGTAGGACTAAAAAGTAGATAATTAAGATGAATTATTTGTGACATAGTGTGTAGCACCAGAATCTGAATACCATAGATTTGAAAATGCTGATAGTGGTGGTAGAATTTCAGCAATATGGAGCATGGGTGCCGAGCTTGAAAATTGTGGTAGACATATACGGTCACGACACACATTGGCTCGATAATTAGAATGATTGCAAAGTTGATAACGAACACTGCCCCTCTTTTGATTTTTGTAGTTGCCTGCATTTAATGAGTAATTTGAGGTTGAATTTCGTGGGTCAAATTGTTGCCCACTTTGCAAAATTTGTTGCCCAAATCATGGTGACCAATTCACATGAGAAAAAAACTGTTGTGATGATCTATCCGCTTGGTGTGTTATCCGCGTCATAAATGTTGTTGGAGTAAAAGTAATTGACTTAAGTAAGTCAAGACGTATCTCATAAGTCAAGAGAAGTCTGTGTAGAGACTCCTGTGTAAGTAATTGGTATTTATTTTGAATGGAGATTGATACTGCTAAATTTTGATATTCTACCCTAAGTCCTCTGAATAAGTAATTTTGGTATTCTTGTGAGTAGATGTTCTCACTAATCGAGGCAAGTTGATCAATAAGAAAATTTATCTGTTGTAGATTGTTTGTAATTGTTTGATTTTCCTGGTAAAGAGTTTAGAGTTGCATTCGTAGATATGTGACATGAGCACTATTGTGTGCTACATATGATTGAGTCAAGAAGGACCATACAACTGTTGAAGTGCCTAAATTAGAGAGTTGTGTAACAATATTATCAACTATGGAATTGAGAATCCAGAAAGCCTAGTTTTGACAATGCAAGTGAGGAGCAAGAGAGGCCTAAGAAGGAGGATTTCGACTTACCCATTGGACAGCAAAAGGGCAACAATGACAAGGAAGACGCTGAACCTGGTATGGTTGTTGACCTACGTGAAGAAAGCTGGACTTTTGTTTGGACCCAATGTTAGTGCTAACTTAAGAGTGGTTTTTTTTTATTAAGAAGGCAGCCAAGGTAAAGACCAAAGACAAAGCAGAGAAGTACAGGAAGTCCTGACGGTGTCTTCTGCAAACCCAGAAAAAATGGATCCTCTAGGTGTCAAAATGTCGAACCGTAAGAGGAGGCCGATGAACGAGGTTGTTTTGCAGTTAATTAATTTGATTCGATCAAATAAAGCAGGTAATAATATACAATAGGTTGTTTTTGCCCCATCGTACAATTTTAGTACATTGAAATTCTGACCCTTGTTTATCTGGCACACATGCGAATTGCTGTTATGGGCCACGCAGTAGTGAGCATGCAAGATTTGTAAATGTAGGAGATGGGTTCGTCGACAAGAAAGAGCTACAGCATTACTTGAGTCAAAGAGGATAGTTAAGTGCTGAGATCAGTGTATTTATCATATGCGTGTTGTTAGACTAGGGAATTCTTACTTAATATAGGAACGTGTGACTGAATACAGAAGTGTTTATTCTTCTTTTCTTCTAATGCTGTTAGTGAATGAAGCATATTGACTACTTAATTAGGAATAGTTACATGAGATTGACTCGCTGCTGCAATACATTATTTATCCTTTCTTTTTGGTATGTTCGACTGTTGTGGTTTGTTTAAAAATAATTTTGTCTTTCACTTTTATTATCAAGTAGCTCATTCCTCCTGAATTCGGTTCTCTGTTGTCTTTCGGCATTTAGAGGTGTTTAATACAATTGTCTATGAATGCAATATGGATGGAAAATTAATTCATTTATGCAATCAATGGGAGGGGAGATTAAAGCGATTTATCGGGGAGGATATGGACCTCCATCGCTGCAGTAATGTATGTCAGCTTAATTGACACACTGTGAAAGTGAAATTGTTTGATTCCATTTCAACGGGATTGTATTGTTTCATTCTTCCTTGCACGGACGACAAATGCATTTTCATTTGATTTTCCAAGTAGTTTTTTCTACCAATCCTCTATGATAATCATTAGAGTTTACTTATTGTTAACCTACACGAGTGTATAGCTGGTTTTGTGGACATGGTTAACAATTTGAAGAGTGAACACATATAGTACATGATGAAGATCATGGTTAGTTGTGATATGAATCAGAAGCATACTTTACAGTGCTGATTAGTCGACAATGAACTAATGCACCAATTTCGCTTTTGCACCTGTTGGATATTTTTAGCTGCATGCAATGGTTCAATTGTTCAAATAACTGGAGCCTCAATTCGATGAAGATTTCTCAAAGGGGCAAGTGGATGAGGATGCTGGTGTGCCCCCATCCAAAATAACAAATTAGTCAGCTCACCGCCATAGTTTTTATGAGTGACCACGAAACCATCTTTGGTTATATTGCAAAATGGGTGGCCATATTTACTTACTCGCAACTTTCTTTCTTTCTTTGTTTTGTTTTTTTTTTTTTTTTTTTGAAGTTTGTACCCATGACTATTCGACGTACATTGTAATGGCCTTGAAAAGATAAGACTTGCTTATGGTGTCAAATATATTGGTGCAGGTTAATGCAGCTGTCTATAGCATCTTCTCTTTTATGCACGCTTCTCTTACCTCTTTAAATCATCCATTTCGATAGCTCATCAATGCTTACAATCCCAATTGTAGGGTTCAATTGCTGATGCAAGGGAGCACACATGCTTGTGGATGTTAAAGCGCAACAGAATGATGCTGCAAAATTTTGTTGATGGCTTGCTGCATAAAACCTGGCCTGTCTAAGGTGTATAATTGTGATGGTTGCATTTGAGAGATATTATTTTGTGCAGGCGTTGAGAGAAGATTAAAATTTTTGAATTTATGTGCTTTATGGGAGATATTGTGATCCTTGTGAGCTTAGTTATGGTGTAATGACCAAAAGGGAATTCATTTTGTAACCATGGTCTCACTTGATAGGACACCCAATGAACCATGAAAAGAGCGAACGCGCTCCAAGGACTAATAGTATTGTTTTTGTTGTTATTATCTATATTGAGAGGATGGTCAATGTTGTTATTCAAATTAGTAATGATAGTTAAGACGTTATCTGCCCGTCCAATTACTTAAAAGTATGATTTTATGAGGTTTTGTTTCAAATTCACTGAGGGACGACCCTACAATGCATGTAAGGTTAAGGACAGAGTGTGTCATGACTGCAATCTACTCAAGAAGATTTTCTAACTCATCGAGTTGCATTTTACACTACATATGAATCCATTTAGATTACAAACAATTAGTCGAATTTTATATCTATTATTTTCCTCTAAATCTCTTCTATGTTGTATAATTTTAACTAAAGTGATAAATCAAAGGGAAAGTAAAATAACATCAATTACCTAGCAGATTTGATTCCCTAAAACCTGTCTAGTTATTTATAGTTGACAATATATACAATCATGTCAAACTATGCTATTTGTTAAGAAACAGTTTAGGCATCCTCGTGTACCCAGCAATAGCACAGAGTGGGACACACTGTTTTTCCATAATTTATTAACGCCCCTTTGCAAACAGTTAAAATTTTGTTGCATAAAGGTTTGATGTACTGATCACATCTTGACGCCTTCAATGTTAACACTGTCAGGCAGGAAACATGTTTAGAAATATAAACATGAAGAAGTACTCGCACTTGGTAACGTCTAGGATTAGTATCAAACACAATGTAAAATGATTATAACATTGAGTATAAATGTGAGTGTGTGTAATGAGGCTATGTTCATATACACTATTTTGATAATTATCCAACCATACATGCATTGATGTTGTGCACTGAGGCTATATAAAAGATTTGAAAAGCTAACTCTAGACCCCATATCAATGAAAGTGTACTTTGGAAGCATCATAAGCGAATCTTCTTGTATTTTATATATGAACATGGCCTGGATTATTTGCATAATAAAATTTGACCATAGAAGATATTAATGGAAAACAGTATTACATTTGCATTGTTTCATATATTAATTCCCTTAAGACTACTACACTGATGCTAATCTATACCAACTTCGCTATTCTTATATCACATCTTAATATGTCCTGCATCTAATATTTAACAGATATATAGTCGAATGACTTGTTTAGTGCACAAAGATGCAATAAGTCATTATGATTGCAGTTTGTGCGGGTATGATATTGGATACTAATTTTAGTTTACTAATTTGTTAATATTATAGTATTACATTCATTAAAGTTTGTATAATATTTGCATAGTTTTGATGACAGTCCATGACGTTCGTCCCAAGTGACAAATAACTTCATTGAAATGATATAGTCATTTACCTGATGCTGTTTATAGGCCACAGTTATTCAGCATACGCGGGGAACCAACCATAGTTAGTTAGCTACATGACGTTCCTCTTGCAAACCTTGCTCGTCGGCAATGGAACCGCCAATGAGCGCGTCAGGCGCTCTTCTCAAATTGTGGTCCCATAAAAAGCACTCGCACTTTGCTTTTTATTTTGGAAAAGTCCTGATAGACACTAACCTCGTGGAATCAAATGATCACAACAATTTTTTTTATTTTTTATTTTTATAATATATGAAAATAAATTAGCACCCATGTCTATTGTTCCGCCAGTGCGGCATTGAAATGCTGGTGAAATACGACAAATGAAAAGGGGGGCCAGGCCTTGGAACGCCCAATATGACTGCAGAAAGGAAGTGGGCATGGTCCGCAAATGCCCATCATTATTGGTAGGACATATTCCCCACTTTTTTGTTGCATATGAATAGTAAACGATATCTACGCAAGAAGCTTTCAATACACATGTGGAAAAGCTTTCTCCTATGTATCGTAAATATATAATTTGTGTATTATCAATTATTTGCATGTAGTATTAAATTCTGTGTGAGTCGATGTAATTAGGAGTCTGTGTAGGATTTTCCTTTTTCCACATATAATTGCCTACTCCCAAAACCGAGTGCAAGTTATGAAAATTAAGTGGCACAATCATCCTCATGTGGTGAAAGGTAAGTAGTGTTAGGATCTAATGAACATACACACAATACACACACGAGAATACAAAGATTTAACGTGGTTCGACAATTTGTCTACATCCACAGGAGGAACGGATCTTTATATTCAAAAGTTTTAACCTCTACAAGTTTTTTTACATCGGATCACACTACACCACCCTACTTATTTTTTTGTTACATCACTTGCAGGTATTTATATTATAAGAGGAGGAGACAAATGACCTGCAAAGTTTTTGGACGGCCACCTCCTTGTGTGAATGGTAGGTTACAGCGGTTACATCAACTGCAAAAGTTTTTGGACGACAGTGTGAACCATAGGTTGCGGCGGCTACATCAATTGCAAAAGTCTTTGGATGGTAGTGTGAACCATAGGTTGCGGTGGCTACATCAACTGCAAAAATCTTTGAACGGCAGTGTGAACCATAGATTGACGAATCTATGGTGTGAACTAAAAAATCAGAGTCAATTTTCACAAATCTCCACCTTGATGATGATTCTTCATCCAAATATGATCACCGTTCCTCCAATACGCCCGAAGGTGTTAAGCACCCGAAGGTGCACAACTCCGAGAAATGTTGACCAAGTCCAAACAGTGTTGGAACTTGATACCTGAAACAATCTTTGTGAGCATATCTGCAGGATTATCTTCTGTACCAATCTTCTGTAGTAGAATATCTCCTTCATTTATAATTTCTCGAATAAAATGAAACCGGACATTGATATACTTTGTGCGGGAGTGATGAACTTGGTTCTTTGCTAAGCAAATGACACTCTGACTGTCATAGTGGACTTCAACGTGCTCCTGAATAAGTCCCAAGTCTTTAATTAACCCATGAAGCCAAATTGCTTCTTTGAAAGCCTTCGTGATCACCATATACTCTGCCTCTGTAGTAGACAAAGTAACAGTTAACTGAAGCGTTCATCTCCAGCTCACTGGTCCTCCTGACATAGTAAACATATAACCTATAATTGATCGACGCTTGTCAAGATCACCAGCATAATCAGAATCGACGTACCCGACTAGAAAATTGATCATTGTCTTATATTTCTAGAACTTCAGGCCAATATCTACAGTACCTTGAATATACCGTAGAATCCACTTAACTGCTTGTCAGTGTCCTTTACTAGAATTGTGCATATACCGACTTACCATGCTGACAGCTTATGAAATATCAGGTCGTGTACACACCATTGTATACATTAGGGCTCCAACAACATTAGCATATGGAATATTATCCATCTGTCTTCGATCATTATTTGTATTTGGAGACATTAATGCACTTAGTTTGAAATGTGAGGCCAATAGAGTACTAATGGGTTTAGTCTTGCCATCTACGCCAAACCGCTGGAGTACTTTCTTCATATACTGAGTCTGAGTTAACCAGACTGTGCCCCTTTCTCTGTCACGCTTGATCTCCATACCAAGAATCTTTTTGGCTTCTCCAAGATCCTTCATCTCGAACTCTGAGCTCAATTGAGCCTTTAGCCTATCAATCTCCACCTTGCTCCTAGATGCAATTAACATATCATCAACATATAGGAGCAAATATACAAACGTACCATCTTGGAGTTTCTTCAGATAAACACAATGATCAAACTGACTGCGTGTGTACTTCTGCTTCTGGATAAACCTATCAAACTGTTTGTACCACTATCTAAGTGACTGCTTCAAGCCATACAGTGACTTGTTTAGCTTGCAAGCCCAATTCTCCTTCCCGATGACTTTGAAACCTTTAGGCTGGGACATATAGATTTCTTCTTCCAAGTTGCCATGCAAGAATGCTGTCTTCACATCAAGTTGAGCTAACTCCAAGTCAAATTGAGCTACTAGAGCCAGCAGGATCCGAATAGACGAATGTTTGACCACTGGCGAGAACACTTCATTATAGTCTATTCCTTCCTTCTGAGCATAGCCTTTTGCTATTAGTCTGGCTTTATATCTGGTGCTTCCTTTTTCAGAGGCACACTCATTCTTAGCATAAACTCATTTGCATCAAATAGCTTTCTTTCCATGTGGAAGTGATATTAATTTCCACGTCTGATTCTGGTGAAGTGATTGCATCTCATCATCCATAGTCAGCTTTCATTTATCACTCTCCATACTCTGAACAGCTTCTTTGAAGGTGTTGGGAATATCATTCTCTGTCAATGGCAGTGCATATGCCACAATGTCAGTATATTTAGTAGGTTTCTGGATCTCCCTCCTTTGTTTGTGAGTGGCAATGGACTCTAATTATTGGTCTAGTGCTAGTTATGGAACCTCCACCTCAACTGAGGTATCCTCCTAGTCAACAAGATACTCTTCTGGCTCCTTTAGAGTCTCAAACTCCACTTGTTGGAAAGAGTTTTGATTCTCTTTCTCCATTTTTATGGTAGTTCTTTGCAGCATCGCCGATTCATCAAAGGTTGCGTCTCGACTTAGGACGATCTTCTTTGACTCAGGATTCCAAAGTTTGAATCCCTTAACTCCTTCACTAAAGCCTAAGAAGATAACTTTCTTGGCTCTAGGATCCAGTTTGGATTCTGTAACATGGAAATACGCAGGACATCCAAATATATGTATCCGATCATAATCTGAAACAGGTTGTCCAGACCATACCTCTTTGGGACATTTCCCATCAAGTGCAGAAGTAGGTAACCGATTGACAATATGAGAGGCATACATCAAAGCCTCTGCCTAGAATGTCTTGTTCAGGCCAGATTGAGAAAGCATACATCTCACTTTCTCCACCAGTAGTTCATCCTTTCTGCTACACCGTTTTGTTGTGGGGTTCCAGGAACTGTAAAATGTCTGATTATCCCTTCTTTATGACAGATTTGCTTGAAGGAATCTGATTTGTACTCTCCATCATTATCTGAGCGAAGTCTCTTGATCTTCCTGCCGGTCTGGGTTTCAATCATCTTCTTCCACCGAAGAAATATGTCTAGAACTTCATCCTTGTGTTTCATCATATACACCCAAACATAACGTGAAAAATCATCAATAAAGGTAACAAAATAATTTTTACCTCCTAAAGATGAATTCTTTAACGGTCCCCATACATCAGTGTGAATATAATCCAATATTCCTTTGGTAGAATGAATAGTGGTGCCGAACTTGACTCGTGTCTATTTTCCCAAGACATAGTGCTCACAGAAGTCAAGTTTTCCACTTTTGGCTCCTTTCAGTAGGTCTTGTTTCACCAAATTTTGCAAGGCAACTCCGACATGTCCCAAGTGCATGTGCCAGAGTTGGGAAGAATCAGGTGCTTCGTTGTCAGAAGCTTTGGCAATAGCTGCTCTTCCTGTAACTATACGTCCATCTAGGAAATATAGGTTTCCCTGTTGAGTACCTTTCATTGCCAAGAATGCACCTCGTACAACTTTCAAGGCTCCACCTTCTATGGTCACCTTGTATCCGTTGTTGTCTAAGACCCCCAGTGAAATGAGGTTCTTCTTCAAATCTGGAACATATTTGACATCTGTCAGTCGTCTGGTTGTACCGTCATGCATCTTTAGGCGGATAGTGCCTACTCTTTTTGTCTGGCATGTGTTGTTGTTACACATCATCACGACTCCTCCATCAAGCTCTTGAAAGCTTGTGAACCAGTTCCTGTTTGGACACATATGATAAGAACAACCAGAATTAAGAATCCATTTGTCTACCTAGATATCTGTTGGCGAAACTGAGAAAGCTGAATCTTCTTTATTGTTAGCTTCTTTTGCAACATTTGCAGCAGATTTATCCCTGTTTGGACAGTCTTTCTTCTAGTGCCTTTTCTGGTGACAGTAGGCACATTCATCTTTTGTCAGGCTTTTTCTTGATTTTCCTCTGGATTTTGAGCGAGATTTATTTCGCCCACTAGATCTGTCATATCTCCTTTTGTCTTCTCTTCCTCGGGTCACTGTTAATGCTTCTGGTGTCAACTCTCTGGAGTCTTTCTGATCCTTCTTCCGGTACTCATTATTCACCAAAGCATTAGAAACATCTATGAATTTAACCTCATCCTTTCCATACAGCAGGGTAGTGGTTAAGTGATGATAACTTTCAGGAAGAGAATTTAATAATAACAATGCCTTATCTTTATCAATAATATCAACATCTAAATTTTGCAGATCAGCCAAAATTTTGTTGAAATTATTGAGATGCTCAATCATAGGCATACCTCTTTTATACTAGAATTAAAAGAGCTTTTTCTTCAGGTAGAGCTGATTCTCTACACTCTTCGTCATGTATTTATCTTCCAGCTTCTTCCAGAGGCTTGAGGTCATCGTTTCTTTCATGACAAAATACTTCTGATCTTTGGCAAGACACAGCTGGATAGTGCCACAGGCTTGATAGTTCACATAGCTTCAATCTTCATCATAAATATTCACCGATTTGGGCTCCAGTGCAATATTTGATCCTTTGCGGAACAACAGATCTAGGACTTCGCATTGCCATATGCCGAAGTTGTTTGTACCGTCAAATTTCTCAATATCAAATTTTGCATTTGACATTGAACTTCTTTGCCACGAACTGGTGGTAGATGTCGAAGGTTGTGTGTCAGCTCCTTTTGGATCAGCCATCGTGCTTCAAAGGTCCACGAAAATAAATAAATATTTTTGGAACAGAATTTGTAGAAACAGATAGCATAGTTGCATCCGAAACGGCTGAAAACCTTAGAAATCAATATTACTTTGTCCAAAACAGGTCAATAAATAGCTCCGTTAGTCAAATCTAAATTCAAGAACCCACCAATTAATTTATCTCCTTTTTTTATTAAAAAAATCATACTAAAACAAGGCTGGTGAATGGCACACAAAAAAAAAAAATTCTTTGACGCAGGGACTTATTTCGACAACGGCGTGTGGAGTCTAGCGGCTGCAATAACTGTTAGGAGTACAACGGTCTGATAGTGTGAGGAAGGTCCAAGCGAGTCAAGACTGCTGTGCGGAAGGCCAGTGGTATCTAAACCGCTTCGTGCGACCTTGGGGCAGTGGCCTGGTTTGCAACAGCGAGAACTTGTGATTGATTGGTGATGATATGGTATACGATGGTCGGACGGAATGGGCTGGCACAGCAGCACACGACAACCCTGAGACGGACGGATCTGGTATGTATGTTTCTAACCAAGCTCTGATACCAATTTGTTAGGATCTAATGAACATATACACAATACACATACGGGAACACAAAGATTTAACGTGATTCGGCAATTTGCCTACATCTATGGGAGGAGCTGATCTTTATATTCAGAAGTTTTAACCTCTACAGATTTTCTTACACCGGATCACACTACACCACCCTATTCACTTTTTTGTTATATAACTTATAGGTATTTATACTACAAGAGGAGGAGACAAATGACCTGCAAAGTCTTTGGACGACCACCTCTTTGTGTGAATAGTGGGTTATAGCGGCTACATCAACTGCAAAAGTTTTTGGACGGCAGTGTGAACCATAGGTTGCGGCGGCTATATCAATTGCAAAAGTTTTTGGACGGTAATGTAAACCATGGGTTGCGGCGGCTACATCAACTGTAAAAGTTTTTTGATGGCAATGTGAACTATAGATTAACGAATCTATGGTGTGAACGGGAGATTCAGAGTCAATTTTCACAAGTAGGACCATGAGGATCTACGAATAACAACCATGACAACGTGCACGTTGTATAACACATACTTAACATGTCCTTGATAGCCAGTAACGACAAATGGTACAATTTTTGACCGCACATCGACACATCCTTACTGCGAAAACCATCACAAAAGCGACAACATCAAGCAGAATACAATACAATAGAAGTGGCCAAGTGCATTGTTACCAGAAATTAGGACAGTGTGTGTCGTGAGGCGTACGGATGATTTAACATCAAAACTAATATGTTGCAGTGCAAACCTAAATTTTGTCGTTGTCACTTATGGATGCAGAAATGTCGACAACAAACGACAGTTGTCAGCAGGCATTTTGGGGAGGGGTTTCAGCTACTGCCTTCTCTTACTGCAATGTTTCCATGGCCGACTTCTTGTGAAGCCCTCTGCTGTCTTGATGGTTTAAGCTGCTGTAACTGTTGCCCATAGATTGCCAAGTCCTACTCGAGCTGATCCAACAACTCGATTAGTTTTGGAAGTGCATTGTCATCCTTGAACATCAGTCCATGGACTCAGTTTGGCCCTTGCAACAAAACAAGGCATCCTAGAAACTAGTGTGCCTCTGTGTCCTTAGCTTTCGATTTCCACTTACATTTTCTGCTAAGGTTGTACCAACTTTTTGGCCAGAGTCCGTTTTCAAAGTAGAATGGAGGCTTTACGAACAGAACACAAATAAACACCATAGAGGGATACTGATTATTACAGAGTTTTTAAATAAGGGTATTGAAATTGACTTCTAAACTTCTAAACTGTTTATACTTAATATGAACTTTTGTATACTGAGTACTAAGTCATACTACATATAATAAATGTGTCGGATAGTAATAGAAATTAATGATATTCATTTTTAGGTTGTATACAATGCTATCAGTGTGGCAGAAGATACTCCAAATGAGGCCTGCATATAGTTTGCAGTCCTTTCGGAGAGCTTACAACTTCGTGTGAGTGTATTCGTTCCGTTGTAATTAAATGTCTCCAAAAAACGTTGTGGGTCGAAAGTATTAAATAGTCGACATGTGAAATGAAAGACATTATTTATTTTTTTGCAAGAGTGAGTATAAGAGGTCTCGAATAGTGCTTTCCCTGTAGTTGTTCTAATTCCCAGAGAAACATGCTAAACGGTGTGGCGATAAATGCATGGCCACTATTTAATAAAGAACACGGGTAGAGACTTATGAGAACGTAGTTTATAAACATGGAAAACGTTAACCTACAAGGCAGCAGAAAAATGTATACCCATTGTCTTCAGCAAATTTCGCGTCTGAGCAGGGAAACGAGCCAATATGCTCTGCAAGGCCTTTGCTTGTGATTATGGCCCTATAGAATTCTCTAACCATCTCCTTGTCTATTTTATGCTACTTCTAGGCGGGTAGGAAAATCTCGAAAATGGCCAATAGTCCCTCAGATATACCACCTTTGCTTTAGCTCTATTTTAGATGGATATATCAAGTCATTGATGGCTGGGACCACTAGCTTTGCTTTTCCATGATGTCGATCGTGTTAAGCTCAAAGAAGGCAAATAGGTTAAGAGCGAAACCCTTGGGACACGAAATTGAAAAGGATTATTGAAAGATGGAGAATTATATTCTTAGACCAAAATGCACAGAAAGCAAATGGGCACTACATATAAATTATTTATACTACATAGAGTAACGCATATACAATGCAAAAAATTACTATTAATATCTTGTATGTTGTATAAAATGTTATTGATATAGGATAAACACCCAAACATGCAATGCACACTCATTTTGTGTTAATCCCTTGTGCCCTGGGATTATAGTCCATATAAGATTTCTCATAGTTACATTAGGGGTGGAGTGCACACCACTAGTTAGTTAAAATTTGTGTTCCTTTGATTGGACCAGTTACTAAGTAAACATCAATAATTTGTTATTGGATTTGTCGATCCATTCCCCTTATGTATGAATTTGTTGACATAGAGAGAAACCTCTTATGGCAGGAATATGTTGAACAATGTATATATTGGGCTGTCTCATGCTATACCTAGAGTTGTCTCCAAGGTCACGTCACTTTAGCCAACTTTGGTTTAACCACACCTCAATGGTCATTGGGAATTATCTTTCTTGATTGTAACCCAAGAGTGCATTTAGAATTTTAATGGTCATTCGGCTTTTGGCAGTGTGAGCCAATGTCCATCATTAACTCGGTATTCCAACTTGTCTGTTTTCGTATGTCCCCAATTAACTTGATAGCGCGTCCAAACTTAATGTTATGTTCTATTTCCCTTTTTCGTTGTTAATTACTTTTGTAATTTTTGTGCCGTGGGCGACACAAATGTCTGTCCTATTACACTTGTAATCTTTACTTCGCATAATCATTTTTATCCAGCATATATATGCTATATATAATTTTATAATAAATCTAATTCAATATGTTTTGTTTTTCGGTGTTTAAAGCAACATGGTACTGGCTACAATATTATTACTATACTATGACAATTCTTAGAAAGAATTAATAACTTCATGGATTGTAAATTCAAAAGACTCATAATGGGAATCACGGTTGAGATGACATGAAAATGGCACTTGACATTTCGTAGAGTCGGTCACTACATAAGCAAGCCAGGTATGCTTGTCGCGCCCATTACCCCGTGCGGTCTATGGTTTCCATGCGGTATTCACAATAAAGCATAGACCTAGCCTACTTCCATTTTTGAGTGCCACTTAGGTTATTGCATGAAACATCCAATGCAATTAGTTAAATGGTTAACAATATACAAAATCTCATAGACGCAAATAAATGAAACTATTATCATACGACATGTAAAATACTATATACAACATAAATTACTATTTATACAATGGCTCGGGATTTATACTCATATAGCAGATACTAATCATAATCTATTTAATGTTGTTGAAGAGTCTATCAATACATATTCAATACTTAATATGTAATAGAAATAGTTTTTCGTGCACTTGACGGGAGAAATATTTGGCTAGTGCCCATGTAGTTGTCCCTCCTACATATATTCTATACAACACATAAGATATATACTGTATAATAATAAAAAGTTATGAAAATAGGTTTCAGTATAATATCAAATATTTTGTATATTTTATAAAATTATTTAAATTTAAGAAATCACGTGTAAAATAAAATAAAATAAAAGGTCAAATTAACAATCAAAATTACTTTTAATATAACAATTTACATGAATTTCATCTATAAAAAAGTTAAGATCTTTCAAATTTTCAGAAAAAAAAAAAAGTAATCAAACTAAGCCCAATCAACTAAAACTAGATGGCTTTGAACCGGGTCAAATTGAAACCAAACCAAACTAAAACCAATCTAAACTAAACTACCAATTTACTATTCAAACCAAAATGTTACTGAATTGCTAGCTTGTAGTTTAGTTACAACTCTCTTTTAACTTTAGAACTAGAACTAGTGGCTCAAAACCAAATAAAACTAAGGTCATGTATATTGTATAATGCATATATAGGTCAAATTATTTTAATTATGCTAAACTAGGAATTTCAAAGTTTACATTATCATTTTGTAATGTTATTACATTAAATTGTTGATGCTAATTTAATCTATTTTTCATAATTGATTATTGAATCGCCAAGATCACATTGTTATCCTCATAGTCATATTCATGATACAACTTCTACCTTTATTTTATGAGAGGTTATAATAAGTATAATATAATAGGTGTATTGTCTATATATTTAATTAAGTTATCACATATTTATTAATCATGACAAGATTATCATTTTTGTAATTCAAGTAAATATAAAGTGATGAATTTGGTAAGTATTTTCTAAAAGAAATAAAAACTCTAGATAAAGGACAATGACTTGTTGAAGCTAATTACATCTATGCACAATTATAATTTCCTTTTCATGTTTGACTTTTTTCTTTATTTAACATTTGATAGTTTAGGAACCTTGAAACATTTTCTAGAGACTTTGAGATATATTCATATTTTTGACTCTTTTAACAACTTTTTGAATTCTCATACTCATCCTATGATTTTTAATAATTTTCAATTAGTTTATAGTCGACGTGATCATCTTTTAACATCCTTGGACTCTTAGCAAGCTTTAGGGTATTATATTGTGGTTAATCTTGGCCAATTCTATCATTAGCACTTCATTAGATTTCAATGCTTGTAATTATATTAGGTAATGTTTTCATAAATATTATTATTACATCATGTTGTAACTTGAAGCTCAAACACTTATATTTTTTATTAGGTTGTATCATTATAATTCTAATAGTATGACTTATTTTAAATATTGATAATTTGGAGTTATAGCTATATGTTGAGATTCTTAGTTATATTATCATAGATATGGTTTTGGTGTTAAACCCTACTTGCATATTTTATGGATAATATTGTACATTTTTTAAATTCAAGCATAAGATAGTATTGACTTTTACAAGTTTTTGGCCTACATCAATTTTGATCCAAATACTTCATAAAAAGCCTCCAAAATCATACAAATAGCCCTAAAATCACACCAAAACCATCAAATTTTGTTTTTCTTGCTGCTTTTACTACCTTATTCTTCATTGGACCAATATACATACCACTACTTGTTTCATCGTTATTGCTAGCCACCATTTTTGTCACAAAAGTTTATCACCATTGGCAATAACTTCCTTTTCTTAGCAAAAGGTATACTTAAGGTATATTTCCTTTTTATGAAAATTTAGATTCATATTTTTATCAATTTTAAGTAAATTTGCTTTAGATAAAAAAAAAAAAAAGACCCTTATTTTTATTATCTATTAATTTCTTTTTATATTTTTTCACTACACCTTTTATTATTATTTGTTATACTTTCTTATTATGTCTTTATTTTTCTTCATTTTATTGTGATATTATTATTCACATAATATTTTATTCTTAGTATTGTGCATCTTAGTTTTTTTATTATTTTTATTAATCTTTACAATTAATGTTTATCTTAGTATAAACTTGCTTCATTTATTATAAAAAAAAAAAAACCAAATCATTATAGTTAATACCAAAGAAGCCACCATATCTTCATCTCACCTAAACAAAATTTGAACCAATTAATTCACACTTTCATCTAACATGAGCAATATTAAAAGTGTTCTTGCATAATTGCCCAATACAATTAATGCATTTTTAAAACATATAGACAAACAACCAAAGAATAAATTTGTTAGGAAACTAACTAGGTTGCCCCAATATGGTGAAGGTTCGATAAATGTCTAATTTTCTACACCTAACCAATGTACATTTGACCATAGGAATTTAATCACCCAAAGACCTACTAGTAAGTTTTGCCTCAATGAAAATCTACATGGCGCAATTGCACTTAACAATAAATTTAATGTGGGTGAATTTAATCATAAGGCTAATCCTATTCATTATCCCCCTCAAGGTTCATATAGGTCTGTCCATAAACATCCTATTCATGATTTTCATGATGATATGTTTGTTGAGCATGGTCAAATTCATGATAGAGTCCATAGGCCACATCACAGGCAAGCATGTGCAAATCATAAAGATATCACTAGAAAAAATAAGTTATATGCACCTTAATATAATAATGAATTAAATGTTAATGTGTTATGGATTGACTTAATAGCTTAAAAGATTACTTTCTCTAGTATAACATGAATGATCTTGAACGTGTTTACTTTGCAAAAAATAAATTAGTTGATCTTGGTAAGAAATATTAGTAAAATGAGCTTAGCAAGTTAAAGTATCTTAGTGAACCCTCTATCACTCAATGGGTGGTTATGAAAATGAAATTAAAGTCTTAATACATTCTTACTTACCATAAGAGTCAACTTTTTAATCAACTCTTAAATCATAAATAACTAAGTTCTAGTGTCATAGAATACATGTCTAAATTTAAGGAACTTTTTTTTTTGTGTGTGAATTATATAAAGAACCTTTTCTCAATATTTGTCTTTTTATTAATGGTCGTAAGTATAATCTTTAGAAGGAGTTTGTTTTAATTGCTCCTAATTTTTTAAAAGCTAAGTCTTTAAAAGAGGCCTATCACAAAGCCTTAGAGGTTAAAAATTACAATAAGGCCTCTCCATTCACTCACACGATTACTTTTGTTGTTGGATCATGTTAGTCTTAATCCACCTTTGATTACAGTTCTACATCCTAATCCAAATCTGTTTGTTTTTCCATTCCTCTAAAAGACAAGAATTATTTTACTACCAATTTTCATCTTAAAAGATCTTCCTTTGACTCTTCAATGTCATCAATATCATAAGAAGGATCATATCGCCTCTCATTGCTCTAGTCATGCCCTTATTTTGGGGAAAGAGTCTGATGAACTTTTAAAGAGTGAAAATCAAGTATCCCATAGACTATTATTAGGAAGAGTATGAGAATGAAGAGGATATTAAAGAAGATAACCAATATTATGCTATTGTTAGGGGTGTTTTGTCTTTTGTAGTGGACAATGATACATAGAAATGTATGAGTATTTTTCACATTTACATCAAGATAAAAGGTCATGCTTTTGAGGTGGTCATTAATGGAGGGAAAACTATAAATGTTGTTACTTAGTCTACCTTTTTTAGATTAAACCTTAAAGGAGAACCACACTCACAACCTTTTTAAGTGGCTTAGGCTAACAAAACTACCTTACCAGTCACTAAGTGATGTCTAGTTCACATTTAATTATGTGACTATAAGGATAAGGTTTACTGTGATTTCTTGCCCATGGATGTAGCCTATGTCCTTCTAAATCATCCATGGCTTTGTGACCTTAATATGACTAATCATAGTGAGGAAAATACATATGTATTTAAGTATTAAGGCAAGAACATCAAGGAAATTACCACTAATGAGGGACATACAACATACCATTAACTTAGTCCTAGTTCATAGCTATGTAATCTTCCACACTACAAGATGAACCTTAAGGAACATGATGAGTTGAATAGGCAAGCAAAAAAACTGCTTTTTAAGGATTTTGTACATCATAGTCTTAGTCCTTGTGTTACTCCCGCTTTGTAAACCCCTAAGAAGGATGTTTTATGAAGGACATGTATTGATAATAGAGTCATCAACAAGATTATTATCAAGTACAGGTTTCCCATTTCTAGGCTAAAAGATATGTTAAACATATTAGGTACCACTTAATTCACATTAAGATTGGGGAAAAATGGAAAAATGCATTTATGATGCAAGATGGATTATATGAGTGATTAGTCATGTCTTTTGGATTGTTCAATGCTCCTAATACTTTTATAAGGGTTATCCTCTATTAAGGACCCCAAGCCAAAACCCATATCTTCCTACCTTATTTTTGCCAAAAAGAATCTTTACACATCACAAGACCTTTAAGAAAGAGAGAGTTAGGGAGTAATGATTACTTGGTAGTTGTTATTGCCAAACGAGTAAGTCCATAATCTAGCATGTCTAAAGTTGACCTTTCTCTTTCACCGAATAAATTGTTAGATGATTTTATAGATATTATGTCAAATAATCTTCCTAATGAATTATCATTATGAAATACATACAACACATTATTGGTTTAGTTCATAATTCACAAATACCTAATCTTCCACACTATAGGATGAACCTTAAAAAACATAAAAAATTTAACAAGCGAGTGAAGGAACTACTTTTTAAGAGTTTTGTACATCATAATCTCAATTCTTATGTTATTCCTACCTTATTAACCATAAAGAAGGATGTTTTATGAAGGATGTATATTGATAGTAGAGTCATTAAAAAAATCATTATTAAGTACAAGTTTCTCATTTCCAAGCTAAAGGATATGATAGACATATTGCCTAATTTTAATTGATATTCCAAGATAAAACCCTTACAGTGGATACCATCAAATTTGCATTAAACTTGGGGATGAATGAAAAAATGTGTTTAAGGTGTAAGATGAGTTGTATGAGTAATTAGTTATACCTTTTGAATTTTCCAATGCTCCTAATACTTTTATACAAGTCATCCTCTGCTAAGGACACCAAGTCAAAGCCCAAATCTTCTTACCCCATGTTTTCCAAAATGGGTCTTCATAGATCACAAGACTTTCGAGAGAAAGAAAGGGAGTTAAGAAGTAATAATTGCTTGGTAGTTGTTATTGCCAAAGAAAAAGTCCATAATCTAGCATACCTAAAGTTGACCATCATTTTATATTTGATACATTGTTAGATGAATTTATAGATATCATGCCATATGATCCTCATAGTGAATTACCACTTATAGGAGACATACAATATGTCATTAACTTAATTCTTAGTTCATAGCTACCTAATCTTTCACAATATAAGATTAACTCTAAGGAACATAGGGAGTTAAATAGTTAAGTAAAAGAATTGCTTTCTAAAGGTCTCGTGCATCATAATTTTAGTCTTTATATTGTTCCTATCTTGTTAAACCCTAAGAAGGATGTCATATAAAGGATATGTGTTGATAGTAGATTTATCAACAAGATCATTATTAAGTACAAGTTTCCCATTCCTAGACTAAAGTATATGTTTAACATATTGGTTAATTTTAGTTGGCATTCCAAAATAAACCTTCATAATAGGTATCACCAAATTTGCATTAGGCTTAAAAATGAGTGGAAAAATGCGTTTAAAATGCAAATGGGTTATATGGGTCATTAGTCATATCTTTTGGATTATCTAATGTTTTTAGTACTTTTATAAAGGTCATGACTTATGTTTTAAAACCATTCCTAGGTAGGTTCTTAGTGATCTATTTTAATGATATCCTTATCTATAATAAATCTATAAAAGAACCCTCTATAATAAATCTATAAAAAAAACCCTTAAGTCATTAGCAATCAACTTTCCTCACTCTTAGAAAAGTTAAACTTTATATTAACCTTAGGAAGTGTTCCTTTTTCTAGCTAAGGTGTTATTCTTAAATTTAATTTAAAGTATAATTACCAATCCTAAGAAGGTTATAATCATTTGAGAGTGATTTAAGCCCAAATCTTTTATTAATACTCATAGTTTCCATAACTTAATCTCTTTCTATAAAAGATTCTTCAAGGGATTTAGCACCATTATGGTCCTTATCATTGATTATTTGAAGAAGGAGAATTTAAATGGTCTAGTAAAATTACCATAGCTTTTAATGACATTCAAAAGTAAATCAATAAAACTCTTATTTTGACGCATCTTAACTTTAACAAGGTGTTTAAAGTTGCTTATGATGTGTTAAGAGTTGGTATAGGAGAAGTCTTGAGTCAGGAAGAGCATCCCATTGCATTTTTCAACGAAAAACTTAATGAGGCAAAACACTCTTTTTATGATAAGGAGTTTTATGGTGTGGTTTAGCCCGTTTGCCCTTAAAGGTATTGCCTTTTACCTCACAAGTTTGTTTTGTTTTCTAATCATCAAGTATTACATTATTTGAATTTTGAAAAGAAATTGAACATTAAACATGATGCATGAGTTGAGTTTTTTAATAAGTAGTCTTTTATACTTAAGTATTGTTCTAGTATAAAAAATAAAGTTATTAATGCTTTAAGTCGTGTTATTTGTGTCATTCAAATAATAAATGTCCATGTCATAGGGTTTGAAATATTATATAAAGAGTAGCTTGCATGTCTTGATTTTGGTCTTATATTTCAAACTATTAATGATGATTATTGTAGGCAATTTGTTGATTTTGTGATTTATGATGGTTATGTTTAGGACTAACAAGTTATGCATTTCACGTACATCACTTTGTGACCTTAGGTTTGAGAAATGCATATTGGTGAATTGGCTAGTCATTTAGGAAAATATAAGACCATTGCACTTGTTAAGAATGAGATATATTGGCCACCTTAAAAGGGATGTGTCTAGAATTATGTCATAGTATCATACTTGTTAGGTTGAATAAAGTTTTTTGTACACTTTATTTCCTATTTCACATGTCCTTTGGTATAATGAGAGTATAAATTTTGTACTTAGTTTTCCTAAAACAACTAGTGGTCATGATTTCATTATTATTATTATGGATAGATTTTCTAAAATGGTTTATTTTATTCCATGTAATAAGTCCATTGATGTATCTCATGTTGTCAAATTATTTTTTTGAGAAATTCTCAAGTTACATGGTTTACCTACTTTTATTATGTCTAATAAGGATGTTAAATTTATTAATTACTTTTGAAAAATACTTTGAAAATTATTTAGAACTAGTTTAAAATTTTCATTGATATTACATTCTCAAATAGATTATCAAATTGACATAGTTAACCAAATTTTGGATAATTTACTTAGGTGTTTTAAGAATAAAAATTAAGATAATTAAGACTTGATTATATGGGCCAATGAGTTTGTTTATAATAAATATGTTCACAATTCTATTGGTAAAAGTCTTTTTGAGATTGTTCATGGCTCCACTCTATGCACACTTATTAGTCTTGTTCCTCTTCTCTTTAATACTCATTTTTTAAACCTACTAAAAATTTTTCCAAATACATCCATGACCTACATGTCAAGATTTGATACAAAATTGTTTTAATTAATACTAATTATAAAATTGCTACTAATGTACATCATCAAGAAAAATATTTTAACGTAGGTGATTTTGTCATGATTCACATTCCTAAATGCTTTTTTAGACAATTGTCTAAGGAATCATATATCTAAACTATTGGTTCCTACTTTATCATTGAAAAACTTAGACCTATTACATATGTACTTGATTTACTTATTAACTTAAATCTTATTTTCAATGTAAGAGATTTATCACTTCACCAAGATACTTTTGAGTCTCCTTCTTTATTTTCTATTCTCTTTGCATGAACTATTACATCAAATGCATCATATTTTACTCTATGTGTTGAGGACATTGAGACCATCTAAGATGATAACTATGCTACTTCTTCTCAAGGAAGACTTTAATGTTATCTTGTCTAATAAAACACATGTCCTGTTTTTAACATTACTTGGCTTCTTAAGGATAGTTTAATTTGTTGGATCCCACCTTACGTAATGCTTACTTGGTACCTATGTTTATAGTTTCAAGTTCTTTCAACTACAAAGGAATGATATAATAACTGAAAAAGGAAATATGTCTAGAAAAATATTCTAAAAGGTCTAAAAAATAATTAAAATTCTAATATTTTCATTTTGTATCTAATTAAAATTCTCTTATTCGAAATATTTTTATTTCTTAATTAAAATATTTTGGAATCTTCTCCTTTTTATTAAAAATTTTATTTTATTCTCTATGTATTATTTTTTTTCTTTAATTAGTTTTATAAATAGATTTCAATATTAATTTTGTTAATCAAATCTATTATAAATGAATATTAAAATCACTCTTAAGTATTGAATTTAATTTTTAGGTAAATTTTTACGTTAATTTATATTTTCAAATGAATTCTATCATTATTTTTTCAACCCATCTTTTAGCTTGTTTTTGTTCATATTAGAGTCTCCAAAAGTAACTAATTGAAAAAATAACTCTAATCTATTTTTTGGTTGAACAATAACTAATTAGTAATTTATGAACTAAATTAGATTGATACAATTTATTTTTTTAATATCATACTAAAATAGAAATCAAATATCACAAATAATTATATTATTATTTAAACAATAATATACAATATCAGTATAACTAAATATTACAATCTTATTTTATTTAACAACATTAATAAGGAACAACAAATAGTAATAATAATTAACAACAAACAAATCAAACAAACCCTTAATCCCACCTCTAAAAGTGAATCCTCGTCAATGAATCAAAAGAAAAATACTTGAAGGTTGTCTTTTGCTTATACTAGATGCACATGCATTTTTTGCCGGGAAACAATTTATGATAATTGAACGGTTACAAGCGGTTGCTCAGTGGGGAGAATACATATCCACACATATTTATAATAAAAAATTGGTTAAAAGAGATTTATATATAGATTAGTTATACAAGAAATAATGAAGTATATGCATAGAGATTAATTTTATTAAATATTGACTCAAAAGAAAAAGATATTAATTTTATTAAATAAAAAAAAGTTGTAATACAAGAAATGATAAAGAATATGCAGCAGCACAATTTGTGCTAATGCAGTGTTATGGTAACTACCATTACTGCAACATCTCAAGGCTACGACTTTATTCACAAATAGCAATTTAGAAGTAGTACTTTTTGCTTATTAGTACTAGATTCGTTTTCAAAATTGAAAATTTCGAGTTCAAGACTAAATCCAAGCAAATTAACTAAAAAAACATAAAGAGTAGTACTCCGTGTGTTGAAAGGTGGCAGTATTGCACATGATTTATTGGCGAAGGTCTAGCATTGCTCATGATTTATTCGCATAAATGAAACCCATCATGACCATAGCACAACCCTTTAGCTTTACATGATGTGACCAAGTGCTTTAACAGAATGGATATTGCAGAAACAAGCAAAGCTGCGATTCCTACAGACAGATGTCGTTAAGGGCATTTAATATCCCATTATGTTGAACCTGGGTTACTTAACAACCCTGATAGATTACATGGTGCAGCAACGTTTCGCATTTCCAAGCCACTTCATTTGAATGGCTGCTTTCAGGAATCAATCCAGTTCTAACAATGACCATTCAATAGTATATGGCTTCTTCCAGCTTCACATGCCAAAACAAAAATTCTTCTACGCAACAATCTATTTGTAAATCCATTCATTTGCTCGTCCTCCCGATTCATCCATGTCTATAAAAATGCTAACTGCCTGTGGAAAATTCAGAAAATGAATTGTAAGTTCAAATCTTGTTGTTGAAGAGATTAAAACATTCTCCTTGGGCTAAGCACAATAATAATAGGATAGTAGTGTTTAATACCTAGACGCATAATCCAAGTAAATATTTCAGCCTTTTGATAAGCCAATGAAAATATTGGAAAACAGATGCCAGCAGTTTCAATGTAGGGCTGGGATCAAAGTTGGTAACATTTTATTTATACTAACCTTCCCTATGCGAGGCCGTTCTTTCAACTTTGCTAAACTGTTTCGAATATGTGAGACAGCCCCCCAGCATCTCAATGTGTTTGCTACATCATCAAGCCTCAAGATGTACTCGTCCTCAGTCAGCGGAAAAGATTTCTATATGAGAAAAACAAATGACTAAATAAGAACTAAAGAACGAGAAAAAGAAGAGGAAAAAAGAGCAGGCAGAAGAAAATGAACAAGGAAATAAGGACAGTATTGACAAAGAAAGATAAGGATACAAAAAGAGCTTTAGAGTTTGAATTATAATGAAAGATCGATGATGCTCGAGTTATGCAAAAATTTATGGAATCAATTACGAATTCATAGTGAAATAAGACACAAATAGTTTGTACAAATGAATGCACATGGTACTAGAAGCAGTCCAGCTCAATTATATTTTTTGAAGCACACAACTAATAACAGGTTGCCCAGGAATATTATATAAGGAAATTATAAATAAATTAGAATTCAAACAAACTTATCATGATGAATAACACATTGAAGATTGTCGTGAGAGTATCATATAAAGAAAATGACATGGTCTAAGCAAAAATTGTTAAAAAATGCAACAAGTTGCAATTCGCCCCATGAATATTATTTAGAAAACAATAAAAGACAGAAGAATTACATGCCAATATATTTTCTTACTAATTTATTGATTTCAGTCATGTTTGCAAACAAAATCAATTGATTAAGTTGTTAGACTTACTATATACTATCATCCATCGCATTCGAAAATGATCAATATTCAGCACAGTAATCTGCATACCTGCTCCATGTATTTCCACATGACGTTCAAAGCAAGAAGGTTTTTACCCATAAATTCCTGGATCAAGCAATCAATGTAATGTGTCTATTGTCATGAGTTTATGCATTGGCAACTCCATATGAGATATAAAAACTAAAAATGGCAAAGAAACTTACTAATAAGAAAGTGTACTTTCATATTGAATACAAAAAGATAACTTATCATGCAACAAGCATACTTATCAAACAAGCGTGTTGCACAAGTACAAGGGAGTGTTCAATAATAATATATTTGCAGAGAAATTGAGATTCTTCAGGAGCTATGCATAGACAATAATCTTTCATATGAGTGTTTAACACTCAAAAGTTATATCAGCTTGGGGACATCAGAGGCAACCCAAAGGGAGGAATTAAAAAAAAAAAAAAAAAGTGCATTCCATTTGTCAAAAGGAGACAATGGGAGGGTAATTTTGAATGTATAAATAAACTTAAATAGATTTATACAGAGATAGAACATATAGGAAAGACAAAATCATTTGGACATGTAGACAGACATGGCACTTAATACTTATTTAGATACAAATCCATATAATATTCATATGAATGGAAAAATATGTGCATGCATATATACTGTTGTGTGTGGGCTTGATCTTAAACCTATTTATAGGCTAACACTCACAAAATAGGCAGACTTGGACAAAACATGTAATAGCTCAACTCCATTATAACTTCACTAATCCTAATAAAACTCTGGCTAGAATTGAGATTTACTTTCACATTAGGTTAGCTGATTCACCCAATCTAACTGACTACAGTGTTTTGGAGTGCAGCTGTGTCCAGCATATACTTTGGCATTGATTTATTGTGGTATATAGGCTGAGATATATATTGAAATATTGACCTCAACTTCAGCTTAAGAGCACTAGCTCAAGCTTGAGGGAACCATAATTTGGTCTGAGTTTGTCCAAAATGCTTGGAATAAGTGTAGTGCACATTGAATATGTTAGAGTATAATATAAAATCTATATTTTAAATCTCATCTAACAATTTAAATTTTTAAATAGAAGGATTTATTAACATGATATTAGAGTTTTTAAAATCAAATAATCATAAGTTCAAATTTTACTGACCTCACAACTTTAGGACCAAATAAGCCTAACTTGTTCCTACTTCCAATCCAAGTGAGCTAGACTTTTGTGTGAGGGAGTGTGTTGGAGTATAACAAGAGTTGAGCTTTTATGTGAGAGGGCGTGTTGGAGTATGATAGATAATCTATATTTTGGATCTCACTTAATAGTTTAAACTTTTAACCAAAATAATTTTTTGCCCAAATACAACTTTTTTCCTTTTTTTTTTTTTTTCTTTGAGAATAATGTAATAGCTTCAGATTTTAATAGTGAATTAATTATGAAGTTCTAATTTGTTCATACTTTAAGTCCAAGTGAGTCTAACTTGTTCATACTTGCAATCCAAACAAGTTGAGCTTTCATGTAGCCCAAGTGAGTAGGCCTTTTACACGAGGAAGTCTATTAAAGTATAATATATGATCTATATTTTGTACTTCACTTAACAACTTAAACTTTTAAATGGAATAATTTTTTGGCAGAATACAACCGCCTTTTCTATTTTTTAGTGTGTGTGAATAATGTAAACCATGCCAAGATAACAAGTATTGTTATGCCAGTGTCCATCGAACTCTATACAAGCCATTACTTTTGTATCCATAATTCACAATCCACACGATATGTTATAGTCCACCAAAGAACAAAAAAAAATGGGGTCATTCTACTCTTACTAAAATGCTAGATTAAAGGGAATGCAAACTACAATTATTCCCACTATAATATAAGATCTTGTTGGCACAAAGAAGACATACCTTCTTTATTAGTTGAACATCATAAGACCTTCCATACTTGTTCCGAATGAGAGTGGCAAGATCTATCCCACTAAAGGCAGAATCATCTGTACCAATAATTCTTTCAAGATTTTCTTTTAGCATTTGACTATCCACCTATGACATTTTAAATGAGACAGCATTACTATATCTTCAAGCATAGAGTCATTCTTATTTATCCTTTAAGATCCACAATCTAACAAGAAGGGGCTCAAATATCTACTGATCATGAAAATATATAATCTAGCAAAAAATAGTTGTCGACTAGTTTAGATGGAAAAGATTATCAGTGTCTTTTTTGGAGAATGAGGATCTAATCCCACCTACAACTTGAATGCTGGTTTTGTTGGAAAGGGGGATCCCTATGGTATAGCAAGTAGAAAATTAGGAATCTGTTGCAGCCAAATGATGATTGAGTTGAACAAGGTTCCGGCTGCCAGGAACCAAGGCTAGAGTCCTCTTTGTTTTGTTAAATTCTTCATATTGACAAAGGCAAAGGGCCTCAAGATAGGGAGGGGAGGGGGAATTTCTTTGGGCACCAAAACATTTGTTTCTTGTCAGTAACCAAGGTACTCTGGTATAAGGAGAAGTATTTAAATGAAACAAAAAGAGTCAGTAGCAAAGTCGCCATCAAACTCTCTTCATCTCTTATGTTCTTTTCTTTATCTGTTTAGTCTTGTTTGCAGTAGTCATGGCTCTCTAAAATCTTTCAACCTCTGAAGGACCAAAAAATATTCTAGAGAAAAAAAAAAAAAAATCAATATGACAAATGAACACTAGTGTATTATCCAAAAGCCTTCTTAAACACAATAAAATGAGAGGAACTAAAGAGAGTTTCAACCTACCCCTTCAGAAGATTCATCCTCACTACTTTCATCTTCTGAATTGTTAGGATCCTGACCATCATTTACTGTACTGGAAACGATGGGATTACGTTTCCTCTGATCTAGGCAGTGACTATTGATGAGAGACATACTGTTGGAGAAGATCAGACCCCTGTATGGGGAGTGCAGAACAAAATGCCCTGAACCTGGAACCTTATCACATCTTCCTTTGCACAGATGGCTTTGAGGTCCAGTTGACCAATTGCAATGGTGACTTGATATAATGCTCATCATATCCAGAAATCACAGTGATGTTTCTCACAGCCTGCTAGTTCAGCATCCAACAGCTATTCCTCTTAAATCCTAGGAAAAATAAGAAAGGACAACACCATTGTCATGCCAAAATTTTCTACTATATTCCCAACATATGTCAGCAATAACAGTAGGAGAAGCCCTGAGTTGGCTGAGTAGGCAAAAGAAAGCAGACTCTAAATGTAATAGCAATGAAACATATTGGCCTAGGCGTTGACAACCCATTTCTGTCCCTTTCTTCACATATATGTCCTCATTGGTTCCTTTGCACTCAATGTAGGAGTTTAAGAAAGTTGTGGGATATAATTAATGGCTCAGACCTCAAATCAAGTGTTCTCACTTTAGCTCTAAGCTTGGTGCTTTTATGTTTCTATTTTTCTGTCATACATTTGAAAAAGAAAAGAAATTGCTGAGCCAAATTAAATTCATTTTAAGCTTTTTAAATTCTAGTTTCTTAAATATTTGGGTTTGCTGTACTGTAAATATGACAGATTTGACTTTTGGCCTTAACTAACACATAGCATGAATAAGGACAAAATTTTGGGCCAAACAAACTGCATTGGAAACAAGACATACAGACCACCTTTATGATATATGACAGGGTCAAATCCAAGTCTGCATGGAAGAGTTATGCCCATAGAAGTTGAATGTACAAAAGCTGATGGGTCATAGACCATATGGAATGGCAAAGCACATGCACTGTATGCACAGGCAGAAGATCTGTCTGCCATTACAAGGCATTAGCACCATGATATTGTGTTGTTGGAGCTGCAGTGCCACTTGGGCCTAGCAGAAGTATACAAGACTAAATTTTCCAAGCCTCTTGCACCTACCTCAATGGTGCTTCCGAAATTTTGGATCTTTCCAATCCTTCCTGGGATGACTTTCCCTTTTCCCAGAAATTACGTATGAACTGTTTTTCTTGAAAAGAAAGGGTGAGGAGGCAGAATATTTCTTCACTCAAACTTCAAAAAAATCAAAAATCTTTGTTACGAGGATTTTTCTCTTCTTCTACATTCCTCTTCTGCCTGCCATTTTGACTATTTTCCACTTCAGTAATTGAGTTCCTTGCCCTAGTCATGTTTTGACCCGTTTCTTATTCTTCATTTACCTTTTCATTTGTGCCCTCATACATTGCAAGTTGCAGTGGTCCCACTGTTATATTTTAAGGTATATTAATTGCAGTGGTCAAGCCAAGGCTAAGCTGCAGCTCATGAATTATAAGGCTATGATTATCTTTCCTAATAAAATCTGAAACCCGTGTGCCTATACATGGGAACTGCATATAGGCTTAGGTTCCTCACGGAAACACTATTAAGGCACTCCGAGTTTCCTTCGGGTTCAGGTATAGCTCCCCAATTTATTCCCATTTTGGTTGGGTCTAAATTTTGCTTTTGGGTTAGCTCACCTATAAGTTTATGTTTGTACCAAACTTTTTTCTTTTTTTTTGAACTATATTTGAATCCTGTAGTAATTGTCTGGCATTTGGCATCTGTGATTTACTATTGATTCCCTTTTATGTTTCACTGTTTTACGTTTCTATTCAATGACACGAAACCTAATAAAATGTGGGACACAGATGCACTCTGAGGACTGTAAATGAGGAATGGGATGAAAACTGTTCCCTTCAGTTGTACATAACAAGCTGAATGGACAAAACCAAAGCTGATTGGCATTACGATTCACAGTTACAATCTGAGGAGGCTACATTTACAGTTGCAGCAAGACCATTCCATGGGAACTCCACCAATTTGGTGTTAATAGCCAGCGAAGAATAAAGGGGTAGTCTAAGAAAGGAAAAATGTGAAGTGAGGGAGCAGCTATTTGTCCGGACAAGACATTTGGTAGCCCGCCCGAACCAGGAAACTTAATCCATTTGAAAACTTTTGTACTCACTCCTAACACAACATTTTGCTGACACAACTCTCTCGAAAGATTCTCAAATGGTAATGGGTATGCGTGCGCAGGAGTGTGTGTGGAAAAGATTTAATCAGATGGATACATGTAAGTGAGTACCTGAACAAGAGAAAATTAATAAAGGGAGGGACTTGGGGGTAGACAAACAGAATCAAAGTGAACAGATGATTTTGTCAATTATTTCTTCCTACAGATGATTCCAGTTTTATTGCCCACAAGAATCTTAATCAGTTGGCTCTTCCATTGCACATGCTCTAACTCTGTGCCTATACGAATCTGGGTTTCAGAGAGAACATGGCTGACTACTACAAGATTTGCCATTTGATGTACTCAACTCGGAAGAACAAAACCCAGCTTAGCTTAGCTCAGTTCAAGCCCATAAAAATAAATTAAAATAAAAAACAAAAACAAAACAAAGAAAAATTCACGAAAAGAACCTGGCAGAACGGTAGAGTCCCCCCGGAATAGCATTGAAAAGGTAAATGCCCACTTCGCCACACAAAAGGCAAGTGCTTTATCTTCTACTTTTCGTTTGAAATGTTTTGCGCGAGAGTGAGAAAATGGTGGGCTCGTGGAGCTCTGGACAAGAATCCAGGCTGGTTGGGGTTGGGGTTGGGGTTGGGGCTGGGGCATTCAACTTTCCACACGGACCCAATCCAACCCCATGAACTTGACCCACCACCCGGATATCTCCAGCCCTCTGAAGCACCAACCAGTACCAATTATTAGCATGTGTCTCCGTATCGGATCGAACCCACCAGTACATGTTTCATTGCCGTGTAAAACGGACTACGTTCATTCTCGTGTGACGTCGTTGTGATCTTCCATGTCGTGCTCGATTATTCGGATAATGATCCTACAATGGTTTACGGGCCTAAACACTACGAATTCTTGCTTAATTTAATTGAACGGCTAAAAAAACTCAAATTATTTTTATTGCTAAATTTGAGATTTAAAATAAATTACATATTTAGAATCTTTTAATTTAGTAAAAAAAATAAAATATAAATAAATTTTATTTGATAAAATTCAAATTTAAATTAAAATCATTATCTTTCAATTCTCAAATATTTTAAAAACTTTTAAAAATATTTTAAAAGAAAATTTCTTAATTTCAATTTATAGATTTAAATCTTAACTACACACTACAATTTAAAAATAATAATAACAATAATAATAATAAATAACCAAAAATGATACGAGTGAAGCCCATCATAGGCCCACGCACAAGCATATAGATCACAAACCTAAATACCATAATAAGTTTTCTAAATTATGTGTTATAAAAATATTAAATTTAATTAAAATATTTATATAATATTCATGCTTATGTTATACCCACTTCTTAATTTTCTAAGTTTATATGTTTATGTCATGTTGGTAGCCATGTATGGGTAATAATTTATTTTTATATCAGTTTAACTAAAAGAAAATTTGTTATACTAAGTTTATAGAGTGATAGCAATCCAATATTTGGCTCAAATTATGAGAAATTTGCTCGTTTGATTTAAATCCTTTTAGAATGCTATGGATTGTAAATTTGTTATATTTATTGTAGTTTTTTTCTTTTTTTTTTGAAAATTATATTCATTATAGATTAGCTTGCTCAAATTAACATGGAAAATAAACCATTGGAGTCCTTATTGACCACAAAATTTTGAGAAAAAATAATACAAACCGGTGCATTTTCTAATTAATAATAAAGGAAGTTTGCACTAAGATTAATAATTTTATAAAAAGTTATGGGTTTTGTTGGGTTTTAGGTCCCTTTCTATATAAAGAAGCCTAAATTTACTTGTATTTGGTGTACCCATTGATAGGTTGGTTTTGGACCACAACATAAACACTGAATAGGGGTTTAATACCTCATTTAAGTTGTTGGAAAACCTAATTTAGAAGAGAGAGGCAGCAAACAAATTGGGAAAGGAGAAGGGAAACAAACAATGTTGTTAAAGATTTTTCAAATTAAGGCAATATTCTTTGAGTTTATAATCAAAAAGAAAATTATTTTCTATCGAATTGAAATTTTAACAATTGAAAGAAAATGTATTATTCATAAATATGAATAATAAAGATCCGGTTTGATTTACTATAGGTCTAGTTATTGGCTTTTGGTTTGTATTTTTCCTTTTAGGATGTTGTTTTGATTAACCTTATAATTTAAAGGTGATTTGTGGTCCAATTAGGCTAATTTTTGGTTAGTTGGTAGGGACACATATCTGTCCATTATGGTTGGTTGGATCATTTTTTAGATTTCTTCAAGTGTAGGTTTCATCTTTGTAACTAAGACTCTTAGTTTTTGATAATGTTTTATGATCTTCACTATGACAATTTTAACTAATTATATGTTCAACATTCACTTGTGATCCAATTAAGTTGAACATTTGTAAGCCACTGAGGGACATTTACTAGTTCATTTTGTATAATTGGACCATTGTTTTAAGGTTTGCATATTGAGTCACTAAATATGTAACCAGGTGATCTGTTTAAGGTTAACTCATTGTCTTCTCATTTTGTGCAAATTAAAATGGTTCAATTTGCTTAATGTAAATAAGATTGCGTACCTCTTATGCACTCATTTTTTAATTTTAGCAAAATTTATTGATAAATTATAATTTCTCATGATTTTTCTTCTTTAATTTGGAGATATTTTTCACATAAAATCCTTATATTCTTGTATGTCATTGTTATTTTGTCATATTTGTTTTTTAGTCATCTTTTCACAAGTTAAAGCAAGTGGGAGAAAATTTCTAGTTTTGATTTAGTATATTGATCCTCTCTAAATATAGTGGTATTAGAAATACAAATTATTTGTGTTTGACTTGTTTGAATGATAAAGATGAATATGAATAGAATAATTTATTTGAATATCAAAGATTATCATATTTGGAGAAATAAAACGAAAGATTTTCTATTTGTGAAGAAATTCCATTTATTAGTGTTTGTTACTACTAAACCTAAGTTTGAGACTAATAAGAAATGAAAATTTGAGAATGAACAGTTTTGTGGCTTTATTCGGCAATTTGTTAATAATAATGTTTACAATCACATTTGTAATAAGACACATACACGAACTTTGTAGAGTAAGCTTAAGATATTGTATGCTTTGAAATATAGTAATAACAAGTTATTCTTATTAAAGAAAATGATGTACTTAAAATACAAACAAAGGAGTTTATTAGCTAACCACTTGAATGAGTTTTAAGTTTTTATTGAATAGTTGTTAAGCATGTACATTGCGTTCAATGATAAGATTCTTAGGTTTTGATTACTTGTTATTTTACTTGATTCTTGAGAGACATTTCATATATCACTTACTAATTTTACCTTTGGTAATGTTGTATCTATGAAACTTATAAAGGATGGTGTGTTGAATGAAAAGATGAGAAGAAGATCTCATCATTATCAAAATTTGAGGTTTTGATTATTAAAAATAAAAGAAGAAGTAAAGATAATGAGAAGTGTAAAAAGAGTAGAAGTAAAAGTCAAAATAAGTCAAGATCAAGATTAAAAAATATCTAGTGTCATTATTGCTAAATGATGGGTCACATACAAAAGCATTGTTACAAGTTGATGAAAAGAATAAGTATAACAGTAATAAGCACGAAAAGAAGAATGATGACAACAATCGTGTTACTACTACTACTACTTCTAGCACTGGTAACTCATTATTGTCCATGACAAGGATCTAATCAAACTAACATCTCATAAAAAAGATTAGGTGATAGATAACGATGCCTCTTTACATGTTACTTCTTAAAAGGAGTTTTTCACAACATATACAATTGGTGATTATAAGTGTTAAAGATAAGTAATAACAATTCATAATTCATTTATATAGATGATTTTTACTTTAAGACTAATAATAGAACAAAATTGACATTAAGGGATATTGGACATGTCATAAATATTCATTTGAATTTAATTTTGATGAGGAAGCTTAATGATAAAGGTTTTTGTTTAGTGATGGTCAATGAAAACTTACTAAAGATTCTTTGATTATGGCTCAAGGTAAGAAATGTTTTAATTTATACTTTATGCAAATTTCCATCTTTGAAGATATTATGAATGGAATAGATAATGAAAATTTTACTTAATTGTAGCACCAATAACCTAGTCACATAAGTAAAAGAGGAATGAATTAAAATAAAATAAAAAGCCTAGCTTTTAGGAACAAAAAGTGTAATATTAAGGAAGTATCCATACTAATTAGTTGGAAAACAAAACAAAATTACATTTAAGAGTCATCCTCCTTTTAAGAAATCAAAGTTGTTATAATTTATACATTTTAATATTTGCGATGATGAAAATGTTCACTAAGATTAGGCTGATATACAAAGTGTAAGTGATATTGATGCTCCCACAAAAGATCACCCATTTAAAGCTTCACCTCTATTTCAACAATGAAGGTCCATTAGAATCTAATGTCTTCTACTTGGTATTCTTTTGATACATATGTAATGTTGACTAAAAAAAGGAGAATTTAAGTTTTATAAAAAAAAAAAGCTACTAATAGCGAGCACAAGCAACATTAAATTAATGTTATAAATGATGAGATGAAATCCCTATATGACAACTCCACTTATACGTTGTTAAAGTTACTTATGGATTAAAGGATTTTGAAAAATTAGTATGTTTACAAGTTGAAGCAAGAGAAAATTTCTTCACATTTATGATATAATGCCAAATTATTTGTTAATAGGTTTAGTCATAAATAAGCATCAATTTCGAAGACATCTTCTTACTATTGGTGAAAGTATCTTCCATCTAAGTTATATTGAGTTTGGTTATAAGCTAAGAGTTAGAGTTTGAATAAATGGATGTGAAAATAACTTTTTTTTTTTTTTAATAACTTGAAAGACGAAATCTATATAGGGAAATCATAGGACTTCAAGGTCAAAAGAAAAAAGGATCATATGTGTAAATTAAAAAAGAGCTTGTATGACTTAAAATAAACTTCAAGACTTTGATCATTATGTTATAAGGGATCAAGGCTTATAAAGACTACTTCTAATCATTATACTTTTGTGTAGATATTTACTTATGATGATTTCATTATCTTACTTTTTTATGTTAATAATATACTTATTATTAGTCATAATGCTTCTAAAATTAACAAATTGAAATAAGGTTAAGCAAAATACTTTGCAATGATGGAATTGTGACCTGCAAAGAAGATCATTGGCATGAAAATCATTTAGGTTAGGAAAAATAAAAAGTTGTATTTGTCTTAGGAGTAGTACATTAAAAATGTGCTTTTTATGTTTAAAATTGATAAAGTTAAAATGATAAGCACTCTCTTTGTTATACACTTTAGATTATTTATTAACTAATGTGCTTCCATAAAGAAAGTGAAGGAAATGATACAAAGAGTTTTATATGTATCAACTGTAAGCAGTTTAATGTATATAATAGTGTGCATGAAACCAAATATTGCATATTTCATTGATATAATAGTTCAATTCCTTTTGAATTTGTGAAAAAAGCATTGAAATGTAGTAAAATAGATATTAAGATATTTATGAGACTCTACTGACTTAAGACTTTATGTGAGAGCAATAAGCCTACTTTTATTGGGTGCACCAATTCGGATATAACAAATAATATCAACTTTAGAAAGTTTACTTTCGATTATTTGGTTACTCTTACAAAAGGAGCAATTAATTAGTAATCTTGCTTACAAAAGAGTATTGCATTATTGACTATTAAAGTAAAGAATTGAAGCATCCAAAGAGTTACCCTAGATGAAAAGATTTATGGGAAAGCTTGGTTTTGAACAACAAAAAGTATATATTGTCCTACGATAGTCAGAGTGCAATTTGTTTTAGTAAAAATCCAACTTTTCATATTATATTAAAATATATTAATGTGCAATATCACTAAATATATGATATTCCTAATTCTAAACAATTAACAGTTAAAAAGATTCATATGGATGATAATGTTATTGACATGTTGATGAAAGTTTTGTCAAAAGGGAAGTTTGGGTTATGTTATTCAATAGCAAAAATGGCCAATACATTTGAATGGTTAAAAGAGAGGGATTTATTGGTCTTGGGTTCATTTGTATAAGAAGAAGCCCATGTTTGGTTGTGTTTCATATACCAAATTAAGAAGTTGGTTTTGGCCCATAAAAAAACACTTTATGAGGGGTTTAACACCTCATTTAGGTTGCTGGAAATTTTTCAAATTGAGACATTAATCTTTTTAGCTTATCATTGGAAAACAATATTTTTTAATTGAGTTAAAATTTTGACAAATGATAGAGAATATATTGTTATTAATTCTAAATAGTGAAAATCAAATTTTGTTCACTATCAGTTTGTGTTTTGGCTTATGATTTGTGGTCTATGTTCTAGGAAGGTTTTTGCATGCAATTTTGATTGACCTTGTAATCAAAAAGTGATTTATTATCTGATCTAACTAATTTTTTGGTTAGTTGCTAAAAGACATGTATATGCCATTATGGATAGTTAGATTATTGTTTGTGTTTTTATGAATGTGGTTTTTATCTTTAGAACCCAAACTCTTACTATATGGTAATGTTTTGCAATCTTTATAACAATTTTGTTCAATCATATTATTGAACATTTCATTGTGGTCTAATTATGTCAAAAATTTGCAACCTAGTAAAAGACATATAAATGTTCCTTTGATATGGTTGGATCATTGTTTTTAGAGTCTAAATATTGATTTGTTAAATACAAAACCACATAATCTATTTAGAGTTAACTTGTTGCTTTCTCATTAAGTGCAAATTGAAGTAGTTCAATATGTTTGGTGTAATTGAAGTTACGCACTCATTTGTTGATTATAATGAAATTGATTGATGGACTATACTATCTCATGATTGTTTTTTCTCCTTTGATTTAGAGAGATTTTTCATGTAAAAGTCCTTGTGTTTTTTAGTGTGACTATTATTTTATTATATTTGTTATTCAGTCACCTCTTCACTAGTTCAAGCAAGCACAAAAGGCTTTTGGGTTTTGATTGATTTTATTGACCCTCTCTTAACAGTTTTTTCTTGGAAAATGCATATTTTAATCCTAGTATTTATCATAAATTATCAATTTCATTTGCATATATAAATAACATGCAATTAGGTCTTTATACATAACAAGATTAAGATTATTAACACTAATTAAGGGTGTTATCAACCACAAATAAGGTTGGGTTGTCAACCTAAAAATCAAAAAATATCATGAAAAAGAGAAAAGTACTATAAATATCTTTTTTTTTACCATTATTATGTTGATTTATTATTTTAATTGTGATATGTTTGAAGAAATAAAATATTTTGCTAATTTTCAATATAAAAAATGCATAGATTTTTCATTAATATGATTTATGTGATTATTTTATAAGATTTTGCACAAATTTTTTTTCAATCTATTAAATAAAGATACCTAATTAAACATTATCTAAGCATAAGGATTTAATTAGAGTTAGTAAACAAGTGAGTTGGGTAGGTTTTAAGTCAAGTTGTTTTGGGTTATTTGGATCCCTGATTATTTGAGTTTTTGGCCATTTAGATTTTAAGTACTTCAGGTTTTAAATATTTAAGGTTTCAAGTTCATTGGGATTTGGATTATTTAGATTTAGAATTATTTCAATTATAAGTTGTTTGAATTTTGGGTTAGTTTAAATTTGAGATAAGTCAATTACAAGTCATTGACTTTTCAATTAATACAAGTCTGACTTAGTTAGGTTTCAAGCGAGTTAAATTGATTTCAAGTTAAGTTAATTTTTATCACCTTTATTTATAAATATTTCCTTCTTACTATCATACTAATAGAATAAGATTTTCTCTTTTTATTAGTAAAAAATTGGAAATAATTTTTACTAAGAATTTTTTTTTTTGCAAATAAAAGAATAAAACAGTATGTCAAGTATTTTGGGGGAGTAATGTGCTATTTATATACATTTAAGCATTTTAGTGAGTGAGAGAAAAATTCACCCAACTCTTCTTTAATTATATAAATGCCAAAAATGCTAATAAAATAAATTCTTTCAAAACTCTTATTTTACTTTAAAAAAAACTCAACAATATCTAATTTATTTCAAAATTATTTTATCAATAAATTACCAATTTCTCACATTTGTTTTTCATAACAATATGATATATGATTAAACTATTGAAATACGATTAAGATAAGCTAATATAATGATAAATCCAAATAAAGTTGCAATATGTTAATAATGCATATCAAGATTCAACCAATTTATTGTAATTTTCTCCACATGTTTTCACTCAGTTGTTAATATCCAAAAACCCGATTAACTTTCAATTGAATGAACAATTGTGTTAGAACTCAATAACTTTGTTAATACTATTAAATAATTATATAATAATTTTCTATTTTATTAATTTGATAAAACTTCATACACTTAATAAAAGAAGTATACACATATGACTTAAATATGAAACCTTAACCACTAGTCACACGATAAATTGAAATACTCGAGACCTTATGTACTAGATAATAATAATATATATTCCTAATCTAATATAAAAACTAAAACAAATAAAACTTAATTATTTAAATTCCATTTGAATATTAATTTCTAATTTGTGATAAATTTGGATTAACTTTAATATCCCCTCATAATCTTGATTGGTCATGCAGTCATTCACAATATTTGTTTCAACTTAAAATAATCTTCCAAGTTGTTAATGGGTTATTCTTCAAATCATCATCGATAGGATTATCAAGAGTTTTCTTAACAATTTTTCATTACTAACTTTGGTCAATTTCTATTTGACTTTTGAATCTTTGAGAAATTGTGGTAACGATCTTTTAAGGTCTATGACTTTATTCTCCACAGTACCTTATACATGGTATTTTTAGAGCACTATTATATGAACACTTCACCTTTTCATTTTTTATCTCACATGAAAAGTTGAATTGATCTATTTTTAACTTTCAACTTAACAAGTTTCTAACTCTAAACTCTTTTTAACTTTTAACTCCAAAAGTTCTTCTACTAAACTTTATAGATTTTACTATTTAGTACAATTTTTATATGTTAACTCAATAACTTATAGCGTTAAATTTCAATTCAAGTCCTAAATTACTCTTCAAATTCATTGTTTTCTTGATTGTTCCATTGCCGTCTCCTCTTTTCTTTGTTCTAACCCTCAACCTTTCTTTTTTTTAATGTGGTCCCCTAGTTTTTCTTATTTATGATTTGGCACCCAAATGTTTGTTATTCCTGATCTAATCATCAACGTTTATTTATTTTTGATTCAGACCCAAACTTTTAGGTTTTCATAATTCGAACACAATTTTCTTCTACTTCTTCTCTTTGTCGTCGGTGTTGACTCTGACAACAACCGATGATATATCAGTACGTCACTGGGTGGAGGAGGTAAATCAGTGGCTGGGGAGCTGAACAACTGATGGTCTGATACTGCGACGGTGACCCAAAAAAAGGCAAGTCGTGTAGTGAAGGTTGGTGGGCTAACTATCGGATTTCTTCATATTGACGGCATTCCAACGACTTTCTAGGGCTATGGAGGCCCAATTTGAGGTTATTAGTGTCTAGCAGTGTTGGGAGCAGCTTGGGGCAAGGCAGGCGGCAACTTTCGGTAGCGCGTGTGGCAATGTGTGATGGTTGGCTACATTGCTCTGGTGACAGCGGGCGGCGATTCCAGCAACGAAAATTGAAAGTTCAGCAACTTCTATGACTCCAGCGACTCCTATGGTGGCTCCAATGAAACTTATATACTTTCTCTTCCGCATCAAAATACTCATTCTAATACAATTACTGGATGAGTCATTGATTATGAAAAATTCTCTGGTGGTGGCTGGTGGCACCTGGTGGCAATTAGTGGTTGCTTCGAATTTGCTCTTATATGATTTTCAATTCTATTGGTGGCTCCCCGATTATTAAATAATTATATGATAATTATATTTTTTATTAATTCGATGAATGTTACACACTTAATAAGAAAAAGAAAAGTACACACATATAATATAAAAATTAAACAATACTATTTGTGTTGCGTATATGGATCTAAAATTATTCTATTTGCTCCTCTCTTTCTATTGATTGATTCTTACTGCGAAAAAAGAATCAGCATGTTTTGTTTTTATTTTCAAATTCAGCTTCTAATCAGATTCTCACACTAATGTATATTTGGAATTTATTTTTGTGCCAAAAATTTTTTAAATTCCGTACTTGTTTATGAAATTTGCAGGCCCAAAAGCCCAAATACATACTCGCTTGTTTGTGAAACGATATGCGCCATCAGATTGCCAGAAACATTGACCTTGCCAAATAGATGATTATTTCTTTGTACCAAGGAAGTCTCCCTTCTTTTTGTGGCAAATAGAAGTGTGAAAACCGATCAGATTGGATTCAAATCAAGTTACTTTATATCGGATTGGATTGCTTATAAGTCAAGTTACATTCAAATTATTACAAATTCAGGTCAACCTCAGGACGCAGCAGTTTAAAAATTAATTTTTTATTTTTTATTTTATTAAATATTAAAATATTTATACATATTATTGTTTACTTTTTTATATATTAATTTATATAAAAAAGATATAATTTATATTTTATCATTTAAATTCAATCTATATTGACTCACTATAAATAAAAATATATTGTTATTTATTTATTGTTTTAATATATTAATTTGTATATTATTATATTCAAATTATTTTAAATTTAGATCATTTGAATTTAAGTCACTTTTAAATCAGATTAAAATCATAATTTTCAGACACCGACCCATCAAGTTGGGTCAAACTTTAACATCTTTAGTGGTAAATCAAAGAAGGGTTGTCCTAAGTTTCTTATTTATCCTCCATAGAATTCTCACGATTGTTTTTCCATCACAAGCTTCTCAATTCATTATTCTTTTATGTTGTATATATTATGGCGAAGCCCCGAACAAATCCCAGATATAACGTCATTCAATAAAATCATATCATGTTAAAACATTCGCAAGATTGAGTAATATGTCACACTTTTTAGATACACTAGCAACTAGAAACTAAAAGAAGCTTTTCACCAAAGACTTGCAGAATCAATACAATTAGCCGCGCATAAAATGATGAAGATATGGGTGGTTGATAGCTGAAAAGTTAATAATATAGTGTGAGAGAAACTTTGATACTCCAGCCAAAGACAATTAGCCAATGCATAAATTGATCTTAGATCGAAATGTTCCGAAGAAACGCAGCCAATTTTATCCTAGTTGCACAATGGAATGTATAAGGAAAGAAAACGAAGTAACCTATATTTATTCTATGCATTTACAAAATAAACAATCTATCTTTGAACAGTGATTGATGACATGCTATGTTCCCAGCCTCTTGGCACCGCAATCTGAGCAAAACTTGGAAGTTTCTCTCATATATGGAGCACCACATTCATCACAGAACCTCGCAGGGCTTGTCGGCTGCAATTTTTGTCAAAGGTGAGTAAATAAAAGGGTTTGTACACTTGGTTCTAGCTTCGCTAACTAGTAGTCACTGCAAGCATTTCAAAAAGGCAAAGACATTCAAAGAATGATTTATTAACATAGTCAAATCTCAATGAAACTATTTGACTCTATTAGGCCAAGAATGTTCTTGCATTTCTATTCTAGACTTTCTGTTTTCTTGCATATCCCTTGAATTAACCCCACGAACAAAGGGTGAATTTCACATGGCGGACAGAAATGGTGAGACAATTATTTTGATAATTATCAGAATCAACGGCCAGGAAATCATCGACCTACGAGCAGTTTTCTACTCAAGTCTTAAAATTTTGAATTTAAAATAGTCTTAATTCGCCCATCATTGATGGGAAGTGGAGAGAAAATTGCCATGATATTTTATGTAGAGCACTTAACTACCATTTTCTGCTATGTACATTTAATATATCACCACACGAAGTCATCATTCTACCCTCAGTTTCCACCTCCCTACTAACTGAGACAATTTGCCGAAGCTTAGGAATTGATTCAAAATAAAAAAAAAAAAACCCTAAATGCTTAGGACTTGATTGGAATGACAACTAGTTCAGGACTCCCATGAGGATAGACATCAGATAAGAGATACAATCTAAGATATTGACTGCACTGTGTGCAACCACAAACATAGAGGGAGAAGAGAATAAGGAAAATAGAAAAAAATATAGTTGCCTGATCCCATGACAATAACTACTAAACTAATGCTATGATTAGCTCTTCCATGAGTAAATCACAAAATTGACATTTGAATGTGACTATGTTCATGAATTTACTGCCATAAGATAGGAGCTGAGAATAGCAATCTGAAAAGCAACTAGCAAAGAAGTTCAAGGTATCAGTGGTACTTTTCTTGAGACTATAAGATTTAAAAATTACCTAGGATTAAGTCCAAATATGGCTTACCAACACTAATTTCATGAGAGAAGTGACAAAGGAAACAATTGAATTATAACAGAAATTTGTCTTACAAGCATTTTATAACTCAACCGTTGTAATGCTAATAATCCAAGGGTACAATATGAAGCTATGAATTGAGGAACAAAATCCAATGCTTCTAAAGGAAATACAAATCTTGGATTTGCAAAAATTAAAATATTTTTTATAAGAATTAAAATATTTCACATTATGATAAAAATTAAAATATATTATAATAAAATAAGAATCAAGATCAAAACATTTTATATTAAGATAAAAATTTATTTTCTAATTTTCTTTTATTTTACTTTTATAATCTAATAATTTAATTATAAGAACATCTTTTTATGTACATTATTGTCAATGAATAAAAATATGAAAATTCATTTCAAATTGCTTATATTCTTATGATATTAGAGCCACCATACATGGTGACTAACCTACATCCCTCTCACAAATACTCAATCAATTCCTATTACTTCTTACATCTTTGATGGCTACACTCTACATGTTACCCAACATAAATTGAATGGAACAAATTTTCAAGAATGGTTTCAATTGGTTTTGCTAATAATCAAAGGTAAAGGGAAGATAGGCTATCTCACAGGAGCAATTCCTAGACCCCACCACACAAGGAAGACATGTTGAAAAATACACAAAAAAACCAACAAACTAGAAGCCTAGAGGCCAAGGAGGTGGAAACTAATCAGCTACTGCATTAAAATCTAAAACAAAAGAGCCCAACCTTAACTTGTCACTAGAATAGATTACACATCTTCATCAAATTCTAAATCAAACCAAAACCTCACAAGCAACTAACACACCAGATTCCTCCAAATGGATAGCCTTGGTTGCATAGAGAGGTAATGAAAGGTACTCTTCAGTATCTTAGAAATTTTTAGAAAAATTATAAATTGTAAATATAGTTGTATTGGACCACATGACAAGACCAATAGATGCCTTATTTACTTATGAGAGGTGTGATCATGAGAATTGTGTTACCATTATAGAAAGGATAGTGACAATGTCTCCAACAAGAAGGCAAAGAACAATTTGTTTATCAAATTTAACACTAAAATCTATTTTATATATTCCTAAATTGAAATGTAATTTGTTGTCTATTAGTAAGTTAACCAGAAGTATAAATTATAAGGTGATATTTTTTCCATCTCATTGTGAATTTCAAAACTTGCCTTTAGAGAAGAAAGATAACTTTTACCACATTTTAAGAACTTATTCCCTTAAATGGAAGTTATTTAATCATTTTTTCCTTTCAGCTACTTCTAATGTCAATGTTATGCCATGACATCAACATTTGGAATATTCTAACTTTCATTATCTAAAAGTATTGTATCATTATCCTTCTATAAATAAAGACACAATTTTATTTTAATATGAGCACTGTATTCTAGCCAAACAATCTCTAAATAACTATCCTATAGACTCGTATAAATATTCCAAATCATTCCATTTAATCCAGAGTGATATTTGGAGACTAGTATAAACACCTAGTTTAATTAGTACTCAATAATTCATTACTTTCATTGATAATCATACAAGGGTTAGTTGAGTTTACCTCATAAAAAATAACAGGAATTAATATAATTTTTAAATAATTTCATAAACTTCTTATCAATTTTTTTTAATCCTCCATTCATGTTCTTTGTGCTAACAATGACAAGAGAATATTTCTCTAATGAAATTTACCAATATCTTTCTAAAGATGACATTTTTCATCAACACTCTTGTGCCTATACACCCCAACAAAATGGAGTGATAGAAAAAAAAAATCCCCATTTGCTAAACGTTGCTCATTCAACAATGTCTACAAACACAATGCCAAATTCTTATTGGGTGGAAACAGTCCTTACAGTTTCTTACCTAATTAATTGCCTCCCATTTAAAGTACTTGATTTTTAGATCCTTTTTAAGTGTCTTACATGACCTTTTTCCTTTTACTAAAATCATAAACTCAATATCTCCAAAGATTTTTTGTTGCACTACATTTATCCATAATCGTAATCTTAACTATAGCAAACTTTAATCAAGAGTTATAAAATGTGTGTTTGTAGGGTACTCTCCAACATAGAAAAGTTATAAGTGTTATTATCCCTCATCTCGCAAATTGTCTCTTGTGATGCATCATTTCTTGAAAATAAACTATTTTATTCTAATCTCTCGCTTCAAAGGGAGATCTTAAGTGAAGAAAGACATTGGGACTCCATCATCTCTCTCCCTACATCTCTCCCTATATCACCATCTCATCCTTCATGGAAGTTAGACTTTGAAACCTAAACCACTGAATTAGTACAAGAAATTAAAGCCAAAGTCACTAAACTAATTCAACTTGAAGTAATCAATCAAGGGGAAGAACTGAAAAGTTAGTTTTAATTTATTCTCAAAGACTTAAAATTTCCTAGCAAAGTCAAACATTAAGACATAGAGCCAAATCCAACAAATGAGGCTGTGAGAAAGGACTAAGGTATAATCCAAGACTTGAACATTCTCATAGCTCTTCAAAAAGAGGTAAGATTATGTGTCAAGTACCCTATTTCTAATCACCTTTTATACTCAAAGTTGTCTCCGTAGTTTAAAGACTTTATTACAAGTATTGACAAGGTAGAAGTTCCCAAAGATAAACAAAATACTCTACAAGGCTCAAAGTAGAAAGTAGCTATTTTAAAAGAGATGAGAACTTTAGTTGAAAATGACACAAAAAATTATGAAAATGCCTAAAAGTAAAAGAATAGTTAGAAAAAAATGGGTGTCCATAATTAAATACAAAATTGATGAAAACATTGAAAGGAATAAGATAAGGTTAGTAGCTTAAAACTTCACTTAAACTTATGAAATGAATTATGAGGAGACTTTTACTCTAGTTGCCAAGTTAAATTAGATTAGAGTTTTCTTGTCTTTTGCTGCCAATTTAGATTGGGAACTTTATCAACTTAATGTGAAAATGTTTTTCTCAATAAAAAACTAAAGGAGGGGTCTATATGAAAATACATCCTAGATTTGAGACGAGAAAAGGAAGGAAAAGTATGCAAATTGAAGAAATCACTCTACAGGTTCAAGCTATTGCCAAGGGTATGGTTCAAATAGTTTAATATCACCCTTAATCAACTTGGATACAAACAAGAACAAGCTAATCACAAGTTGTTCATAAGAAATTTAGGGGATGGGAAGAAGACAATACTAATTATATATATAAATAATATTATAATCACAAACGATGACAATCAAGAGATAGAGAATCTCAAGAAAGGGTTTAAAATTAAGAACCTCAAAAAATTAAGATACTATCTCAGAATGAAAGTAGTAAGTAAGAGAGCATTTTTATCTCCCAACCAAAAAACACTCTAAAACTTTTGAAAGACACTAGTAATCTCGAATGTAAGCTAGCTGGAACACCTTTGGAAAAAGGTTGGAAAGGAGGAGAGTATAGAAATGATCAACCTGTTGATAAAGGGAGTTATCAGATATTAGTTGGCAAACTTATCTAGTTGTTTCTCACTCACCCTAATATAGTTTGCGCACTTAGTGTATTGAGTCAATACATGCATTTTACTACTCAAAAACACTTTTGAGACTGCTACTTACATCCTAAGATACCTAAACAGGATATCAGGTAAAGGACTCTTGTTCAGAAAAAGTGAATAAAAAGTTGTGTATGTTGATGTAAATTGAGCAGGCTCTTATAAAGATTTCAGGTTCACCTCTGGTTACTGTAACAGGTTGAGGGGCAGCTTGGTGACTTGGAAAAGCAAAAAATAGTCAATAGTTGCTCACAGCAGCACTGAAGCAGTAGGACCATTGCACAAGAAATTTGAGAAATAATTTGGCTAGCAAAACTCATGGAAGACTTACAGATAACCATATCTATTCCAACAACATTGTACAATGACAGCAAATCAACAATTAGTATTGTCAACAATCCAGTTCAACATGACTGGATGAAACAAATACTAATAGACCGAAGATTTATTGAACAAGAAATCAAAAATGGATAGGCATCAACTTGTCCTGCATTCCTACCGAGTTACAAGAAGCAGATGTTTTCAGCAAAACTATGTCTAGGCCAGAATTTGAATTAAACATAAGTTAGGAATGTTAGATATCTATTCACCAACTTGAAAAGGAGTGGAAGCAGCACAAATCCCGAATTTGCAAAGATAATATTTTTTTATAAGAAACAAAATATTTCACATTAGGTTAGATATTTATTTTCTGATTTTCTTTTATTTTGTTTCTGTAATCTAATAACTTAATAATAGGAATATCTCTTATATAAATGTGTGTGTTATCATCAATGAAAAAATATATGAGAATTCTTCCCTGACTGCTTCTATGCTTAGCTTTCACTACAACAATCACAAAACTTGATGTTGACTTCTCTCCAACTATGTGAGGATGATGTAGACAACATAGAAGCTCCAAAACAGAGGAGACTAACCATAAAAATAATCCTTAATTATGCTTATGATTGTTACAATCTGACAATTTTCCATTTCTTCTTTTCCTTTTTCTAACCAGCCACTCATGCTCTATTTAGCAACCTACTCAAAAGTGAATTCCATGTTTGAATTCTAAAGTTATAATTTCTCAAACACATGAACCAAACCATAAATCCTATCCAGCTTTTGTGATCCTAAATCAAAATGTTTCTAGAGTTCCTTTCTCAATAACATTATTTGGTAGGACTATGGGAAAGAAATTACTTTTCATTACATGGAAGCCTTGTGCACCTATTTAGCAAGAAGAAAGTAAGTCATAGTCACAGAGTTCTAGCGGGGAACCATGTTATTTCTTATAGCATTTTATGCACTAAATTGAAAGGAAGGGATAATCCAGTCAAAAGAACCTCACCATGAAGTGCAAGCGTCCTCCAACATGTCCTCCAGTGAGTGGCTGCAAGTAAGCCATGTGTTGAGAAATGGTAGGAGGCTGGTTGGCATGAGTAATTTCAGTCATGTGTGAAGGTGGTCCACATTGATGATTTTGGGACAAGTGTGTTGCATGTGGATTTTGGAGAACTTGATGATGATTCTGGTGATGTGGGTGAAACTGTGAATGATGGGACAATTGTTGCACATGATGCTTAGGTGGCTGTTGATTTTCTTGCTGAATAAAAATAGAATAAAAAGTAAAACATAAATCCCTGGATTAATAGAAAATTATCCTTAAACAATAAGAACAACTCGAGCACACACCTCAAGGACAATAAGCCAATGTAAGCAGCCAAGTGGCATGAAATGGCTTACAGAAGTGTCAGAAAGCACCCATAGGTGTTGTGTTTACTAATTGCAGCTCTAGTTTCAATGAGGTAGCAGACAGAGTAACTAGCCCAATCATTAATCACACATTCAAATCATTAGCGTTTTCATATAGTGTTAACATAATTCTTGTGTCTATTAGGTAAATATTATGCACACACAAGGCACATGCATGGTGTGTTAGTAAACATCTGAAATGGTTTGATGACAAAAAACAGATCTTGTCAATTGACCTAGTCGGGCCATCAGTTATTTTCATCCAACTTTGTACTCTAATGCTAAGAAAATGGTGCAAATCAATCAAATTCATACAAACCTAAGTTGGCGTAAAAAGATATGTGGACACGAGAATTAGGATTTCAAAGGATCCAATCATAAAGTTGAAGAAATTAATGACCTCAATTTTCCTAGGAGTGATTCTATTGTTATTTTTCTCTTCAACGTTTCATAATAGGAAATCTTTACATAAATTGTACGAGAAGGTGACACTCATATTTTGCATCCTGCCAATGGTAATCTAGGTGCCATCAACAACATATGGGACCATTCATACTTCATCTAAGCTATCTTATTGAAAACATAATTTATGTGACTGTTACAGATTGAGCAACGATATGTAAGATCATCAAAATTGATCATTTCTGTTCTATGTTTGCAATATCCCTAAGCTACTTCAGCTAGAAGCCAAATTTTATAGCAAAAAATAATTGAATCTAGAGTGGATGTAATACACAAATTCAAAAACCAAAAGACTAGTTATATTCCCCAATGCCATGTTTATTTAGATGTCAATAGCACATTCAATTTTATTTACATGCTCATGCCCATACATAAAAATGCCCATGTGATAGACAATCAAAGCATTCTGCGAACCAATACAAAAGACAAATATTAATTGCAGAAAGATGAGTAAAAATTTACCTCACATACAGTGTGGAATCCTTGAGCAGTAGCCATGGTAGAAGAATTCTCTGTACCAGAAAGATTCTGAAAAAATTGTAAAAGGATGATCAATCACTGCAACACTCGTGATGAAGATATGTCTGGGCACAAAGAAATTTGTGCCCTGTTTTCGCAAGCAATAATGCAATATGTTAATTAATAGGATTTTGATGCAACCATAGAACAGGAAGATCTCATATTTATTATATCTTGAAAAAGGGATTCAGTTCTAGATGATTGATTTCTACCTGCATGCTCACTATGTGCAAATTATATTCAGATTCAACTGTACACCATTTATCACTAGGGTAGCTTCAGTAGAGAACTCAGTGCTCTAGAATGTATACTTGTTGGCAAATAAAGGGTTCAACTTACAGGCAAACTTGGAAGATTAGACACTACACGCCTGTATTTGTGCCTAGGAGAGTAGAATTTATAGTCTCGTGCAGAGACAGCTACCTCATTCCGACCAGTCAATCTTTTAAACCTGCAATAGGAGCAATGAAATCTCAAGCAAAAAGAGCGATAGCAACATTATATAAAATCCATCTTCATTATTACTTTTTAAGAAAAATTTCTAAACAATTTCATTAGGGTTGATTAAATGTAAAGTTAAAAATTCATTTTACTTACCATAGCAACAAAAGGACTACGAAATCTAATTTCTCAACAACCATCAACCCTTTCATTCACTGAGAGAAGGAAAGAAGCTATACAACACAACAAGAAAACAACTGCTTCTTAAAAGCATCTACAACTTCACCCAGCACAGCAACAAAAGGTTCAGCAATACAATAACATTAACAAACCATTAATCTCAAATTGAATTAGGGTTGCAACATTAATTAATCTTGCCATTCAGTCCTGCCCCAATTAAATCTGTGAGATTAAGATGTTGTTGTTGTTGTTGTTGTTGTTGTCATTGTTGTTGTTATTTCTTAATTACCCAACACTCATTACCATACAAATATCATTGGCCTCATCATTGTTTGATAGAATGACCCTTCAACTTAATAGTAATTTTGTGGTTACATAAATCTCTTAATTTATGTAGAATTGTCAACAATATTTCCTTTTTAGCGTTTGTATTTGAAAAACAAAACATCACAAAAAGGGTTATCAACAAAAACCATTGTTTAATAAGCAAAATTTGTGAGCACTTTAATAGTAACTGGGTTGTCATGATCATCTGTGGCTAGTGCTCTAGTGCTCCTATTAGTAGAGTTAGAATTCTAGTTAGAATTACTCCTTATGTCCCTTGCTAAAGAGAACTCCAGCATTTTCAGTCCATGTGCAGCCCACAAGTCCGCACATAGGCAGACTGATAAATCTGCCCTACATCAGATTTGGTATGAAAACAGGTCTCAGCTGCAAAGGGGAAGGAGAGAATGGCTTGCATGTTCTTGGAGTAAGCAAAAAACAAATTATCCCAATTAAAAATGATGCAACAACACTTTCATCACGGTCTATTTTCCTATTTGTACAGTTTAAGTCAACAAAGATGTTTGCAATATCACACCATTAGATTCTTTTCATGTTATCCTGGGGCAATCATGGATGATGGAGGTACAAGCAGACTGATTCTGCTAGGCATGGTTACTGTTCAACAAAAATGGGTTTAGATTTTATCAAGCAAATCTGAACAATTGCTGATACTACACCCAAAGTAGATGCTAAAAAATGATCTGCAGGAGAGTACATCTATTAGGTTCACAATTGCCATATTCTCAAAATACTCAAAAGAGGAACTCTTTATCATCACTTTCTTTATTATTTTATATAAAGGAGCTGATTCAGTGAGCTTCAAGCTTTTCTACTCAAGAATGCACTTCCTACAAGGATCTTTATACATATAATCCACAATGGTTTCGTCCAACTAGATCCACATGATCTACAATTTTGATAATTTAGAATGTACATGCAAATTCTTACAGGATTTTCTTCCAAGGCAGAAGTAGACTTGATATTAAGCAAAAGAAATCTTATTTAGGAGTTCTGTTAGAAGGCTTGGAGTTCAAGTCAAGATTATTCTTTTCAGTATTATTTATCTCATTCAAGAGTTGACCAAAAAGATTATCCCAACAACCTTCCCTTAAAATTTTAGCCCACATACAGCCGTTGTTTCCTACACATAGTTATTCAGCAAGTTTAGAAGCCAATTTATTTAGTTTTTAACTAGAAAAAGACACAAAAGAGAACACCAATTGTCCCAAAATTCCACCACTCATGGATAAATTTGTCCTGAATTTTTGTTGACCCTCTGACCAAGGTGATCTAGATTCCTGCCCTTTTCAGGGGTCTAGTACAATGATAATGTAAAATAGAGGACAAAGAAAGTCATGGTCTGGCTGCAAATGAAGTAAGAGTTTTCAAAATTAGAAAAAAAAAAAAGATAAAGACTTTCAAACATTCAAATTGTATTGAAGAAATTAAGTATTGAGAAAAGCATCAAGGATGAGAAAAAGCAAGATGACCATATTGCCAGGCAAACCAAATCTTGTGAAAGTACAAAAACTGCAAGACAGTGGATAGCATGAGACACATAATTTGTATACTTGATTATCCAAGCAAACAGTTCTATCCTAGTATGCTGTTAATTTCTCCCTGAAGCTTGGAGATGGGAAAACACAAAAGATTCTGTTCGGCCATTTGCACCATATTGGTCATCATAATTGTTTTGCCCATGGTTTAGATAATTTCACCTTGCAGTCATAGATTTCTTCTCTAAGGTCCTAGATTTTTAAAGCCTAATCCACTCTCCCCCCCCCTTGCATTTTTCAAATAGAAACAAAGGAATGCTGAGTTTCTAGAAATTCAAAAGCTTAAAAGTTTTAGGAAACTGCTCTGCCTGGATACTTTGAATCAGCTCAAAATGGTAATTCCAGATTCATTGCATGAATCAGCATTCAAATGCAAATATCCTTGAAAAACTGGGAAAAGAAGACAATAAGAACCTGATAATCTTAAACATATTGCTTTACTGGTGTATGCACCTTTAAGTGCCATTCTCCCCTGGTTTTGAAGCTATTAGCATTTTCTGTGGAAGTTTCACCACATGTTTACATAATTCCATACATCAGCCAAAACAATAGACCAAACTCATGGAAATACTCATGGCCACTGCACTGCTCCTTCAAGTTTTGGGAATTTTAGTAGCCTAACATAACAGTTAATAGCAGAAAAATGCATAACATTGGAGCTTTCTCAAATTTAGAATGAAATTCATTTGCATCAATTTGCCTCTTAGATTATTTTTGGTTTGCATGAAACTTTAGCACCACCCATAATTCCATATATTAGCCAAAACAATTGACTATACTCATGGAAATACTCATGGCCACTGCACTGCCCCTTCAAGTTTTGGGAATTTCAGTAACCTAATATAACAGTTAATAACAGAAAATTGCATAACATTAGAGTTTTCTTAAATTTAGAATGAAATTCATTTGTATCAATTTGTGTCTCAGACTATTTTTTGTTTGTGAGGAGTTTTAGCACCACCCATACATAACCATTCAAGATTCTATCATTTAACTGCATGCTATCCAAACTTTTACCATCTTTCACCAATTCTTAAATCAATTTGAGATGCTTATCACATGAGATTTGCCAAAACCCAAAAAAAAAAACATGTCCAAGTTTGTGCATTCTTTTTTCATCAACACTTTTTAAAGGTAATAACAAAAAATATGGAATCCAATATTCACATGCAGCAGAATGCAACAACCAACTTTTCATTTATGTCGATGCCATTTGGTCATCTCAGATCAGAAGGCATATTTCATAAAGTCATTGCCCTTCATTTACTTCATTGAGTTGCTATTTTCCAATCTTAATGATACCAAGAATGCACAGAAAAATTCTCTCTATAAAGCATTAAAGGAAATTTTGAGGTTCTAGTGAAATTAATTTTTGAACCGGCAGGTTCAGTTCATTATCCAAAATTCCTCCACACATCAAATTATTATGCGTGCACTCATTGCACTATAAAGACTAACTCATGTGCAACCACCACCACACTCACTGCCCCCCCCCCCCCAACTGTGCCCATGCAGGGCCCCCTGCTCCCTGAGGGAAACAAATTAGAAAAAGAACAAAACCATCTAAGGGTTCTATCCTGTACAGAATGCAGAATTTGGTATGTGAAATCCTATGAGGTTGTTCACCTAAAGAGGAGGTAAAATGAAAAGAGAGTAAGATTTTATATGTTGCAAAATATAACAAAGGGGAATCATGGACATCATCAAACTATATTTTAAGAATTTCTTCTTGGTCTGTGGCATGGATGATAGACATGAAACATTTTATATATCCAATGAAGCACTTCATTACTGGAGTGTATGTATGATATAACTGAGTAGAATTTTTCTCATTCATTTCTTGTCCCTCTGAAGTTAATTTGCTTCTTTTTCCCTCATGCAATTCCCCTAAATTAGCTAAAATTCCCCAGTGTCTTTTTATAATTCAAAGGCATCCAACATTCATCTTTGAAATGATATAGCCCAATCAGCATTGTTTTTTATCAAATGAACAATTGTGCAGCTTGAACCCAACCTTTAAAATGCAAAACAGGTATAGGGTGGGAAAAATCAGATCCAATCCACAAGTTTGGAACAAAATTTGCCAGAATAGAACAAAGACAAGAAATCACCGAAGGGGCAAAGTGCAGCTTAATAGCCCAGAGAAAATAAAAAGTTGAAAGACAATTCTTACCACTCAGCATCATCAATAGGCATATTATTTGGTTTCTCCACAATATCCAAACCATTTACCACCACAAAACGCACTCGCTTCTCTTCCTGGATGACTAATTCTGGAAATCTTGTTCTTGTCTCAAGAGAAGTTGCCAGTTCTCTTCTCTTAAACATACAAGAGCCTACAAGGGAAACAATATGTCTAAATTGTTTCAGACTCAACTCAATAGCACTCACACAAATAATTGGCCAAACACTTTATTTGTCAATTCTTAATGTTTCTGGAGCAAGGAAACATATTGTATGCATCTAAGAGTGAAATATTTGCAGATTATAATTGGACATAGTCCAAATGCCACTTATAATCCAAAAGGAATGAGAGCATCAGCTTGTATTGCAATTCAAGCAAGTAAACCAGTTCAATTATTTAACTGAAAAGGCCAGTAAAGAAGAAAATATTCCTGTACCTTTCTTGGGAAATTTCTTAGCCAATCTCCTGTACAAACCACCAGCTGCTTCAAGGGCGACTCCAATGGTCTTATCACGAATACCATTCAAGCAAGCCAGTCTCATATTTGCATCATTAACAAGGGTTTCATACATATTAGCAACGTACATCAACGGCAGAGCAAAATTCGGATCACCCTCACACTGAACATCTCCGGATTTCCTCTTACTCAATTTATCGTGTCCTGGATGAGTAGGATATTGGCCCTCACTATCAGCCACTCCAATCAGATGATCAGTGATGAAATAATCCACGATTATTTGCAAAAATCTAGCCCTTGCAGATTCCATAGGTGAAACATCTGGGGTTCCAAAATCCAAGCGAAGGCAGCAAATTATCAGCAAGTACAAGAAATCAAGATTGAATAAGTTCGATGAAAGACTTCAAGAGCGACGCTGGTTTTCTAACAAAGACGTGAGAGTATGTACGTACCCTCAATGGTCATTATAGCATAGGCAGCAGCTCTGGAAGATGACCCACTGTTCTCAAGGCTAGACCCATCTTCTTCCTCTGCCACAGCCTCAAGTTGTAAGGAATTCCTATATGTTTCATGCATGCAGTCCTGCTAAAGGAAAACGCACAAAAAAAAAAAAATACTACATTAGTTGAGAAGGAAGAAATCAAAATTGACCAGCAACAGAAAAAGAAGAGAAGAGAAAATCCAAAAAAAGAAAAAGAAAGAAAATAATTGAAACAGAGAGAAGCAGTAAAAGGGACGAGGGCAACTGACACCAGCTTTAGAACCGGCGTTGTCATCCAAGCCACCATCGGCAGCGTCGACACGGTCTGCGATTGAGTCGATGTCAGTTGGCGGCGGGCGTGAATCGACGGAGTTGAGATCGTGAAGAGAGGTGGCAATGAAGGAATTGGCTGATCTCAAGTTGTAGTGCTGCACTGGAACCCTACTCGCCATTTATCTTTTCTACTACAGATCATGTCAATTGGCCGCCGCCGATGTTTGTGGTGGTGGTGGCTGTAGAAATTGTTGTGTGCTGCGAATATCTGTGCTGTGCTAGAGAAATGGCTTTCTCTTGTCTTCTTCTTCTTCTTCTTCTTCTGATGACTGGAGACAAGACGAGAGAGGAATTAGCAGATATCATCTGAATCATGTTGCTCATTTCTAAATGCTTCCTTTTCTGCTCTGGACTGTCGACTTTTAACGGTTATACGGACTCGGAGCTGTGTGCGTGTGCGAGTGCAACAGAAGAAGACGAAGAGAGATGGTGAAATCCAAGTCCGAGCCTGAGACCATACCTGGAGGCTGGGCGAGAAGACGCTTACAAGACCTGATGTGCGCCTTTTCCGTGGCATCTCCCTAGGTTGGGTTATTCCATTTGGGTTTTTTTTTTTCTCTTTTTTTAATCTTTTCTGGAGTGACTTTTAGCGTTTTTCACACCAAAAATATATTAATATGCGCGTATACCATAGGCGCGTGTTTAGTTCATGTTTTACGAGTACAATAATTCAATTAAATTTTTAATTTTTTTAAAAATATGTTATATGATAAAATTGATAATTTAGTTTTTTATATCACTTTAATTTTATTTAGATGAAAAAGAGTTTATAAATTTAATTTAATTATTTGTTTATTTTTTATAATTTTAAAAATATGAGAATTCAATTGAACTCTCACAATTAAACAAAAATTATTAATGAGATGAAATTATTATTTTTTATTAAATTAGTTAAAAAATGGAAAATTTTTGGTTCAATTTATTCTACTATTCTCAAAATAAAAAAAAATAATCAATTTAATTCATTTATTTAAACATATATACCAAATAAGAGTTTAAATTAATATTTAATTATCAAATTAATTAAATTAAATTAAATTTTATAAAATATTTAATTATAAACAAGTCAATTTGAAATAAAATTATTTATTTAAAAATATAAACCAAATGAAAAATTCAAACTAAAATTAAATTAGTAAATTAATTAAATTAAACTTTATGCTTAGAATTGAATTAAATTCTATCAAAGCGTTGGCTCCAAACAAGTAATAATAGTTTTTTTAAGTAATAAATTTTAATAATATGAGAAGTATGGAATATTAGAATATACTAAGTGAAGTACAATATATAATTATTATACATACAATATTATTGATCACCCTAAAGATTTGATATATAATATAATATAATTAGACATTGGATCTTTCAATACTTTTGCTAATTATAATTTTAAAATAAAAAAAAAATCAAAACAAGACTTGATAACGTATTTACAATTGTGTGGGAAAATTTTCGAATTCCTCTAATTATCAGATATTTTGAGATTATTACATATTTATTCACTCACTAGGTTGGGTGCACGCGCCGTGCGCGAATTTGTAAATATGTAAAATTGCGAGCTTGAGATCCCAAAATAATACCATAACCAAGAAAACAGTCCAAAAAAAAAAAAAAAAAACCTTAAAAGAATTTGTATATGTCTTTTTAAATATTATTATACTCTTATTTTTATCTGCACTAATTAAACGAGAATTTCACTCTCTCCTATTCTTATATTTAAACACGTACAAGATCAATTTGTAGGTTAAATGATTGCAATTGAATCATTATTTGTTTATTTGGAAGCAAAAAGAAATTAAAAAACACAGCAAAATAATAAAGACAGAAAGAAAAGCTAATTAAATTACCAAACTAATTTAAGTAAATTTCAAGTTTGAGACAATAAAATAATACCATAACCAAGAAAAGAGTGAAAAAAAAATTATATATATTATTATATTCTTATTTTATTTGTCTTAATTAAATAAAAATTTCACTCTCATTTAATTTTATATTTAAACATATATAAAATTAATTTACAAGTTAAATTATTATAAATAAATTAGAATTTGTTTCTTGAAAAGTGAAAAAAATTACAAAAAATAAAATAATTAATTTGTCAAATTAATTTATAAGGTGTAATATACACTTAATAATCTAATATATATCATATATATTGCTTAAAAAAAAGAAAGAACTAATAATTTTTTTGATTCTAAAAAAAAGTCAAAAATAAAAAATTATTTATCAACTCTCCAGAGAGACTCTTTTTTTTTTTTCAAAAATTCCTAATTAAATATTTAAGTTTAGCAATATTAATTAATTAATTCTCTTTTTAAAATTTAATAGTTTAATGTAAATACAAATTTTGTAAATTAAAAATTCATAAATTATTATAAATATATAAAATTAATATAAATCTGAACTATTAAATAAAAAATAATAAAAATTAACAGTAAAAATTAGGCAAATTTCTCTATATAAAGAAAAAAAAAAGGATCCTTTGCATTAAAAAGGGGCCAATTTAATTTAATTTGAAGGGGGCCCTCTGCCCTTTCGCATCTGCCTGCTCAGTAAACCGTTCTCTCTTTCTTTAGATTAACCAAATAATCAAGTGTTTCCAACCCTTCAACACGTACTTCACTGCAAATTAAACAGAATCATGCAACCTTCTTAAGAGGATAAAAATCAAATCTTCCAACATCAGTTATTAAGAAGGAAATGCCATAGATGTGAAATTATGGAAATTTATAAAAAAAAAAAAAAAGCGAAATTCGGACGGCAGGAAGTGTGGGATCAGGAAAATGGAAGAGCCACAATGACAAACATTAACCTTCTTCAAGGAAGATATCCAAGTCAAGATATCAAAACCATTCTTGTAATCCTCCGGTGGCAATGAATTAAACAATGCCTAAAGTACCCGATATTTTAGAGAACATGACATATCCTGAAGGACTAACACATAATTCATCGTTTTCATAGCAGAAAACAAGAAAAAGTAAGACCCAGAATTCAAAATCCGGCTTTCTCTACTATTTGAGCAAGAAAACAGAAAAACCAAACACATACGAATAAAACAAACAGAAAGAAAACACATTACGTTAAAAGCTACCATCTTGTGGCCCTCAATGGGCTTCATTGACACAGAATTAACCTGCAAAGGGCACGACAGCCAAATTCTGAACAAATATTTGGGTTGCTGCGTCTGTAAGATAGATATACAGAGAGAAGTTTTAGCCTTGATGCCATCGAGTTCGACAATGGTCGTGGAAGAAGAGGAAGGAGAGAATGACGGAGAGAAGTTTGCAGAAGAGGGAGTTTTGTAGATTAGAGACGAGAAGAGGAGAGCACGGAAAAAGAGGAGATTGGAGAAGAGAGAACGCTTCCGTTTATGATAATGTGGAAGCAGGTAATTAGGACAAATTTTCTGCTTGTGATAACACTATGGAAGATAAAGGATTAAGCTTGAAGAAAGAAGATCTGAGCCTCTGCTTTGAAGAAAGTAGAAGTCTTCTGAAAGTTTAATGCATTTGGTGATTTGCAACTAAAATCCAGCTGTGATCTATTAAAAGTTTCTTTATTATTAAAATAAAATAATCAAATATATAAAATTTATTTTTAAAAAATATGTGGCGTGAATAAGATGAAATTTTTTTTAGTTTTAATAATATTATATTATATATAAATTAATTCAAATTATTATAATTTACTTTTCATTTGAAATTTAATTTTTACTAAATATTACAATTTTCATATTTTTTATTAAATAATAGTTCAATTAAGTGATTAAAGAGATTTTGTTTAACCTTAAACTACAGTTTACTTAGTGAATTTACCAAATTTTATTTTTTATAGTTATTATATTTTTATTTTAATTATCTAAAAATTACAAATATTAGCAATATTTTAATATAAAGTATTGAAAATGGTTCTAACAAAAACTAAAATCTCATTAAATGGGTAATAATGGCAATGAGTAAGGTAGGATCAGAGATTGTTATCTTGATCTCTATTCCTAATTTTGAAGGTGACTTTGCCTTCACCCTCATTCTTAACTAGAAAAGAGATTTACACTTTTATTTTATTTTTGATTCTAAAATTAGTGTTGAATTTTTCCAAAATTAAAAAAAATATATATTATTACACAGCATATCTAAAAATGCATGACAAAATATTTCAATATAAAAAAAGAGTGAGATTATATATATTATTAAACAATATTCAAAACTACACATGATATTTAGTAATACATAAGTTAAAAACTTTTAGAAACAACAAAATTCATTTCAATTGAATTTTTAACCAAGAAAAAGAGAAATAGGATATGAATTACTAAGGGATAAACAAAATTTAAATAAATAGTTAAAAAAGAAAGTGTGAATTACTAAGGTGGAAATTAATATTCAAATCAAGAAAGGGAGTAATATGATACATAGGAAAAGAGAAGAGAGCTGAAAAGAGACAATTAAGGTCAATATTTATATTTTTGCATTTGGGTAAGAAATTATGAAACAACATTTTTAGTTTTTGTTATGCTCTTTACTACTTTTAAGTTATTAGGAAGAAAATACTTGATGTCCTATTTAATAAGAGGCTTGAGTTAAAGTTATGCAACCATAGTAAACTTCTTGAATTTATTAAATTATCTCCTCCTCTATATCTCTTAAATTTCACTCCATGTTTTATTCTCTCCCTCTCTCCCTTAGGCTTTATTCATCATTTTAAACCCAACTTGAAATCAATTCTCCATTTATTCAGATATTAATTAAGTTTTTATTAATTTATTGGCATCATAATACCATATAAACTGCAAAGGAACAACCAAAATTGTAATAAAAAAAAAAAAGACAAACCATATAAATTACAATAAAGTAATAAAAATTTAAATAAAAAAAAGGAACATGAACACTTGAATTATAGAGAAATAGCCAAAATATAAGTTAAAGTTTTTGCTAGTGGATTAGTTCATGAGGCTTTTGCTTAGCTCCCTTATCATGATCTCCTTATTAAAGAAGTTGGGTGCTTTTATTGGCCCTAAAGGTAGAAGTTAAGCATATGGAATTTTGGCATTACCCAATCAATGTTTAAGTTCTATAACTTAAAGAAGCAAAAATTGAACTCAGAGGAGTTAATAGCTTCAACTTAAAGGGGCTGATAAAAGGTAGGATAAGAAGGGGATAAGACAAAAAAAAAAGGAGAAAAAAATTAAAGACCAATATAGAGATAAGGGAAGAAAGTGACAAAAGGGTGGTAAGATTATAAGGGCTATTTAATTTAAGTATGAAAATTTCAAATTATCCCTTTAAAATAACATGCAATTAGTTATATAAAAGATAATATGATAACTTAATATGTCACATAGGGGTTGGGGCTAAGGTTAGGATGAATTTTTGCCTGTAGACTATACATCCCTTCTCGACCTTTGTCCCTAAAAAAAATCATTTGGGTTTCTTTGATCACTGCCTTAATCCATTATCAACTTTTTTTGATCTTATTCATGTTAAAGTTTGTCCCCTTAATGACGATGCCTATTGTCATCCTTATAAGAAAGGCCCATAAAAAACCAAAAAAAAAAAGAAAACCCTATCTTTTATTTTATTATTAATGAAATGTTTAACTAATTGGGAGTACATTAACTTTTAAGATTCTTTATATCTTGAAATGAAGTTATTTGTATTTACACATGCTTCATTACAACCCTTCACACATTCATTACTTATTGAAGAGTTAACTAATCGCTTACAATCAAGCATTGCTAGATTTTATTTATAAAAACTTGGGTAATTTTAAGTTTTTACAAGAATGGAAGTAGTTAGTAGTAACATCATCATTGCCACTATGGTGATTGTTTGTAAATATTTCCTTTCACACTTAAAATTCAACTTTTAGTTTTAGAAAATTGAACAAGGTAGTCACCTATCAAAAATGAAAATCAAAAAAGGTGTATTAATTTTTTCCTAATGAACAATATAAGCCATATTAGTGATACTAAAATGGAAGCTTATATGTACTTTAATCTGCAAAATTACCAATTTATTTTCTAAATACAATTTCAAAATGTTATTATCATTGGCACCCTTTTTATACATCCCATTTACCATTTTTATTCATTTTAAATTGTAAAAGATTAAATTCATAAAATGTGACCCATATATTTTTGGTATATGATAATTGATTTATTTGAAATCTCTTATTTATTTTTACTTGGTAAAATATAAACCCTATAATAAATTGTTGTTATATGTAAAAGATACATAATAGGTTAGGTAGTTGAGATAAGAAATGATATACTTTAACTCCAACTAGTCATTATTATAGGAAACAAGGCTTGAGTAATGGTTGGGAACTGTTATCTAATGCCTAAAAAGCAATAGTTTTCACATTAAAAAAAAAGGTTTAACACTGCTAATCCCAACATTACATTTAGGAGAGGGAAAAATAGTGTTAAAAAAAAGGAAAGTAGCATGGAAAGACTCATTCTCTTATTTGGATTATGTTTTTTAAGATAATTGGAGAAATATAAAATTTAAAAATTTTTTGCCTTATTCCATTAAATTTATTTGTTCTAGCTTTGAAGAGGAAAAATAATAATTCCTTTATATTCATTAAATGACTTACCTATCTCAATTCTTTTTATTGATATTTATTAATTTTTGTATAAAAGCAAAAATGATATTATAACACACATGTCATATTCTACTTTCTTACTTTTCACACTTTTTCAAATAAAGAATTTTTAGTTTTCTTTTATCATGTTGTCCTCTTCCAAATACAAATAAAATATGACTTATAAAATGTTGTCTTTGGAGGTCAAAGGTAAAAGTATTGGTAATAAAGGGAACAAAGGTCAATAAATAATGTAACAATTATAACATTATCTAAACATAGTTTTGTTATTAAGGAATATATGTTCTTTATTACAACACTTATTGATTCAAATGGTGACATGAATTGTATTAATGAAGAATTAGTACTTTCTAAATATTTTTCAAAAACCACTAAAGTGTTAACACTGTAAAAATTAATTGATGAAATAATTTTTAAAGGCTTAAGTTTAAAAGCTAAAAATGTTTGTGTTTTAGGAAAAAAGGAATAGAATAAATCTAAAGATAATAGTGAAGATTATATAGAAAATTTCCATAATATGTTCTTATCAAAACAAAAGGAAGGACATTTAGGTTTAAAGGAAGGAATATATGCAAAAATTGATGAAAAACTTATTAGTTTTGATTTTTTTTTTCTACACCTCAATTTAAAGAAATGGATTTAATCCAAAAGAGGATTAAAAAAAAAGATAAATGTAAAAGTTTTCTAATTAATGAAATTGCTTATAAGCATTTAAAACAAAAAATTGATGACCCTATTATTTAAAAGAAAATACAAGAAATTCGAAAGAAAATATAATTAATGATATATGCAAAAAATTATTTTATTTTATAGGGAATAAAATAATTTCCTAATCTTTTTTGTTGTTTTTAAAAAGGATGAAAGAATATAAATAATCTTATCCTTGTCCTTATATCCCATATTGGATAATTAAGGGGATTTAGGTCTAGAAGTATCTCTTTTTAGTAGTTTATTAACTACATAAGCCAAGGTAAAAAGAGAAAAATTAACTTTAGATTATGGTTGACACCAAAATAATTGCTCAAAGCCCTAATGGGATCAATCTTTAAAGAAAAGTTTTTGGAGATAATGAATACATTATTGCAATTTGACAAGAATTCACTAAAAAATAGTTAATAAAGGGAAACAAATATGCATAATGATATTGTGCAAGATTCCTAAGATCCATATGATTAGAATTTTAAAAGATAATGAATGAAATATTTAATCTTTAGTTAGCATTTAGTATTGTTTACATTGATAATATGTTAAATATATTAACATTTTAAATATATTAATACTTTCTTAAATTTTATGAAAAATGCAGGTCTTGTTGCATCAAAGAAAAAAATGAAGTTATTTTGAATTAGGATCTAGTTTCTTAGTCACTTTATAAAAAATTAGAGTATAACTCCTATAGATAGAGCTATTACGTTTGTCTCTAAGTTTTTTAATGAAATAAAAAACAAACAATAATTGCAAAAGTTTCCAAAAATTTTGAATTATATTTTACACTTTTATAAAGATTTACCTTATAACATTAAACTATTATTTGAAAGCTTAAAAAAAAAAAAAACCCTTCAGAGTGGACAACAATTCATACTCAAGCTATTCAAATAGTAAAACAAAAAGCAAAAGCACTTTTATGTTTAGTTATTCCTTATCTAGATGCTTTCAAAATTGTTAAAATAAGTGCTTCTAATAAAGGATATGACATAATACTTAAGCAGAAGATTTATAGTAAAGAAAGTTTAATACACTTTATTTTTGGACTATTGAAGAGAGTTAAAAGTTAATTATTTTACAATTAAGAAAGAAATTCTTTTTATAGTTATATGTGTTCAAAAGTGTAAAAGTGTAATACAATGAAATTTAAATCTTGTACTATTTTCAAGTCTTAATGTATGTTTTGTACTTCTAGTTACACATTTGGTTGGCTATCATGCACATACTTTTATTTTTTTCCAACAAAAAAACTTAATTTTTTTTTAAAAATATTTTATTTTAATTGATGTGGTTATTGTCTTAAAATACTGTCCATTTACTTGTTTAGTATAATTAATAAGATATTAATATCATATTAAATTGTTGTCATATGTAAAGGATACACAATAAATTAGGTAGTTGGGATAGGAAATAACATATTCTAATTTTGACCATACAATAGAAATAAACATAACTTGATTAGTGATTAAAATCTTTTATTTATTTATTTATTTATTTTCTTATATTAGATTGTTACTATAATACAAAATTATATAATTAAGAGCTTGGTTACATATAATTAGATTTTTATAAAGGGTTGTCACAACATGACATCAATTATAAGAAAATATTTTTTTCAAAAAATTTAAATTTTTTGTCAAAATCACATGATTTGTAAGAGAATCAATAAAATGTATGACTAGAACAATAAGTATACACTAAAATTTGAAAAAGGTGTAATAAATTTTAGTTTTTGTTGCGTATATATTCTATAGTTCTAGTTACAGATTACGTTGATCATCTTGCACACAATTTGATTGTTGACAAAAAAAATTAAAAAAAATATTTTATTGCAATTCTTTATCACCAAATTCTACCTACCTACTTATTTCATATAATTAATAAGACATTAACACCATATTAAATTATTGTCATATATAATGGATATACAATAAGTTAGGTATTAAAGATACAAAATGATATATTTTAACTGTTACCACATAATACAACTTCATTAATAATTAAAATCTTTTATTTATATATATTCCCTATATTAAATTATTACCATATGTAGAAGATTTATAATCAGTTTGGTAATTGAGATACAAAAAGGTATACTTAATAAGATATTAACTCCATATCAAATTGTTGTTATATGTATAACATTCATAACAAGTTAGCTAGTTAAGATAAAAAATAATATTCTTAAGAGTTTAGATATATGAATTAAGATTTTTTACTAACTTAATGTTAATTGTATTAAAATATTATTTTAAAATTAAATTTTTCTATCAAAAATCAAATGATGTACAAAAAAATCAACAAAATGTGCAACCAAAATAACAAAATATACACCAAGACCGACGAAAAAGTGCAATACAATGGAATTTAATCCTTGTTGCACCTTTTTCAAGTTTTGGCATAATTTTTATTATTTTATTTTTACATTTTGTTAGTCTGTTTGCACATTATTTGATTTTCAACAAAAAAAAAGTTAAATTTTGAAATAAAATAATATTTTATTATGACTAACACGGTCTTTGTCCCTAAATCCTATCTACCTACTTTTCTCATATAATTAAAACACATTAACTACATATTAAATTGTTGCTATATAAGTAAGATACACAATAAGTTAGGCTATTGAGATATAAAATTATATATTTTAATATTAACCACACAATATAAGGAAACAAAACATCATTAGTGATTCAAAGCTATTAGTTAATGCCCAAAAGCAAAAACCTATCATATAAAGTAAGGTTTTGCATCCTTTAAAATAACATTATGTTTAGAAAGGGAAGTGAGAAAGGAAAGTAGCATGAAAAGGTTTCTTATATATTATTTGAATTTTGTTTTTTTTTTCAAGCAAGTAAGAGATAAAAATTTCAAAATTTTTGTGTTGGAAAATATAAAGAAGCAAAAGGGTATTGTTGCTTTATAAAGTATACTATTTCTTATAAAATAGAATCCTAATCAATTAAGTCAAAAGTTTATTCATTGTAAAGAAGTGAGGAAAACCCAATATCTTAATAGGGGAGTGCTCTCGTGCCCTCCTTTACTCAAAATGAAAAGCTCTTGAAGTTCATAAATAAAACAGAGTGGATAATGAATAAGGAAGTTAAGTTATAGAAATAGCAATCATGGGTAAGTACTACAATACTACTAGTTCACCATACTATTTCCTCCCAATACTCAGAGAAAAGCTACTAATTTCTCCATATCATTAATAAAATGATCAATTTACTTATCTTAACTCTTTTTGTTAACACTTATCAATTTTATTAAAAGAGAAAAAAGAATATTATAACACAAGGTTAGGAAAAAGTGTAATATAATGAAATTCAATTTTTGTTGCCCTTTTTTAAGTCTTAGTGTACATTTAATTGTTATGGTTGTACATTTTTTTGATTCTCTTACACATGATTTGATTTTTGACAACAAAAATATTTTATTACAACCAATCCCTAACCTTATCCCCTTACTTTTTTTTTTTGTATAATTAATAAGGATATTAACAACATGATATTAAATTATTTGTCATCACTAATTTTGCTTATGTAATGACATTTGTTTAATTTTAAGATTTTTTAGTATACTTTTTTGCTTTTTAATATTTAATATTAACTTAATAATTATTTTTTTTAGTATTTGAATATAATTACAATTTCAATATGTATTTAATTTACTAAATTTATTTAATTACAATCTAATATATATTGCAATTTATCCAATTTATATTAATAATTTTTTTATATAAGTCTAAAATCTATATAATACAAATACTTATAATTAAGAAAAATAAAATATAAAAAGAAAAATAATTTCTAAAAAAAAGAAAAACTAATTCCTTTTTCTGTTTTTTTAAAGATGAAAAAAATTACTTTTAAAGTTACCTTTTGTTAAAAAGAAAAAATATTTATAAATTTATTTTCTTATTAAAAAATAATCATAATTTAAGTGTTTTTTTAATTTTTTATTTAAATAAAATATAATTAAAAATATATTTTTAATAAATATAATAAATTTACACTTTACTTGAATCTAATATTAATTATTGTTATATATAAAAGGTAAACAATAAGTTGGTAATTGAAATAAAAAATGATATATTTTAACTTTAACCACACAGGTAACAAGACTTCATTAATGAGTGGAAACCATTAGTTAATATTCAAAACTAGATGCTTATCATATAAACTAAGGTTTTGCATCCTTTAACGTAACATTATGTTTGGAAGGAAGAGAAAGGAGAAAGGGGAAGAAAATCAACATGAAATGTTTCTTTATATATTCTTAGCATTATGCTTTTTCAAGTTAGTAAAAGACAAAAATTTCAAAACTTTTCATGTTGGAAAATTTCAATTTCATTATTTAGGCTTTATCATTCAAAAGGATGGTAATATATAGATGGAACTACTACATAGAACAAGACCTAGATAGGTAAAATGGAGATATGTTATTAAAGTTTTGTGTGATCACAAAATTTTTATTAAATTAAAGGGTGAATTCTTCTTAATGGTGATTAGGCCTAGTAAATATTAGGCTCTTAAAAGGTAACAAACCTAAAAAAATAAGTGTCACTAGAGTGAAAATGCTTAAATAGATGTGTGATTACTTTAGAAATAATCAAATGAAAAATGAATTCATTTGTTACAAACTTGGTGTAACAGTAGAACCCATAGTTGATAAATTGAGGAAGTGACATTTGCATTGTTGTGAATATGTCTAACAAAAATTAATAAATGTTCCAATTAAGAAGAATGATTAAATTCAAGTGGATGACTAGAGAAGAGGTAGAGGAACACTTATATTGACTTAGGAATATTTAGTTAGGAAGAATTTGAAAAAATTAGGTTTCACACTTATTTTAGTTCATAATAGAATGAAATAATAAGAAAATATTCATATAACCAATTTTAATTATATTTGAAATTAAGGCTTTGTTATTTTTGCCATTGTGCTTTTCTTTTATGACGATTATATGCATATTTTTAGTCCTATTATCATATATAAAATAATTTTGTATTTTTCTTTGTAACTATTTAAGGTTTTTTTTTTCATATTTTGTATATCATAACTATTTATTAAGATATATTATATTTGCCTCTTTTTAGTTAGTTTTTGATCAATAAGACTATTATCTCTTTATTTACTTTGGATTCCTAGCTTTGGACACTTAGACAATTACAATACATTTTGCACTTATAAATGTCTCAAATATGTAAATACTAAATTTTGATTTTATAAATTACTTTAATTATGTCTAACCTATAACGAGAAGATTAAAGGTATCTATCTACCTTAATCATATTATGTTGATGACAAAAAAAATAAGATTTCGCCCACAATGTTTACTTGCTTTATTAATTATATTTGTAATCTTTTTTTCTTTTAAGATTACACCTATAACATATTTTGTCAACATTTTACACATTTTTCCTTTAGTTTTTCATCATTTTTATTAAGTAATAGTCCATATAATACCATGTATACCCAATTTACCAAGTCAAAAACCACATTAGCAACTTGATAATGATGTGGCAATATTTTTTTAAACAAATTCTAAATTTGGAAATTAATTTTAAGAAATAGAAAATTTTTTTAAGAAATTGTACAAATAGAAAAAAATGAAAATTAAAAATTGATTTTGATCAATAGGAAAAATCTTCAAAAATTCTAAAAACAGAAATTAATTTCAAAAAAAAATTAAAATAACAATTCTAAAAATTTCAAACAATTCTATAAAATATGAATTAATTTTGAAAAATTATGAAAAAATTTGAAAATATTTCTAAAATATTTTGAACAATATAAATTAATTTTGAAAAATTCTAGCATCACTTATGGCCTATATTCTAGTTGTGACACCCACTCTTTTAAATATCACATAGGCTTAATTAGATTATGAAATAACATTTACTTATTTAGTCAAACCTAGTAAATGAAACAATAACCATTGGATAATACTACATCACTCGTATGACGTGGGCACTAAATCATCTAAGAAAAATATTGAAAATCTTCATTAACATCAAAAGTTAAGTCTAATACAAATAAGTTGTATGCTTATTGAATCAACTTTTAAGTCATCTAAGGGTATATATGCCTTACATACTAGTCCATAACTCAATGCTTACTAGACTATCTCTATATCACTTACCACAAGTTTGACATGTCTCCTCGTAGAGTAGGAAAAAAGGAGGAAAATCCTCATAAGTTAAAATTTACCATTCATGAACTATTATTGGGCATAGGCTTTGTTTGATAGAAAGCTAAATGTATGAGGACCTATACCTTATGTATATTTAAGACTTCTATGCTTAAAAGTACTTTTGTCATCACTTACTTATTAAGGAAATAAACTATATAACTTTAAAAGCTCACTCCTTTCATGCATGCATTTTATTATTCTAATAACTATACACATATGCATAGCTCTTATTGTATCAAGTTTCAAGTCATAAATGGTTAAGTGCCAATATCTTTAATTTATTAAATTTAAAAGAAATTTCTCTTCAACTCTAAATTCATGCGTCATCTTTAAACAACTAGAAGTACAAATTTATCATGAAAATCCTTTGTAAAGCATCTTAGGTGGCCTTTAAATTCATTGAATTTTAGTTGTCACATGCAAAATTGAGATTTCTTATTTATGGAGGCATTCCATTGAGCACTTAGTGTATAAAAGGTCCATTAATTTTCTAATTTTATGCTTTAAGCATCATTTTTTTCATTTATTCTATTCATCAATTCATGATATAAATATAATTCAACTTTATTTTCCCAAGATAAATTGGAGATCATTCATAATCATTCCTTCCTTAAAGTTGTCATACCCTTAACCTTCATTCTAATTTAAGGGCTTAACACTTGTATTTTTTAATCAATAATCTTCCATAATTTTAAGCAAATCTAATTTAACTTCTAATTTAATAAAAATTCTAAGTTGTTGACTAAGAAATTAAGTTAACAAGTAAAGAAAAGGCATAAAACATATCTCTTCATCCATTATGATGGTCCTTACCTTGAAGATGATATGATACTGTCATTCCTTGACCCCTCACCCTCCAAAGCAAAATTGTGGATTATATTGCTCAATAATGGAGGCTTGTACACCTTTGCTTTGGAAATCATGCAAACAGAGCTTTTGAGTATCCTTTACTTTTCATATTTTGTTTTAATTCTCTATAGGTCAATATAGAAGTTTCCTTATGCACTTTAAAAATAAAGGTCTAGCCTATTCCTTTGGCATTAATTTTAAGTGTGTGTGTGCATGTGCGTGTGCGTACGTGCATGTGTGTGTTTAGGTATATGTGAATGACAATATGATATGCATGTTGCTATGTACCCTAACCCTCAAGGAAGGTATAAGTAAAACCAAACCATGCATTTAATGTCGTTAAGGTCAAATAATAGACTCCCCACATGTAGATGTGTTTATGTGTTTACAATGTCAATGAACATTTAATTTAATTTAATATTTTTTCTAATAGCAAACCTTTATATCAATGACTTATGGGACAAACATTAATCATATATTTAATAATGTCATTAGTTTCAATTAACTAACCTCATGGACAAGACATATCCACAAGTTTATGACGGTGAATAAGTATTTAATTCTATATAGAATGGTAGATCTTCATAAGCAAACATAATTGAAAATTTCAAAACATGGTTTGTCTTAACCCTTATCTTATCAATATAGATCTTTTTTTTTTTTTAATTTGTACACAATAAAGGAAAATTGTATTCATTAAGCAAAATCATTACATAAAAAGTTTAGTAGTTAAAGTTAGTTCTCACATTTTTAACCACATAATTTGTTGTTGAATTGGCTTTCTTGTTTACATACATATATTTCCATTCATTGCCTTTATTCAAAATTCTTTTAACAATATTAATAAAAGTATCAATTTTTCATAAGCATTCACCATTCTTTGCCATTAAAGTACTAGCAAAGAATTAATCTTGATCACTATATTAGACCAACTCATGAACTATACTAGGTGGATCACTTCAACCATTGCTCATATCTCTATCATTAGTGTTGAACCCATTTTTTCCTTGCTACTCTCCCCTCTATGATAAATCCTTGACCACCTTTGCATATGATTATTATCCTTGCCATCTTAGATTTAGGATCAAACAAAGCATCATCATTTATTTTTAAGATGCCTTATAATGGCAACTTCCATTTAATTCTCTCATAAAACTCACAAGGTATTAAGAGAATGACTAGTTCAAGTAAACTCAGAATCTCCTTTTATTCTCTTTAAATCTTATTATTGGTAGCCAACAAATTTACCTAAATCTACTCAAAGTAAATTGTATTTTATTATTCTTATATTTACTAATAAATTATTACTAGAAGAGTCAAAGTATCACTTTATCCATTTGTTACCAGTAATTTTATAATTCCATTCCAATGAGAATTGAAAAGATCAAGTAGGTAGCCTACTAGTCCAACTCTCCATATTGCCTTGGTATGGTTGTAAAAGAAAAGGATGTACTTGGTGTTTCCCTTTTTCACTCATAAATAAGGCATTTTTAGCTAGGAGAGACTTACCACTTGATAAAATTGACTTATTTAGGTAATAAGTCATGAATTGCTCTCTAAATAAAATTTTTAATTTTTGGTAACATTTTTAAACTTTAATAGATGGTAACCTAATTTTATAGTATAATTGTCTATATGCTTATAATGCCATAAGATTTGATCAAGTTCCTTAACCCGGCTCAAAGGAATATTTTTCATAGCATTCACCTTTTATGAAGAAAAAAAATTTTACAGCTTCTCAAAATTCCATGATTTGTTATGGGTATTAATTAAGTTTGTTACTAAAAGTCTCTATTTGTGGGGGTATTGTATTTGGACTTTAAAGTTGAGTCATAAAAATCTAAGAGTCATTCCATACTCTTACCGCTTTTCCATTTCTTATACCTCGCCTTATTTCTCATTGTATCAAAGTCTTTTTAGCAAGAAAAACTCTTTTTAAATCTATCAAGTCCTAAATTTTAGCCCTTTTATTACTTTAGCCATATTTACCTTTTGTCAAGCTATCCAATGGATTCTTTCTTCCTTATCTTTTTGACCCAACCAAAGTTTCTCTAATTTACTATTGATTTTAGAACAAATAGCTTATAGGAATTAGAAGATTGACATTTCAAGCATTGGAATAGTTGTAGTTGTTACTTTAGTTAAGATCTCATGTTTAGTTTGTGATAGTAATCTTTGTTTCTAGGCTAAAGCCTTATGCTTTACTCTCTACATTATAAATGACAGCTTGTTCCCTTAATCTTTTAATACAAATAGAAAGCCCTAAATAATGTTTTTTGTCACTTAAGAGCCTCATTCCTAAGATTTGATAAATTTCATCTTAGAGTGTTATCAAAGTATTCACACTAAACTCAATACCCAATTTACTCTAATTTATTCCCTATCTTGTGTTTCTACAAAAAAGTATCCATAATGGTTATAAAAAATTGAACTTTCTCCTCTACAACCTTAACATGTAAAAGTGTATCATCAATAAATAAGAAATGTGACATGGTAGGGCATAGGGGTTTGATTTTGAATCTTGTTATTATTCCTCTTCCACGGCCTCATTTATCATTCGTGAGAGAACATATAATACTAGAAGAAAGAGATAATGTAAAAGCCCTCTCTTTGGTTTGAAAAAAGGAGTGATCTCTTTATTAATTATGAATTAGTATAAGACCGAGCACACACTTTATAACCTTTTTCTTCCATCTTTCCGTGAAGCCTAATCTCCTCAACATTAGTATAAGAAAATATCATTCCTTATAATTGTAAGTTTTATGCAAATCCAGCTTCACCACCATCCCTCTCCAACTAGCTCTCTTTTTTGTCAAATGCATGGAAGACTTCTTATGCCATAACAATTTTATCCTAAATTACTCTCCTTAAAACAAAACAATTTGTAAAAGAGAAATTAACTCATTCAGTTATGACTTTAGCTAGTTAACCATCACTTTAGAGTTCATCTTATATGAAAAATTACATATGCTAATTGGTTTATAGCTACTAATGTGAGCTAGACTCTTGCTCTTCAGAATCAAAACAAGGGAAGTTTAATTGAGTTCCTCAATCATTTTTCCTTTTACAAAGAAAGCCCTAACCATTTGCATAACCTTTATTTTCACAATACCCCAATACTTATGAAAGAAAATTCTAGAGAAACTATTGAGGCTTAAAGAGTAAGGGGCTATTAATCATTTTTTACAGTTTGTATTTTTGGAATCAGTTCCATCTTTTCTAACAAAGAGTAAGGAGCAATCTGAAAGAGGAGAGAGGGGATTGAGTTCAATTTAAAGACAGCCGGTCATGGAGTTGGGCTCTTGCTAGTCTTCATTTTAACTCCCTTCTTTGAGTCTATCATCCCCTGGCTTCGAACACTTGGGCCTTTAGAGGGTCTTGGAGTAAAGACCCATAAAGTGTGGTTGGACATTTCTAAGCAAAATGTGTTTTGGCGGGTAAAGGCTTCGCTTGAGTTTAACTGGGATATCCGAGGGCCCACTAGGCCTCGGCTTTGCTTGGTTTGGAGTGTTTAGGATTTTCGGTAGGGTTTGACTTTTGCAGACAGACCCTTTTCTTTTTGGGTTCTTGCTTTGTGACTTCTGGTCCTCTCCTCGCAGGTCAATTTATTGACTAGTGAGAATAATGTAGAGAAGTGGTAGTTCCTGTTCAGTGAGGGTCATGTCTTGCGCGGCCCTCTTAGGGGGCAAAATCTTCCGAGATCCACAAACAAAATTCTGACCCATAGAAATTGCGATATACACATATGCCTTGTCCATTTCAATGGGAACATAGAAATGGTAGCTCCCCTAAGAATTATGAATAAACATTTACCATCTCCTTACAAAAGCAACAAAAAAATATTCAAGAACAAATAGATAAACAACAATCAAAAAGCTGTTTAAGGAATTAGAGATATCAAACACATAAACAAAAAAAAAATTAATATAACAAGATAATATCAAAACAAAAACCACATTTGTGCTTCATCGTGAAGGTAAGCCAGAATTTGTATTTTCAGCAAACACCAAAAAACCCATCACCAACCAATAAATCAATGAATAGAAGAATACTAGGGTTGTAGTAAATATCCATGGAAGAGCGGGAAAGAGAAGCTTGGCGCGCCATTAGATACAAAGACAAAAAATTGTTGCCTCCAATAAATGCAAAATGGAGGGATGTAGCGGCAGTATCCAGTCCTGCATAAATAAGCATAGCCAGGTTAGACCATGCCGAGGAAGACAAATTAAACTAGTGAAACATGTAATGTTTTATAACAATAACGAGGGTTAGGTTTTAGATTTTGTAAAGCTTCATTTCTAAGCTTATATAAACTTAGGATCCAAGTTTTGTTGGCTACATGCTTTTAGGCAGCAACGGACGAGGGTACTACAATTGGAGCACTCATCTCATATGGATATATTGTTTTTAGGACACTAGCATCAGTCAATATTATCTGAACAATTCTCAATTCTTAAAGGTACGTCATCTTAAAGTTACTGGTCATAAAAGCCCTCAACAAATCATGCATACCTGGCAGAGTGCAAATCGCTGGACTCAGCCTTATAAAGATCATAACATAGTAAGCACCAAACATTCTTCTTAGAGAGAACAAATGAGAAATCCAGTAGAAAAATATAGGGCAGCCAGTTAGCTGATTTGATCAGGTATCAGTGCTTCTTGGAGCAAATACAGCCAGAGCATTAGCATGTGCAGGTGTCAAGTTGCTCAATAGAGGCTGCATTTGATGGCCATATAATGAAATAAGGTGAGCAAAAGCTCTTCCCACTTGAGCCTTGACTTCGGAAGTTTCAACCGGAGACACCACAACTTGAGCAAAAAGGTTAACCAACTCAGGTACAAGTGTGAGGATCTGCATTCGTACAACAATCAGCATAAATGAAAAGATATCAATTAAAACGTCTGAAGAATGAAAGATCAGACAAACTTTTCTCTCTGCTCAAGTCATGGGACACACAAAGAGGAGGCGCATAAGGTGAAAGAGGAATTGAATAGATACCTGCGGATTGGATGACAACACAAGGGTGGAGATACAACTGTAAACAGCAATTGATTCTTCATGGTCTTCTTTCAGTGGAAGGACTTTCAATAAAACAGGAAGTACCTGAGAAAAATCCAATCTTCAATAAATATCTGGTAAAAGTCAATGATGATTAAATTGCAGGCCAGAGATTAACCTGATTTAATGGGATGGACTGGGGATATGCCATTATCATTCTTGCCACAGCACCGGCTGCATTATCCCTGACAGCACTATCTGGCTCAGATTCCCCAAATAATGGGTAGAGACCATGCAATATTTCTCCATAGTATCTAGCAATGATGACAGGAGAATATTTTGGCAAAATGTATACAAAATAGTTACTCAGAACTTTATGTTTCAAGTATTTAGAACAATCAGTACCTATAACGCTCTCCACACCCCATTTAATAGCCTCAATGAACATGACAAGGAAAAACAGAGCCATAGCTCAAGAGCAACAAAGAAAGTAAGAGAGGGTTGGACAGGGTTTATGAGTATAAGGATACTTTAAAGCTGACTCGCCCCCATTTTTGCAGAGCTCTCCGATACAAAATGCAGCATTTCTCCTGTTGGTTGCCTCTGGTGATGGTAATTCTTTGAGTACCAAAGGCATTACCCTCTGAAACATGACACAAGGAATCAGAGACAAAGTTCCTCTTGTTATTATCTCTCTCTCTCTCTCTCTCTCTCTCTCTCTCTCTCTCTCTCTCTCTCCCTCCCTCTCTCTCCCTCCCTCTAATTCTTTTTTTACAATTGTCTAAGGCATTAGCCGGTGCACCAGGCACCCCAGCTTGTGAGATTTTGGGGAGAGTCATCTATTGTACACAGCCTTCCCCTTGCATTCAAAAAGAGGCTATTTGCACAACTCATACCTGTGACCTTTTAGTCACAAAGGAGCAACCTTATTGTTACATCAAGGCTCTCCCTCTTTTATTTCTTATCCTCCTTTCCAGGAAAGAACATAAAAGCTCTATAAAATTAACATAAAATTGGGCAGTTAAACATAGTCTGATAAATTTACATCAATGTAAGCAGAAATTGGAGTGCCCATGTTCTGAGCAACTTCAGCAAGACAAGCAACCACCATAGTTCGATCTTGTAAAGGCCGTGAAGATTTCTGCACTTCCAATAATTAAGATGTTAGTGTTGTTAAACCAGGATGCTTAGCACAATAAGCAACAAGACATGCTAGGCAAGTATCAATGCTAACTGACCGCAAATTTCATCAATGGTTCAAAGAGTTTTGCAAAGATAGGTGCAAAATGACAACCCATGGTCTTAGCAAATGCAGGAAGAAGATCAGAAACTGCATCCATAAGCATTTCGTCATGTATGGCGCCATCATCATCATCAATGTCACTATCATTGTCTGATTGCTGACAAGCTGATTCCTCTTTAAGCAGTACCAAAGTTGCATCAACAAGCAGAGACAAGTCTGCAATCATATTGCTTCAGATTCCAACTCCTCTAAGATGTAACATCTGTCTTTGGAAAAGAGTGTTTTCTCCAATAGAAGGAATCAAACTACAGCCACACTTACAGGGTTCAATCGCTGTGTAACCATATTCCCCAATGATGTCTGCTATGCTCATACAAGCATTAGAAACCACTTCCTTGTCATCATCTTCAGTCATAGTCTTGATATAAATATTCATCACACTATCTGCAGAGCAGGAGTGTTAATCAATATTTGTTTACCACATTACAACCAGTACACATCTGGCAGATAAAATGATTTAGATATCATCCATATCAAGTTGTGTTCACACCAAGAACTTCTCTTGCCTTCACTGGTCCATCCTGCTCAACAAGACCATGATTTCATCATGTTAATAGTAGAATCATTTACCACTCAAAAACCAAAATAAAGATACATACAGCTCCTACTCTTGCCAACTATTATCATGTCAATCTTTAAAAAAAAAAAAACATTAGCTTCAATCAGCATAAATAATGCTTAGTGGAAACTTCTATTGATACGAAAGAATCAAGCAAAATAGCCTGGGTATCCTAACTTCAACAGGGAAAAGATCAAGTAAAAACAGATAGTCCACCCATGAGCAACAGTTAAAAATTTAAATAGCAAGAGGGCAAGAGAATTAATAAGTATCAAGTGATGTTTCAAATATTTCCCACCCAGTCCATGGATAATAGGAACATGACAGATGGGGGATATGAGGACCAATAAAGGGATAAACAGGATACACACTCACCCTATCACTTTGGAATATTGCATGTGCTGCTGTGAAAATATCTGCCACAGAAATTCAATCAACAGTTAATTTTAAATTACCATGAAGGTAGTTGGAAAAATAAAAAAGAAGAGAAAAATATGTTTGGTAATCAGCCATCATTGGCACAAAGTATGCATGCTTACAAGCTTAAAATCTCAGAACCAAGTACAAGACCCAAAACCAGGAGAGAGCAGCATAAAAAGTCAAAATTAGTATAATAAGTATGCCTAGCTTGCTGACAAAGATGTTTATTTCCAGTGTCACAACCTGAAAGAATACAATCTTGTGGAAATAAACAAAGGGAGAAAAGAATATGAACACTGACACAGACTATGGAACAACGACCATCAATTGCATTTTGAGAAGATCACTAACCCTATATACCTCACTAGTAATCTCAATCTCTTTATTTGTCAGGAGACAATATTCTTGCTTTACTATAAAGTTTCTTCCTTTTCTGCCACATTAAATATTGCCCAAAGTCCTCTCCCTCTCTATCTCTTTGATTAGGAACCAAGAAGAAAATATTTTATTATTAGGATTTTCTGGGATTGTGTCAAATAAACCCTATCTAAGAAATGTAGTTGCAAACTGTAATTAGATTTGTAGCAATATAAATGGATTACAATCTTATCTCTTTGTTTGCTTCTGTATGTGAACTAGTTTGTTTCTAGGTTTAAAGTTGTGTCTAAGTTCGTCCTTTCTGCATTAGTTTTTCTACAGAAAGACAAGCTTTACATTGGTTTGATGAAGCTAGGAATTGAACCAAGAAGCTTGGTTATACTTCCCTCCATCTTTTCACAATTTTATTCTCTTCTCCTATTTTTGTCTGGTTCCTAACTCTGCCCATTCTGTTTCTTATTATGTTCTACCTCTCAATCTTCTATCCTGATTGCTACCCATTTCTCCCATTCTAAGTATTGTAAGACATCTTTCAAGAGTTGTCCTGCATCTCTCTCTCTCTCTCTCTCTCTCTCTCTCTCTCTCTCACACACACACACACACATAGAGGTGAGTGTAAACGACAGATTCATGAAGCTATGGGCATATGCACATGCATAAATCTATATGATCAAATTTTTAAATGCATCTTTGATGGCCAAAATGATTTGTGTTAAGTTTAATGTAAGATCCATTCTTGTGCTTCACCCAACAGCTTAAGCTTTTGGGTAACTGGTTTCTTGACATAATATTAAAGCCTTCATGATTGAGAGATTATGAGTTCAGATCACTCTACTCTTACATTTAATTGTAAATTAATTCACACTGGTTTCTACAGGTAATATGGATCTGTGTTTGGGTGACAGGTTTTTTGACATGATATCAGAGCCTTCATGACCAAGAAACTATGAGTTTGGATCACTCTACTCTCACATTTAATCGTAAATTAATTCACACTGGTTTCTACAGGTAACGTGGGTCTGTGCTTTGTTCACACTTCTAGCCCCAGAGAGCTAGGCTTTTGTGTGAGGGTGTATTAGAGTTTAATATATGATGTATCAAAAGCCCCATCCAACAACTTAAGTTTTTGGATATTGTTTCAAGAAAAAAAAACTTAAACTATTAGGTGAGATCCAAGAATAGATCATATATTAAACTCTAATAATTTAAGATGGAATGAATGACCTGCCCACAAGTGCTTTGTGATGAATTTGATATTGTGAAAGACATGATAAATTGTGATAGCAAACATTCGAGTAAGCCCAAGAAAACAATATTCTATAAAATTGGAGGAAATCAAGTATGCCAGATAAAACAAAATGCTTATGAGTTCACAAGATTGAGAATTTTGTGTTTTTATATGAAGAAAATAATTAGGTTCAAGCTGGGCTGATTTATTTGAGTTTGAGGGAAAATAAGAACAGTACCTTGGCAGGAACTATGGGGGAAATTCGCTTAAATCTGGGAGATAAGGAAGATAAAGAAGCAGTAGAAAAAGAAAGGTATGCTTTTGAAAGAAAAAGAAGAGAAAATAAAATATTAGATGCAAGACCAGAGACAAAGCCTCATAATTTTAAAACAATGTTATTCCACAAGTATAATCTCCTTGACAGATAAGCCATACAAGGCTACTCAATAACATTAACTCCTAAATTTTGCTTTTCTAGACTACATCACAAAGAAAGCACAGTGAAACAATGAACAGATTATCTATACACAAGAAATTTTGTTCAAAATGTATCACTTATGGCATCTACGCTTCAAACCATAGATGGAGTATCAAGGTGTTGGTTATTACAAAAATAAAGAAAGGATAAAATTGTCCAGGATTAATCATAGAGTACAACTTGGATTAAAAATGAAAACAAAGCTTAGCATTTTGCCTATAGAAGTTATATTTTCTAATCTAACCATACAGCTGAATAATCTTCTCTAAACTATTTCCTAAGGTTACATACAGAAGAGTTGTATGAAGAAGATGGTAATGCTGGAAAGCCTGGAATACACGCATAAAAGCATTCAATCAAAAGGTAATGGACATGTTTGCAATGTGCCCTTGTGCGTGCCACAGCATTTTCAGATGGAAAATCATTGCTAAGCCTCACTAGGCATAAAACAGAAAAACTAAACCAAGGAAATAAAGCTACTGGTTCACAATCCAAAATAATCATCAGAAAGCCCTGTGATTGGTACCTACGTTTCAAACCAATGATAGCTTGAAGCCGAACATCTTCATGAAAGTAACTGGAATGCCTTATCAAAATCTTCAAGGACTCCTCCAAGTACCTTAAACAATTAAAGAACCCTAAAAAACATTTTTTTTATTTACAAATAACAGTCTAAATTATCAGAAAAGGGTAGTAGCAAAGACAGAAATGTAAGAGCACAAGGATACGGCGCATAAGCACTCTTTGTGTGCTGTGCAAACAAGCCAATTGCCTGGGTTGCAGCTGCCTTTTCATCCAAAACCCCTGTTCTTATGCTGATATTCCTAACTCTTGGATCATCGTGAGCTTCATCATCTGATGAGACACCACCAAATCCATTCCTATTTTCATCATCAGATTCATCAATGTCCACCGCAGAGCCATCATCCAGATTGCAGGAAGAAAATGCCAGGGGTACAACGTGAGGAAGATACTGTGCCACCAAAAAATTAAAAGGCGAATACATGAAATCTGTAGCCAAGAAAATGATCACGCAAAAAACAAAAATTACATTAGTCAAGTAAACCTGTGCAAAGCTATCATCCATCATTTCGGCCACATTGCTGAAAAATCCATGAGTATACTCCCGAAGCTCACTAAAATCCAAACCAAAACCCTGAAAAAAAATACAGAAACAAATTAATACTTCAAGAACACAGCGCACCTCTCAAAGAGAATTGATTATGTAATTACAGAAATTGCAGCTTCCATGAATGGGTGTAAAATTGGTTCCATCCCCAATCTTCCAACAGACATCGCAACTATTCCAACAAGTTCAGTAGCTCTTGCTCGTGCCCGGAGATCCTCATCATTGGTAAGCACCATGAATGATTTCATTAATTCCAGAACCCTTTCAGCATACGGGATGAAAGCTTGCTCTGCAGCAGATGCAACTGAACCAATTGCAGACTGCAACCATTGTAATGACTAATAAATATATAAATTTTCCGAGTGGAGCCCTCAAGAAAAAGAAGAAGATCCTAAAATTTTTTCATATGTAAATCATTGTAGTGCATATGGTGCATCTCACAGACCATGCATGTTTCCTGCAGATTACGGGGGCTGTCTTGGAGGGCAACAAGCAACTTTGCCATCAAAGGATCAAGAAATGGAAGAATTTCCTCACCCATGTCTTCACATAATGCTGCTAGTGCATAATATGACTTTTCCTTCAATAAGTACAGAAAATTAATCAAATCAAGGAAAATATATTTATTTGCAAAATATCCACCCAAATCAAGAAAGTAATTTTTAGCTCATCGATGTTTCCCTATTTTTACCTTCACTTCATCTGATGAGTCCTCAAGAGCACTTAAAATACAGGGAAGCACATTTTCATTGTGAGATACTATTTCAGGTTGCAAGTGCTCTGCAAACTGACCCAATGCAAATGATGCAGCACCTCTTACCATTTCATCTGAATCCCTTAAGGCCCCTAGGACTATATGAAGAATGGGTTCCATCTTTTCTTTCATCAATTCCAAACAACCCTCTGAAATAACTCCTAATGCTGTGACAGAAGCTTCCCGATACTTTGGATTCACACTCTGGCTGTTTACTGAAGAAAATTCAAGAACAGGGGAAAACACATGCTTTGGAAGATTCATGGCCATGGTGTCAATAACTTCTGCTGCAGCTCGATCTAGAGCAAGATCATCATCTTCATCAGATTTATTTGATTCTGTTAGCAATGTGCACATCACTTGAAGGATAGGGATCACCAACTTATACTTTTTCAAGGAACTAGATTTGTATTTGGCCAGCCATGATATTATTTGAAGTGCCTGATATTAGGTAAAGAATAAGGTGTAAGCAACTGTAAGAAAACAGAAAAATGAGACACAAAAGTGAGTGAAACTGAACCAATCTGCATATAACATAGTGTGGCACATCAACAAATGCACATAAGAGTAATCAGATTCAAGCAAATATTTGCAATAATCTCCAACCTGATGATGTATACTGGATTCCAAATTTTGACTCGAGCAAACTTCAAGAGAGAACTGCACAATGGATTTAACAGAATCTCCAAGAAGAGGTGCAGGAGACTCAATCAGCTCATCGAATATTTCAAAGGCAATGACAGCAACATCATCATCGCCAGTGGCAAGGCATTGTCTCGCAACATTCAAAATGCTGGGAATGAACTGCCGAAACTTGACCTGCACAGAGATATTATACTTAATGCTAGGAAAAACAAAAAAAATAAATAAAAATTGGGGAGGGGACAGGCGAAGGAGGGGGGTGGCAGCATAATTTTTGTGGAAGCAGAAAAGTAACAGCAAACAGCATGCCTTTCAAAGAACAAAAATAAAAAAAGAGAGAGAAAATAAACCTAGAACCTAGAATTTGTCTTGTACCAAAAAAAAAAAAAAAAAGGCCAACCTACAGTTTTTCAGGGCCCATAGAATAATATCCAATCACAGAGGCAAGAGGGGCTGAAATTTGTTTTACCAAGCACAGACTCCAACTATAATCAGTTTCTTTGATAACTTTGTAGCCTACTTGTGATTTGGTGTATGGATGGTACAAAGGCTTCTTACTGGTTACATAACATCCATTGACAAAAATGTTATAGAATAATAACCACAGAGCTCACACTTTGTGTGACAATTAAATTGCTTTCCCATGAGCAGCATAATTTGATTTAGGAAATGTAACTCTCAAAGGATCAATACTCAGGAGGCACCACAATATATTTCCTTGAGATGAATGCAATAAACAGATGTAACACATTTATAAATATCAATCCCCATTGTACTATTAGTGGTGGCACTAGATTTGGCCACAGGCCTCTCTGCAGCTGTCTCCCATTATTTGCACATAGGAAAATGTTGCCACAACTTTATTGGGTCCAAAATTTACATCATACCAGGCAATCGCCGAACCAAAAGAACCCATTCCATGCAATAAATGGATGAGAAAGATTGCTGAAATCTCCAACATACATATAATGTTCCCTGTTGAATATCTGAAAATTTTTCTCTAATGACCAGCCATCTAAAAAGGGCTTTCCTTACATCAAGACCTAAAAATCAGAGTCTCAATATTCTAGCCCTCTAAATGGTATACACATGGAGTAGTTGATTTCATGCAAAAGTGACATCTTGTATTGGAACTATTTCAAGACTAAGACCTAGATGGTAAAAATCAGAAAAAAGCTCCCCTAAGAAAAGAAACTGTAGCATGTTTCCTTATGGAATAGAATGAATGCTGGAATATATTGACTTTCCATCTTCTGTATGGCCAACTTGGAGTATTTAAACAAATCACAAACACATTATACCAATTCTCATCAAAGTTCTAGTTACATTTGGAAAAAGGAAAAAAAATAATAATATACATCTTTGAAGCAAAGACACAGTGCTACACACTATTTTCTAAAGCATGCAACTTATATTTAATCATAAAAAGAAAGTAAACAAACATTGGATAAGATTAAAAGTTAACAACAGGAGTGCCACCTCATAACAAAAATTAAGTGTTGCTTGCAAGACAGAAAATCAATAGAATCAACCAGTGTTACAAATCCAAAAAATTACTTTCACAACACCAAAGTTTGACATGTAAAACCACATAACTATAACAAATTAAAGAGACCCACTCCTCTGAAGCTCCCAGGTCACTGTCCCACCTTTTTTTTCCTGTCCATAATCTTCACCATCCATATGATATATGGAGACTCGTGGTAAATTTTCTTCCTACCACTATCAACAACCCCCTAGCCCAAAACTCAAACTCTGAAGCTACAAACACACTCATAAGCTGCCTACTTAAGAAGGCCACATAATTATAGCATAATCAAATTGCAAAAGGAGAGGAATTTCTGCCTTAGTAGTATGCTTACAGGAAAGATATCTATTGAAAAGAAGAGCATCAGTGAGCAGTACAAGGGATTTAGTTGAGCCATGGCCCCAAAACTATAAGCCATCACCCTGAAGATGAGTTCCAGGCTCAAAATCCCCTGCCCCTACACCCCCCATTCAAATATTCCAAAAAAATGGAAAAGGCAACAAAAACCAGTAGAGCAGATGCCCAACAATACCCAAAAAAAAAAAATTTAACCTGGTTCTTTTCCAAATTTCCCTGTGAAGTCCCTTTTTAGGGATGGCCCTCCACAACATTGTTGTAGAACAATCCCACAACACTATCTTGGCGCATTTTAATCTCAATGAAGAGAAAAAACACTTTTCCGACAATATTAGGCATACTTCTATGAGGTTGACCGGCCCATAATTCTTGGCCTCAACTAGTATTAGGAACCAAAGATTGCAATCAATGAAAGCAGAGTTCACGCTGTAGAAAATTCCTACTTCCCATGAAACTCAGCAACCAACCCAAATCACATCCCAATTTTCTTCCAGGTAAACAAAGTAATCAACGAAGGAAAAGTTTCTAATAAGAAGTTCTATACAGAATATTACCTAAACCCCATGATCATATAAAACGATAGTTGTTTTCTTCAATACTAGAACAGATTACTCATCAAAACATGCAGAGAAAGTAAACTAAGAATAAAAAAATATTTTATCATGATTTGGTATTAACAAAACAAACATACCACTTCAGCTCCATCATTCGTAAATTCCAAGAAAGAGCCCACTGCTCTGATAAAATAAAAAATAAAAAAAAAAACACAGCTTTAGCATCTACATAAGATTATAGCACCAAATATTTAAATTGAAAAGACTCAGTTATTACTTGAGAGCAGCAACTCTAACGCATCCGCTAGTCTCATCTTGTAGGCATTTGAGTAAAAGAGCTTGTAGATCTGTGAAGTGGGGTTGAAATGTGTTTCCAATTGTTTCAGTTAGAGAGCTGAAGAGGATTAATGCCACCTTATGCCACCAAAATGGAACACACCTAAGTAGTCAGTTATCTAAATATGGTAAAATAAGTATGAATTGGGCCAACTTTTAAGAATACATAATGGAAAAAAAGGTATTGGTTTGGGAATTTAGGCAAATATCAAATTACTGCATTGAGAAATAACACATCATCATATTATAAGTTCAATTGGTAACAAAATTCAGCAGAGATATTGCTAAAACTCTTGAGTGTTAATGTGATGATCTGTTCAAGTGTAAGAACCTCCTTTGTTTCCTTCAGTTCAACTGGACCCTCCAAGAATCAAGCTTCAAATTCCAATGACATATTTAACATTATAGCATTATCAAACAGGTTGTGATACTGTCACTGAAAGCTGGATATCTTTAGTTTAGAGATAACCACTGGGTATGCAATGTACATCTATTACCATAAAATAGAGAGAGTTGATGCATTCACCATTTTAACAATCGTAAACTTGTAATTAAATGTGCAATATGTGACCATTCTGTGGATAAAAAACAAATGAATCTGCTGTGAATAACTGCCTTTCATTGAAATTATTAGCATTTAAAGGGAAACAAAAAAGCTTGATAGTTCTAAGTCATCAAAAGTTTTTAACAGCTGCAGTGAAAATTCAGCCCACCTGATCATGCAGGAGTGCTCTTCTTTAGTTATCACCTAATCTAAGAGACAGAAGAATTTAAAAAGGTCTGAACTCACTTCTCTATGATCCTCCTGTGCACTTTGACTGCATTGGAACAAGAAAGGCAACAAATCAGGCCACTCCCCTGCCGGAACAGCATATTTGGCAACAACACTCACAACATTTGCACTCGCTCGCCGCACTGGCGGACTGCGGGAACATCTCATTTTATCAGATTATTGCCCAAATCAACAGAAAGAAATAGTTATTTATTTATTTATTTATTTACTTACTTACTATTTTTAGGCACCAGGCCAGAAACAATGACAAGAAATCATGACAATCCGAACCAAGCAGAACAAAAAACAAAGAAAATGACAAAAGGGGCGGGGGGAAAGGGAAAGGGAAAGGGAAAGAGAGTGGGGGACCTGTGCTCCATGGTGATGCTCTCGATGAGGGATTGCTTGACGAGGTGCTTGAGCTGGGGGGAGAGCTTGGCCCAGTGGCCAGTGATCTTCTTGCGGAGGAGGACGGCGGCCAGCTGGCGGACGTTGGGGGTCTTGGCAGTGCGGAGGTGCTGGAGGAGGGCGGGGACCACCTGGGGATCCTTGGACAGCCTCTTTATCTGCTCCTCGGCCTGCCTCCTGGCGTCGTTGTCCGGCATCAAAAACTGTATTAAAAGCAATTCCAGCGACTGCGCCATCCTTTCTCTTTTACCGATTCCCACCGCAGCTCTCTCTCTCTCTCTCTCTCTGAGAATTTATGTTTGCCCGCCCGGGGCCGAGGAGGAAGGAGGCGGTGTCTTTTTTACCCTTTCTTCTTCCCTTCTTTCGTCGTCTTAAAGATAACTCGGCAATATTAAACTTCAGCTGGTTAATAAATAAAATGGTGCCCCAGAAAACGAGAGGGTTTGCTTTTTTAGTCCTACCGAAGTCCAGCCGCCCAGCTGCTTTCGACGCTTCTTGTCCTTTCTTTTCTTTTCTTTTCTTTTCTTTTCTGTTTATTATTTTTATTAACCCAAAACCCTACTTCTACCTGCCCAACGAACTAGATTGAAAACTGAATCTCTCTCCCTCATTTCTATTTTATTTTAAATAAAAAAATATTTTACAAATATATAATCATTTAATTCTACATACAAAAAATAAATTTTTCTACGTTTGGGATTAATATTATTCAAAAATTTAAATTTAATTTATTTAATTATTATTAAGTTATTTTTTTAAAAGATTTTTTTATTTAACTGAAAAAAAAATATTTAAAAAATAATTAAATAAGTTTAAGTAAGACATGCAATCCATTGCAAATAATTAAAATATATGCATTATGTGAAATAAATATATTATGATTTTTTTAAATTGTATTAAATTATACTTTTTCAACAATGCATTATATTTTTTAATAAAAACAATCAATTATGTTTCTTTTTTTATCAAAAAAAATCTATTGTTATAAGTTAAATAATAAAAAATATAACTATTGTATTGAAAACAGAAAAAAGAGTTATGAATTTATAGTACGAAAAAGGAAACTGTAATACTTCACGGTAAAACAAAGTAAAAATGTAAGATATTTGAACTATTCAGTTCAAAACTAGAAATATTAAACTTAAGGCTTTTGAAAATGATTTAATGGAAGCGAAAAAAAAAAAGACGAAAAAAAAAAAAACCTTCATGCTTACATTTATAAGCTAGGCCGGTGTTTTGCAAATTAAAATCAGTAGAAAACAAGACCCAAAGGGTTTATGATACATTTTTTTAACATTCAAACCTATAATAATTGAAAAGAAAAACTTATAAATAGACATTGATGAAAATTTACATAAGCTAAAACAAAATTTGATGAGATTTCAACTCTCAACCATCATGGGTTGCTTCAATAATTATTTGAGAATGAAATTTAATTAGGATTAAAAAAAAAAAACTCAGTCTAAACAGATAACTAAAAAAAAACTATAAAGTAGGTAGTATGAAAGTAAAAGAAAGATTGACGAAGGAATAAAAGCAAAAATTAAAGCAAACTTGTCGGCCATCATAAAGTAAAGGCGAAAATTAAGAATTCAATTGTCATTCGTAATTTTTGGATCTATAATAAATCCTTCTTTTCTAATATTAATCCTTAATGTTGCTTCTTTTAGTAAAGATAACTCATAATAACACTTTTGTATTGTCTTTTATCATGTGGTGTCACGTCTAAATAGTGTAAATGGCTTAGACAACAAGTCAATAAAATGTTGCAATTTATTTTTGAAAAAATTAAAAAGTACATAAAGTTATGAATATTTAATAATATCTAATGATTTTCTATCCCTGTTATAGGTGACAAGAGTCATACATTAAAATGAAAATTATTAAAGTAAAAAAATTATATTAGTCAAATGTGAACTTACAAAAAGACCCTATTAATAGTATTTCACAATTATGAAAATAATTTATAATAATTATATAATCATCTCATAATGAAGAGTCTCTTTTATTATTATTATGATATGAGATTCTTAAATTAAAATAATATATTTGGTTGTAATCTGAGAATATTATATTAATACATCCTTCACTCGCAATAATTTCTTTAACATTGCTCTCAAAACTAAATTGATACTATAAAAACTTATTAGAGTTTGTAAAGTAACTCATGAAAATAACTTCAAAGCTTTGTCTTCGTGGATATGTCAATAGATTAATCTACTAATAAAATAAATTGCAAATATATTGTCTCATTAATGATATATTATAAGATAAAATGACAATTAATTTTAATGTATCTAGTATGCTTTTAAAAAATGTCAATGTGAGCAATCTGAATAATGCTTTGATTATCATAACATAAAATAATAAGACATAAGAATGGAACTCTCACATCTTTGAGCAATCAACAAAGCCAAATAGATTCAATTGTTGCATTAGCTAATGTATACTTGGCCTTAGTGTTAGTACGTGCTACTACTAGATTTTTCTTAGTACAATAAAATAAGAAAGAATCACCAAGAAAGAAACCAAAAATAGTAGTAAAACACTTATCTATAGGACTTTTAATCAGTGAACATTTGTAAAGGCTTGTGGCTAAAGATTAGAATGAGTAATAAAGTGAAACTCATGAATTAATGTCCTTTTTATACATTATAGATATGAAAAATAACTACAAAATAAGCAATCTATGAATGCTCATGATGTGATTAACTAAATGTGTTGCATAAGAAATGTCAAGACGAGTGATTATAAGATAGCTAAGCTTCCAATTAACTAACAAAGATAAAGATATCATTAAGAAATGTAGCATTATTTAGAGTGAGTTTAACATTTATCTTAGAAGGTGAGAAAGTTATTTACTATCTATAATATCAACTTGAGAAAAAAGATTTGAGATATATTTGGCTTGGAAGAGAAAATAAACATTAGTTGCAAATGATATTTCTAGACTTAAGAAGTAATTGAGAGAATGTAAATCTTTCATTTCAAATTATTAACTTAAATCGTTTTAAAGAAAATAGATGCCTTTAACATATAGTAATCATGTCATTAACATAAAGTAAGAAAAGAACAATATCAATATCATTCTTTTAAATAAAAAAAGTAAAGTCACGGGATTGTGAGGTGAAATCAAAATATGAAATGGTGGACCTAAACTTGGCAAACCAAGCCTAAAGAGCTTGTTTAAGCTTATATAATGCTTTACAAAGACAACAAACCTCACGAGAAGGATGTTGATATCAAGGGGAGCCGAGATATAAACTTTCCATTTATATCACCATTAAAGGTGGCAAATATATAGGTTAAGTTAAATTTGGGTTGGCTTATTTTGGGTCTTGGATTATTTAGGTTTCAAGTATCTTGAGTTATGAGTCTATCGAGATTTGGGTTTTATAAGATCTCAAGTCATTCAAATTTTTAATTCATTGAGTTTCGAGTTTATTGAATTCCTATCATTCGCATTTTAAGTATTTTAAGTTTTAGTCATCAAATCTCAAGTTTATCAAGTTTTAAGTTTATTGAACTCTAAATATATGAATTTTTAGGTTTTTCAATTTTTAAATTTAAGTTATTTAGGTTTTAGGTTATTTTGATTCAAGTTATACTAGTTTCAAATTAATCAAGTTTTAGGTAAACTATGTTTTAGGTTATTTAAAGTTTAGCTTATTTAGATTTTGAATTATTTTGGTTTTAAGTGATTTGGATTATAGTTCATTAACATTTTCAATTAATACAAGTTGAGTTGAATTGAGTTAAGTTAAATCAAGTTATTAAGGTCAAATTAACCTTTGACACTTTAATCACTATTAAGGACAACATTTTAACATTCATTTGAAATAACTTCCATCATTTTATAATAACTATCACAACACACCTTTTGCCTGTCTCAAATTCTTTATTATTGTCTTTCCTTTTATTAAGCTTTGACATTTGTATTCCTTTAGATAACCGAAAGGTATTATATCACATTCAAATTAATGGTTATAAAACTCTTATACCTTATGTTAATAATTACTTTTATCGTTGTCATCAATATTTTTAGGTGTTATTAAATACCATTCTTGTCAACCTATGGAACTCTTTGACTACATATATTATCATGACTCAATCAGTTGACCAAAAATTTAGGTTTGAGAGTACAATTATGCATAAAGAAAACATAAATATTAACCTTATAATGTCCATTTGCTAAATGGTATTTTCATTAGCTATACACAATTCATGATTTCATTTTTTTCTTTTGTGTAAAATTTGTAAATAGTATGAATTAATTCTTTTGTCAGGTTTGTGTTATTGTTATTTTTTTATTTTTCTTAAAAAGGTCCTTAAATCCTTTTTTTTGCAATTTTATTTAAGGTATCTTAAATTATTTGATGTTAGCTTCTCAAATTTAACAATTTTGGGATTTCTTATCAATAGAATGATATGTTATTTATAATAAAAGTTTAAGAATTTATTTTAAATTTCATGTGTGTGTGTGTATATATATATATTTGAAAATAAAAGAAAATTTTAGTTATTCTTCCTTTTATTATGTAATAGCTTCTCA
>JAHLGP010020638.1:2439168-2577827 GCA_020141445.1 Bruguiera sexangula | reverse complement strand
AAAGAAAATTTTAGTTATTCTTCCTTTTATTATGTAATAGCTTCTCATTAATTCATAAAATTAAAGAAAAAAATAATTATTTTAGTTTTCTTATATAAGTATTTAAAATTTTAGTCTTTTTTTCTGCTTTTGTTTGTTTAATGGGGAAATAATTAATTACAATTTTTTTTCATTTTCTTATAAAGGAAAATAAATTTAAAATAACAATAATAATTTAATTGTTCAAATTATTAGGAAAGTGAAAATTATTTATAAATTTATCTATTTAATAATAAAAACTTATTTAGGTCTTTCTTAATAATCTAAAATCTTATAAATTCTTTTCCTTAAGAAATTAAATAGAGACCTATTTAGACCTTTTAATTATTTAAAGTCTTATAAATTTGCTTTGTTTATGAAATTAAATATACTTAGGTCCCTCTTAATAATATAAAGTCTCAAAATTTTTTTAAAGAAATTAAATAAAAAGCTATTTAAGTCCTTTGTTTCATAAATTCTTTTATTTAAGAAATTAAATAAAGACTTATTCAAATCCTTTTTAATCTATTTTTATTATAACTAACAAATTTGAAATAATAGAGGCAAAAGTTTAAATGTATAAGGTAAGTTTTTTGCTACCTTTAGACTTTTTACTTTTTCCATAAATTTATTCATTGTCCTTATCTTTTCTCTTGCTGAGGTTTAGAAGTTTCTTTTTGTGTGTGATTTGCGAAGTTATTTTTTATCTATTGCCTACCTTTAATCCATAAAAGATAAAGATTTTATGTACAAATAAAATAATAGAAATAACTATACCTAACTTTTATCATGACAAATATCAATAAGAGAAATAATTGATTTCATTTCAATATTGTTTTTATTTTATTTTGTTAATTTTATGTACCTTATAACCTTATATTAACAGTTTTCTTTTTGTGACATTATCTTACCAAAAAATAAAAAATAATATCAAATAAATAATAATATTTGATATAAACTTTATTACACATTAATTTTAGTTTTTTTTAACATTTATCTAAAATATGGATCTTAAAGTAATTAAAAACTTTAAAGTTTATCTATTTAAGTCTCTTTCATTCTATTTTTATTTCAATTCATAAATTTGGAGCAATTAAGATAAAAGTTTTAATCTATAATATAAGTCTTTTGTGATCTTTAAAACTTTTCTCTATATGTGATTTGCCTTTTTTTTTCTTTTTTTCTTTTTTTGTTACCAACCTTTAATCTTTAAAGTATAAAGATTTTATGTACAGACAAATAATAAAAATAATCATACCTTGCTCCTATCATGAAGATTATCAATAATAGAAATAATTGATTTTGTATTATTATCCACAAAATTTAGTAGTAGAATTACTTGAGATCTTAGCTTCAAATATATGATTTAATCCTTAGTTTGTTCAAGCCTTATATCATTGCATTTTTTTTTTTTGGTCTTTTTAATGTACCTTATAATCTTATAATAATAATTTTGTTTATATAACATTATCTTACCAAAAAAATCAAATAAATGATAATATTTGATATAAACTCCTTTATAGTTTTTGTCTCTTTAATATCTATGCAAAATATAGATTGGTAGATCAAAAAAAAAATTCAACATCAAAGTTCACAATAGTTAGCTTAGAAAATTTGTCAACTCAAGTAATATGAACAATTTCGTAAGCATTGATAAGTTGAAATAAGGAGAAAATCATAGCTAGCTTATATAATAACTTCTTATAAATTTTTAAATTAAGGAAAGTAAAATAAAAAATTACTTTTAAATTCACTTGTTTCTTTCTTAGGAAAAAATGTTTCTCCTAAATTCAAATATTTTTTTTAGAAGGAAAGAAAATTATTTCCATGTTGTCTTTTGTTTTCTTAAAAAAAGAAAAAGCAAAATTATTTCCGAATTCTTCTTTTTATTTTTTGAAAAGAAAAATAAAAAATATATAATTTAAGTATATTTTTATTTTTTTCTCCTTCTCTTTTTTTTTGAAAAAAAAATTGAAATTATGATTTTTTTAAAAAGAAAAAGAAAAATGTTAGCCAAAAATTTTTCCTTAAAAGTAAAAAAGAGAAAAAAAATTTATAAAATCAATTTAATTTCATTAACTTCTTTTCCAATTTAAATTAACTTTAAGAGGAAATTGAATTAAAATTAGACTTAGTTAATTTGAAAATTTTACATATTATTATTTTTAAACCTTTATTAGATATATAAAATGTACGTAGTGAAACCAACTTAAATTGATAGAAAACTTGACTTGTACTCCTTCAACCACATGTTAGTTTTTTTTAAATTCTTACTAATAAAAGAAAATGAATAAAAAAGAAAGAAAAAAATCTTATTTATTATCCTTTTAAATAGAAACCAACTTATGAAAAGAGAAATTCAAAAACAAATTTTTTTCCTTTTTAAGGGAAAAAAAATAAAATTTAGAAGTAATTTTTTCTTTTTAAGAAAAATAATATGTGAATTTAAAATATTTTTTTCTCAATAAAAAGTGTTAAAATAATGAAATTTAAGATCCCATTTATTATCTTATTAAACATAAATATGTTTGTTTTTTCAAATTGTTTTATTTATCTTAAATAAGAACCTATCTAAATTTCTTTTAACTAATTTTTATTTTAAATAACATAAATAAAAACTTATTTATATTCCTATTAACTTACTTTTATTTTACTACATCAAATAAAAGATGATGAGACACAACATAAGTCTTTTGTTACTTTTTAACTTTTACCTTTTTTTTCTTTAATTATTAATTGAAAAAGTATTTTAAATATGAAATTAGGATTCTAACAAATTCAAATTAATTTAAAAGATCATTATAAAATTGCATTTATCATTCCATTTGACCAATATGGATATAATGTAATGTCATTTGATTTGAAAAATACCCCTTTAGAATTTCAATAAATCATGAATAACATTTTTCAACTATACTCAAAATTTTGTATTATTTACATAAATGATGTTCACATATTCTTAAATTCCATTGAACAATATTTTAAATACTTAAAAGACATTTTTTTATGTTACAAAACCAAACAAATTAGTAGTTTCTAAGTCTAAGATCTCACTTTTTTAGAATCAAGTTAGGTTTTTTAGTCACTACATCATTCAATGAATTATAGCCCCAATAGAGTTATCATTAACTTTTGTAGACAAATTTCCTAATAAAATCCTTGATAAAGCCCAACTCTAAAGGTTTTAGGAAAACTTGAACCATGTTTTTTATTTTTTCCTAAACATTAATTGTCTTAAATAACCCCTGCATAATAAGTTAAAAAGGAATCTCCTTCCTTAGACAAATGAACATTCTATTATTATTCAGTAAATAAAAACCCAAATCTATGAAATCTTATGTTTTCATTTTGTTGATCCCTTAATATAAAAAATAGTTGAAACGGATGCCTTTAAATTAGTATATAAAGAAATTCTCAAACAAATTCATAATATAAAAGAGCAAATAATCTAATTTACTTTTACTCATTAAAATGATTATCAAAAAAAATTATTTCACAATTAAAAAAGAAATTTTTTCTATTGTCACGTGCATTACAAAATTTCAAAATAATTTATTAAATTAAAATTTTCTTTTTTATATTGATTGCAAATCTACAAAAAAAAAAGTCTTATAATAGATGTCCACAATATTGCATCAAAACAAAATTTTGTTTGATGACAAGTAATACTTTATATTTTTTATTTTGAAATTGAATTTATTAAGAGATATAAATTATATTCCTAATTTTCTAACCCGATAATTCTTATAAAATAAGTCTTAATACCCCAAAAAGCTAAGATAAAAGGAAAAACTCTATTACCAAACATATGAGAAAAGAACTAACCCTTAATTTACAAAACACATAATTTCTGTCTAACTTATCAAATTCTAGATTAATCTGGTTATTAAGGACAACATTGCTTAATTCTCACAAAAATAATCATCAATACAACAATTGGTAAAATCCTTATCTAACTTGCCAAAACTATTTCTAGTGTTATAATCTCTCATTTAAACCTAAGAAGGTAAATCTCCTAAACCTATTTCTACAAAACAAGAGATAGGCTCTTCCTCAAAATCCTTATTTCAAACAAATTTACAAATTCAAAAATCTTCAAATACATTTCAAATTATTTTATCACAATCACACGTTAACAATAAGGCTTCTAAGCATTTTCTTAAAGCCTATTTTTAAAATCTTTTTACTATAAAAAGTGGTTTGTACCATAAAAATCCTTCCATAGCAATTTCAAAAAATTTCTCATAAGGCTAGTGTTTTAAATCTTTTGATTTGTTTAAATCCAACCTTACTATACGACAATACTAAAATCAATTTACTTTATCAAATTAAAACATGTATGCCTCAACAAAAACCAACTTGAACTCACCTAATTCACTTATTATATACAAAAATTTATCCATCCTTAAGATTGGGGACAAGATCTTGCATTACTCACATTTTTTCTCATCAATTTCAAAACTAAATTAAACTATTACTTATCCTTTTCCTAATAAGATTACCAATAAGTATGGTTCAACATCTTCTTCTTTTAAGGTAACAATTTTCAATGATTCTATTTTGATACCAAAATTAACTCTTTAAAGACTTTAAACTAGGTTAAACAATGGTAGTATTACTTTAGATTCTCATTAAACATCTTAATTTTTTAAACATAAGAAAGTTATGACTTATTTAAACAATAATATGAACCTTCAAAAGATGAAAGAAGATTTTCTCATTTGTTCTTTTTCTCTACAAAATTCTTTTTACCTTCAATTTTAGCCTAGTTCTTCAAATACCAAAACCAGGATAATATCTTAATTCTTGCCAAAAATTAAAGGTAAAATGACGTGATTCTTTTTGAGTCTCTGACAAAGTCTCTAAACATATTATTTTACAATGGCTAAAGTTTAAAATTGCATACAATTAAGACCACAACACACCATTTTCCTAGCCCAAAAGTCACATGCCTTACCCTTTTTAGCAACAACCAAAACTAAACAATAATATTTTGTAATAATCTAACAATTACTGCAAAATAAAGATTCAACCCCTTCTTAAACCTAATTAGATGTTGAAGAACCAATTATAAACCTTTATAATGATAATAAGGATGATTGTTTCAGAATTCTCTCTCCTCTTTAACATCTATCATCATAAAAAAAAAGGGAAAAATGATGACTTCTTATCATTACTCATGAAAATTTGCATGAGAATCTAAACTATTCATTCACAAGTAGAAAAGCTCGCCCCCTCTAGACTTTCCACTAATAAAATAGGTTGTTCAATCATAAGCACTATATTCCTAAGAATTTGGACTATTCACTTGAATTCTTTAATCATAAAACAAATTATGGAATCATAAGATGGACTATTCAATGATAGGTGGACAAAATTGTTCAATCACAGACATACTATTCCATTATAAAAGTCCATTCCAAGATTTTATAAAAGCAGCAGAGTAACTTCTTAAAAGGGCAAAACAAATCTTTAGAAAATTCTCTCAAATAGTTCAAGTGTTGAACAAATACTTGAAGAACAAATATTTTGTCTCATTCTTTCTTATAACCTAAAAAACCTCTTTCTTGTAACCTTAAAAATCCCCAAAATATCTCTACTTGTATCCTTATAAATTCCACCTATACCTTTACAAATTTTTTACAAATTTATGTACAAGTTTATTGCATTTGTATTTGCATTTGCATCTTGCATCTGCATCCCATCTCCTTGGACCCTCTACTTACAAAGCAGGTTATTTGATCATAAGCACTTTAATCATAAGAATTTGGATTATTCACTCACAAGTAAGATTAACTCAATCCATAAGGAAGGGCTTAAAATCCATTCTTTTTAAATCCTTCATTTAAATCTTTTTTGCTATAAAATAAACTATTATTTTCATTTATATGTTCTTTAGTCTTTCACTTTTAGTTGATATCACTATTTTGCAATAAAAGGTAGATTAAATTGGCACTAAAAGGGTAATACTTTATTTGCCAAGACAAAATACTTTTGATGCTTAAGTAGCAAACTCTCACTGGAGGACTTAGCTTGAATTATATATTATATGCATTATTCTTTTATTATTTTAAAATTTTCTTTTTTATATATATTTATTTAAATTTCTTGTCAAGGCCTTAATTTAAAGCTAATTTTTTAGAGATAAAAAAAACTTAGAGTTTTAACATTCTTAAGATTACTTTACATTGGTTTTATTAAACAATATATAATTATATTATTGTTAAATTATTTGTAATGATAAAATATTTAAATTTCATTTCAACACCCAATATATTATTGTTATATTTCATGTTAATTGAATTCATATTAGCATTTTTTATTTGTGAAAAAAATATTATAAACTCACGTTGTGCAGGTATATATATATATATTAGAGCAGTAATCATAAATAATTATTCTAAGTTTTATTTTTCAAATTCTTAAATTATTTATATTTATATTTTCACTTTACAGTACTTTTATATTCTTTATAAGTTGTGTATTTATTTTTTATTTTGTTTGGTTTAAGACCTAATATCTCAATGAAAGCTTATAAGCCCATAATCATGCAAGATTCTTTGTCCTTTTTTTTTTTAACTTGTCTCTAAGTATTAATTTAATGGCTACATATAAGAAAAAATCCATAGTTTTAACCAAAATCTAACTTTTCTATCCAAGTTTTAAGCCTTTTATATTTTACATAGGAATATAGTATCTTGGTCTAAAATTAAAGTTGCTCCCTTAGTCAAATGATATCTCTTTGAATAACAAAATGGTGATTAAAGTCACTATTTGGCTATTAATGGGAAAACTAATTTATTAGTAAGAAGTAATAAAAAAGTAAAGATTGTTAGAGGTATCATCTTGATTCTAAAGTCATCATTATTACCACCAATCAACCCACCTCGACTTAAAGGAGTAGATGATGGGAAATAAAAGGTCTTATACACGGATACGATTTTAAGTTAAGTGGGTAAAGGTGGTGCAAATAAGGAAGGGGATGGATTTAAAGTGATGAAGGGTGAAGATTTAATGTTAAATGATAAGTTCAATATGGGAATCTCTAATTACCCTAATATTTTTTTTTAGTGGCAAAAAAATGAGAGCTTCGAGATTTATAGAGAACACACTTAAATTGTTAAGTTGTTAAAAAAGCACTTGAGTAACCTTTTCCTACTACAACACTTTAGCTAAATATGGTGTCTTTGAGGTAAGCTAAGTCTTATCAACCTTTGTAATGATTTCTACTCAATAACATTTAAGCATTTAGAGAATTATTATTGTGTGCTTCATAAGAAATAATAGGTGACTGTTAAGCATTATCTAATAGTAAAAAAGTGAGTTCCTAATTTTAATCCTAACTATACTAATATTAAAAATGTGGGTATATGGATAAAGATACTACATCTACCAATTAAGTGCTATAAATTGAAGGTCCTGTAGGGAATAAAGAACAAATTGGGTTAGATTGTTAAGGTTGATTTAATGATAAAAGTGGTAGCTAAAGCTAAATTTGCTAAGATAAGTATCAAAATAAGCTTGAACTAATTTCTTTTAGTAAGATGCATGGTAAGTAGTCGCTTTTACCAGATCAACAATGAAGGAATTCATTATGTATGTTTTGGTTGTGGACATTATGGTTATAATGCAAAGACATGTCTAACTAAGAAAATTGTTGTCTTCCAAGTAGTTGAAGGAGTTATCCCTTTTGAAAAAGGCTCATTAGAAGGAATAATTTTGTGAAATCAAGGAAGATCATTAAGGTTATGAGGGTACAAAATGATAGTAATGTACTTGTAGCCTACCTAAGTAATAAGGATAGTGGAAAGGTAAGTAGGTCAAGTTTGAAAGATCTTATTAAGTATAATTGAGATAGAATAAAGAGAGCAAATCTCTTAAGTTATAGGAAAGGCTTTAATGTAAGCTTACATATAGGCACTAATGCAAGTTTTGATATGGTTCAGGTTTAGATTAAAAGAGTTAAAATTGATGAGAGTAATAAAGATGAATGGGTAGTTATAGGTGGCCTATGCATTCTAATAACTCTAAATGCATGAAATTAAAAGAAGATGGTCCACTAATTTCTCCTTTATAGCCATAATACTTAAAAGTTTGTATGAAAGTCGAGGATTTTATCCATGTAATATCATAATTGCCTTAAAAAGTGAGGGAGACTCCAATAGTGGTAGATGTTAGCCTTCCTTACAAGTGAGAGGGGTTTAAGTGGTTGGATGACTTATTTTTAATTTATGAATTTAATAATTTAGAATTGTAGTAGTGTTGTCAGTGATGCATTTTTACAATTAGCTAAGTTATATGTCCAACTTCATGATCCAAGTATTATGATTTCGATAGAGTTAAGATCTTAAGGTTTAAGGCTAATTAAGTTGGCCAAACTCTAGGGTTCTCTAATTATACAAAGGAGGAGATAATTAGACTTAGAAGGAAAATTTAGGTGTTATTGAGAAATTAGATGGTAAAGGTTTCTATCATTAAGTAAGATTTTTGGTTTTTGGATTTATAGATAAGTTTGCCTAAAAATTTGTCATGAGTTTTCATGGTAGTATTTGTTAATCTTAAGCATATAAAGAAAAAGAGTTTTTTTTGGTCAAATGAGACTACTGTAATATATTATCTTGAAGTCTTAACTCTTGATAAAAATTTTTAACTTTATTAGGTCCTTTAACAAAAAAAAAATTAAGGAATTTAATTCTTAAGTGACTTGTTAGGTCCCTTTTGCTAATTGGATTAATAAGTTGGCTTTAATGGATTAGGGCTCTATAAGGCTTAAATTCATATAGGTTTAAGGGCTTAGTCCCATTACATGTATTAAATATTGGTTAAATTGACCCTTATATAGTATTCATTAGCAACACAATTAGTCAAAGGCCCACGTTGCTTATTTATTGAGGCTTTAACCTAATCACAACTCATTCACAATATGTTGCTTATTTAGTTAGATTAAAGTAAGAAGTTAAAGTCACTCATAAGACTTTTTTTACTTTTAAGGTACATGGTTATTACACTATAGGTTATGACAAATAGTGCATAAGAATTGGAACAAGGAAGTGTTATTTCAACATACTTTATGCAACTTAACTCTCAATTAACAAATTGAAATAAGCTTGTCATTAGAAAATAGACATATATATATATATAGAAAAAATAAAAAAGAGGTTGTTGGCTTGGATATAAGGTTGTCAAGCTAGGTTGGTAAATGGGTTTCATCATAGGCCATTAAAACTTGAACAAAAAATTCTTAAAGAACTTAATGATATTTTGAAATAGGATGAGTTATTTTGGTTTAAAAAGTCTTAAGTAAAACGGATTGTTGAAGAGGATTACAATATAAAATACTATTATACCTCCATGTTAGTTTAAAGAAGGAGAAACAAAATTATAAGCCTTAAAATCAAGGAGGGTTACCAAGAATCAAACATTAAGACTTTGAAATAAATGATTGGTTCTTTCTTTTAGAATTTATGTATCAATGAATCATCTTCCTTTTAAGAAGTCATGTCCCAAGAAATATTTAGGATATAAGAAGATTACTTTAACATATTTTCAAATCATAATAAGTTTTTTCATTGTAGTTAGAGAAAATTAAATAGCATATTCTTAAATTACAATAAAATTTTTTAACTGCAGTAATAGAATCATCGACTTAAAGTTTGTTTAATAGTAAAGTATTCACAAAAGAGTCAAAGAGTTTAAAGTTTACTATTTAATGACATATTTATGGCTTATCCATTTTATCATAAGAATAAGAGATGTAAGAAGGTCACTGACTTTTATTTCATGCAAATTATTCAAAAAATTAAGGGTGGGTATCCATTTCCATTGACTTTTACAACTCTTTAAGAAGTAAAAATTTACAGTCATTAACTTATCTTTTAGCTCCTAAGTAATCAAAATATATGAACTAATGTTTTCAAAATTCAACTAATCATCACATTGAAAATTCAAAAGTTCAAAGTTTATTTGGTTTAATTAGTTAAATCAAAACTAGTTAAACTAATATTTAAAAAATATATATATATATAATCATTTTGCATTTAAAAAAACTATTAAAAGAGAAAAAAGAATTTAGAATAAAGTTATTGAGTAAGAAATGGACATTGGTGACATTCCTTAACTTTCATTATAAGAGACTAATCTCCTTTAAAGAATTAATAATAAAATCAAGCTTATGAATTATGGGGTTGGACCTCCACCTTTAGTGATTCATTTGGGTAACACTAAGTTTTATGGGAATTATAGGAAAGATGGTACTTGTAGGATTTTTTATAGAGATATGGTATTAATTAAGTAGCTCAAAAGTGAGGAACAATATGACAATGAATGTTAAAAGGGAGCTAAAGACAATAATGTAGTGCTTGACAATGAAATTGATGTAGGGACTATCAAATGCCCTAATGTGCCTTTATTAATGGTAAAGAAGTCAGAGCTTCACAACTTATGATGTGAGTCTTTAATTATTAAGCTATTTGGGAAAAGACTTAGTTACAACTTTTTATTTTGTCATCTAAGCTAGATATGGTTCTTGCAAAAACATTTAAACCTTATTAATCATGGTAATGACTACTACTTAGCTAAGTTCAATTATAGGGAGGACTATTACTTGATGTTATATTGTGATCTATGAGTGCTTATTAAACATTACCTTACTTTAATAAGTTTAGTTTTAAATTTTAACCCGAACAAAGTAGCCATTAAAATTGTGGCAATTTAGGTTGGATTTATGTATCTCTTAATTGAATATTATAAGCCAAAGTTGTTATACAAACTTAAGAATTGTTTGGGAAAACTATTAAGATTGATATTATCATTATAAAAGCGTTAAGAGTGAATGATGCTAAAGAATGTGCGAAGGTAGACTTATGAAGGCCTTCAGTGATACAATGCATTATTGGTGGTGATGTCTATCATATCAAATATAAAGGTATTTATTTAATATGTTTCTAGTATGGTTAATACAATTGTATAGAAGAGGAGTGTCAAATGGAGAATAAGGCAACTAGAGGCTATGTTTTAAAGGGAAATAAAAGTGTAATGTTAGATTTTGGGAGATAATTGGTAGAGGAGAATGTCACATTTGATCCTTAAATGATTACTAGGAAAGTGTTTAAGAAAAAAGCCAAATTATGCAAATGCACAAAATCATGCTGGGAGAAACGATTATAAAAGGGGCATTGTTAAGGAACATATCACACTTTGAGATATTTTAGGAGCAAAGTGATAATCATGGGATAAGACCCATATTGAATGATAAAGTTTCTTTCTTGGTTAAGACTCATATTAAATCAACAAATATTGCTGTTAGGAGGACTATACAAAATTCAGTAAATAATCAAGGTAATAAGCACTTAAAAAATATTCTTCTTGAGGTTAGACTTACCAAACCTATAATGAGGGAAATTGACTTGTGATTTCTAAGATAGTGGAGAAAAGATATTTACTACATTAGGTTAGTGCTCCATGGATAACCTATAGGCTTAGAGTGCACTAATCTTTATCTTTGACTTAAACATAATAATTATGATTTATTTATTCTTTATAAGTTTAATATGAATTCGGTTAATGCGAAGGCTGGGTTGCTTAATACTAAATTTAGATTAACACTCAAGAGAAAGTTTTGTTTCTCAAAGACTTTCTCAACTCATAGGTTATGTTTATGGCATAGAAACAAACATTGTCATAGAGGAGCTTAGTGCAACTTGTTATGTAATGTGTAGGACCCCTATAGTGGTGTATAAGGTAGGTGTGATGAGTACTAGATCATAACAATTACTAATACTTAAAGCTCTCCACTCACTTTAGGTGCATTTCCATCACTGATATCTTTTATTTATGAATTTACTGTTTAAAACTATTATAATGCAACTAGTGAAAAGTGTTTTTTGAAAGTGTTTAAGAACATTTCTTCGACTTCATGACCCAAGCATCATTATGTTAATGGAAACAAGGATTAGTGGTGTTAAAATGGATGAAGTTTGTAAGGCAATTAGGTTTGTAAGTGTAAAACGTGTTAAAGCTCAAGGGTTTATAGGATGATTTAGAGGCATTTGTTCCATTGTGATGAAGTTATGCTTAGTGGTAGATGATTTTAACTTTGTAAGCTCTTCGAAGGAAAATAAACAAGGCGACCTAGATCCCAAGGTGATGAGATAGGATCCTTTTATAGGTTGGAACCATAACTTGGTGTTTGTTAACTTAAGTTTTAGAGGACCCAAATTTATGTGGTCAAAGGATAACTTATAACTTGAATTATATGTAAACTTGGCAGAGCCTTATGTAATAATCAATTGCAGTTTCAATAATTAAAGGTTATAATTTGTTACTTTTGTAGGATGCAATTAGATTATAATTTGTTACTTATTTAATTGAATAAAAGGTTAAGTTATTACTTATATTTTTAATAGTTTAAGTTTTAAGGACTTGGCTCTTACATTATGGTTTTTAAAATCCAATAGTTAAAAATTGACAATAATAGGTGAGCTTTTTGAAAATGTCAAATCTTCTCACCTTATAATTACGTAAATGGAATAAGATGGTTTTTGGTAATGTCTTCCTCTGTAAAAAATAACTTTTGGCATGAATTCAAGGGTATTAGGTCAAGTTAGCTCGTGAATTTAATGTGGGACCGAAATAGTTTAAACAAAAACTTATAGAAGAATTACAGAATGTGCTTAAATAAGAAATTATGTTGTATCAAAAATAAAAAAACTAACGAGATTCTTAGGGGAGATAAGAATACATGACATTTTCACACTTAACTCTTATTAGGCACCATACAAATAAAATTGTGACACTTAAAAGGATTGATGATCAGTGGGAGTAGGATAAAGATGTATTGTAGGAGAAGGCATGTTGTTTCCTTCAATAATTATATATAAAGGAGGCCTTGTAGGCACGAGATTCTTTATTGAAAGATCATTTGGGTAATGAAATTTGAGCAATTAAAGATGTAAGCTATATAAGTTAATCATGATGAGATTACATAGACACTTTTTGGTATAAGGTCATATAAAACTCCGAGAATTTATAGTTATCATGTTATTGGGGGGTCTTTAGTCAATTTTGTGAAGGAAGCTTTTCAACATGCTTCATTATTAGGAAAAGTGATTGATACTTAATTTGTACCTATTTTAAATGCTAAGTTACTAAAAAGATTAACAAATTTTAAATCCATCAATTTGTGTAATGTATATTATAAAACTATTACTAAAGTTATTGTTCCAAGTTTACAACTACTTTTGCTTGGATGAATAGTAATTCCTAAGACTAGTTTTGTACTAAGTCGACAAATTACACATATTATGGATGTTTTGCAAAAGTAATTCACACTTTAAAAGACTTACATAAAGAGAAAGATGAAATGATCCTGAAGCTAGATTTGGAGAAGGCGTATGTAAGCCTAATTGGGAGTTTATTATGAGAAATACTCTTATAGAGTTTATACTACCTAGTAACTTAGTAACAATTATTATAAAATGTATTATTTCACCAAGATGTTTATTTTATAAAATTACAATTGTATTGAACCTTTTAAATCCTTTGTCTTTATGTTTATTGATACTTTGCATGAAAAGCCTTTTACATCTTATAGAGCAAATGGTTAATGAGGACATATAAAGGCTAGTTTTTACTTTTCAAAAGAGCCTTACTTTATCCATTGATATGGTGCTTTTTGCTAATGCATCATTAAAACATATTAAAATAATTAAGCATTGCTGGAACATATTTTTTGAAAGCTAAGGGTAGAAAGTAAGCTTGCTTAAATCTAACAATTTTGTTTCAAACAATATGCCACTAGTTATAACTAATAAAATTAATAATGAAGTTGAAATTAAGTTAACTAATTACTTAGGGAAGTATTTACAAATACTTGTTCTTCACAAAATAGTTATTATGGTTACATATAAGAATATATTAGATAAAATCCAATCAAATTTAGCTAGATGGAAAGAAAAATAATTATCTTTTACTAATAAGTAGTGTTGTAATTGCAACTTATATGATGTATATAGTGATTATTTTGATTATAATCTATGATAGAATTTATTAATATCATTAAAAATTTTTTATGAGGAGATCTTAAGGAAAGTGCATATGATCAAGTGGGATATTATTTACCAATCCAATGATAATGAGAGTCTAAACTTAATAAAAATATGAAAAACAAACTATTTGAATATGAGTAAATTAGGTTGGGGACTTTTACAAGAACTTTAAAGTTCATGGGCTAGGGTAATTTAAGGTAAGTATTACTCAGTGGAAAACTAAAGGGTTGCAATTAAGTATAAATGAATAGTTTCTTATATTTTGAAGGGGTTGATTTGATTGAAATCTTAGTTTAACTTGGGATTGCAATAGAAGGTTGGTAACAATTAAATGACCAATTTTTAGATTAATAAGTGGCTTCCATTTAGTTGTTGTCCGATCATACAATTACAAACATTTTTATTGAAAAAAGATTAGTTAACGTTACTAATTATTGAACTTTTTTACAAGGTTGGAATTGGGAAGCTTTACATGGAAAGTTATTTATTCATTATTGGATATTTTAATTATTTACAAGATGGTTAGTAATACTTAATTATATACTAAATTTTATTTTAGACTTAATTATACATTAAATTTAAATAGAAACTTATGCAATGTACTTTGATTTAAGTTTGTCCTATATTTAATACTTAATTATATATTAAATTTAGTTTAATAACTAAATTATAAGTTAAATAAAATTTATAAATTTATTTTAAATTTAAATATAATTAAGAACTTAATTATAAGCTGATAAATTTTATATGTAAAATTATAATTTATAATATTTTAAAGTCAAAATAGATTTAACTATGAATCAGGTCAATTTTCTTTTTTGATTTTCTAATTTGTTCTCTCGATTCAACTAGGTTTTGATCCATTTTTAGTTAATTTTGACTTAATTTAATTTACAGGGATCAGTTGAATAAATAATCGAATTGATTTACTATTACTAACCGGTCCCCTTCAATTTTATGGATTAATTAGGAGGTTAGTTGAATTTTCCAGTAAAATACGCAATAATTAATATATATTTTTTTATTTTTATAAATTTAATATTATTTTTCAGAGTTATAATTATTTCATTTAATTTTTAAAAACACTGATATAAGACAATCATTAGTATTGAGAAAAAAAAAAAAAAGTCAAAAAGCATTTTTCAAAAAGTACAAAATATTGGATCTTTTGGTCCTTGTGGGGGTTAGATCCGAAGAGCTCGGTGAGGCTTCTGGTTTATCTTCTGAAAGACGAAGACAGACAGGAAGAAAGAAAGAAAGAAAGAAATTCAAAAAGCCAGACGGCAAAAATGGCGGCCTTTATCGATCTTGAGGATTCCCCTATGTTCGAGAGAGAGGTATCCATAAAATACTCACTACTATCAATTTTTTCATCATCTAGATATGTTAGTTAGTTTATTTATAACCACTGGTAAGTAAATCAGGTTGTTTCTGAAGAGTTTGAGGGCTAAATGCGCTCAGCTTTCGGGTCTTCATTACTAGATCGGCCGCTGTTTGGTTCTTTGCGGTACCCAATACGCTGCTGATCTTAGTTACGGACTGTGCTTTTTGTTTTTTTTAATCTTTTACTTAACGAGGAACTGAGAGATCGTTAAGAATTTAATAGGGAAGAAATCTCATGTTGTAAGCTCAGATAGTAAAATGAGAATCTTTTTTTTATGTTCCCTTGATCTTTGTTTTCGTTTTTTTTTTTTGTTTGTTGGTCTCTACCTTTGATATCTGAAGCAAAAAATTGTTTTTTTTTTATCTTTTTTCTTTTTGTAAGTTTAATTTTCTGTTACTTGGACTTTGACAGCTATTTGCTCGAGAGAATATAGCTAATGAGCTGAAAGATCGCTGCCAAAGATTATATGGAGGGTGTAAGAGATTTTTGTAAGTTACTTTCTTCTTTTCTGTTTTTTTTTTTCTTCTTTTTCATAACTATATGGCTTCCTGTTTGCGGGTTAGGCTCGTCCATTGTGACCCAAATGCCATAGGTTAGAGCCTCTTTCCAAAATGTAAGTGCAAAGGCTGCCTATGAGAGATGATCTTTGCCCAATCCTTGGAAGGCTCCTCGCTTTGTGCATTGAAATGTACCATTGCTGTAAAAACCAATCAGATGTGGTCTTTGACTGGGTTATTCCAGTTACACCACAAGTTTTATCATGTCATAAAATCAGTCTTATATAAACTGGTCTTTCAACTGGCCAGTAAACCAGTTGGCATGGTTTCTGCTTAGCTTTTTGCACAGGTTCATGGTTATCTATGTGATGTAGGAATGGAAGCTTGAGCCCAAAACCCCAGACTTTACTTCCAAAAGCACTTTCCATCTAACCACACCAATCTGATGTTGTACTCTACTGGTGCTTTTTTTATTTATAATGTGTACCAAGAGTATTGTTAGGAGAGGGAGAGGAAGACCTAGGTCAATTTGGGAATCTTTAGTTGAGAAGGATTTAAAACAATTAGATTTCATACTTAATGTAGTGCATAATACATTGGAATAGCGAGAAAAAATTTACGTATCTGACTTCAATTAAATTTGAGATTAAGATTTTGTTACTATTGTTTACCAATAGTATATTTCAACACTTATAAGGAACAACAATATAATTTGATTTTTAAAAAGCACTTACCATCAAATTACAACAATTCTCTATACTCCATTGGTCATTGCTTTATGCATAATGTGTTAAAGAGAATATATATTGACAGCCTTTGGACCACAAATGTAAATGAGTTATCAAGTTACAATTGAAATGGGTAGTATATTTTGTCATAATGCCTATGAGTTACCACAAAATAGGTCTTTATAACAAAAATGATTGAAACCTTTTGGTTTCTTATATTTGTCAATTTTCTATGTTAAATAAGGTTTCTTTTGCAAATCACTTGGTGCTCTTCTTACTCTTTTACTGGTGTTAAGAAATATTTCATTCAGGTGGAATATGTGCATCATGCTTATGTTCTTATCTCCATAACTTGTTTGCCCCTCTCCGCTTTTTGCTTCTTGTTGGTTTTTCCAATCAGCATGTAGGATGCTTTGTGTTGTTAGCCTATCGCATGAATGTGGAAACATTTGGAGTTGGGCTCATGGAGATTTTTGTTTGTGTATACCTATATTTTGTTCAACTCTTTTTGTTCCTTTTATTGTGAATGATCTTCTAGCTTAAGTATATTTCCCATACCATACTGATGCTTAAAAAGGAAGATAGCATTTTAAGTCATGCACATTTCAATATTCTTCCCTTTCTTTTTCACTTGCATAGCAGTTAGCATAATACTTTTCTTTCTAATGACTGATATGCAAAGGTTTGAAATTTTAGAAAGGAAGCTGCTAATTTTTTGTTTGATTTTACAGGGCAGCTCTCGGAGAAGGTTACTATGCTGATACCACTTTTGCAGATTCTTTGGAAGCATTTGGTGGTGGACAGGATGATCCTGTGAGTGTATCAATTGGAGGTTGGTAGGACATGCTTTTTGCATAACTGTGAAAGGCCAATAGTTGCCCCCTCTCCCTCCCTTGTTCTTTGTCCCTCTTTCTCTCTCCTTCGCCTCCTGGCCCCCTGCCACACATGCAACAATTATACACAAACACAGATAAGCACATGCATGCATTCCTTATTGCAAACTCACTCTAACAAATTAGTTTCTTCTCTACGAGGGAAGAGAGAGAGAGAGAGAATAGAAATTTGAAATCTAGAATCCTGGATGTTGGATATATTTCAACTAGATGAGAATGATTACTAGGAAGGCTCCCTTGATTTGCATGGAAATTAGAAAGGTATTTTGTCGCATTGAAACAATCGGCACCATTTGATTCTTTTGATGGTGACAAAAATTGTACCAAATGGAAAGGTCAATTCATTGATACAAAGAGGTTAATAACTGCAGCCATGGATCCTTCGCTTTGTGTCAATGATTGTTCAGAACCTGATTGAATAATCATCTTTCCTGCAGTGAGCAGAATGAAAAATGAAGATCCTTCCAACTGCTGATGTATTATATCAAACAGTTGGGCAAGATCAAACAGCCACATGACATCTTGTTTCCCAATGCTTATAGGAGGCAAAATTTGTTTACATTGACTTCAAATTGGAATGTTGAATGTTATGAACTTTGAGTATAGTTCAGCTTGTTGGAATTTTGGCATCCTCTTTCCTAATCATGCACTGAACTTAAGCTTCTCTTTCCTAATCATGAACTGAACTTAAGCTCCAAATGCTTAAACTTAACACCCTATCAAATAAGCATGAGGATATGTTTTGTTGAGTTATGATTCTTTTCTTACTTATTGGTTCCCTTAAATCAGGCCCAGTCATGTTGAAGTTCGTCAATGCATTTCGTGAACTTGCTACCTATAAAGAGCTTCTTCTTTCCCAAGTGAGTGCTCTAATTAGCATCTACTGGAAAGATTTTTGCTGATGGTATTAGATCGTGTGAATCATACTTCTCATTTTAACTATTTCTACATAAGAAATGCACAAATGCCTTTTTAATTGCTTGCATGTTGCATCATTCAGACATGGAACTGGTTTTATCATAATCTGTTGCATTTCATTTTTTTGATGGCAAATTTGACCAGGACATTATATTCTTTTGCTTGAAGTTGCTCTTTTCTCATTTTGTAATTGTATTAGCTGGTGCTCAAGGCCCTAGATCTATGTATTGCCTTGAGAGAGCACTGTTAAATTTTTGCCGATACCTCATATAATTAAATTATGAAGTTAGATGCATAATCAAGAAGAGCTAAATAGGTTTTCCTGTATGTGTACATCTATCAAGTTTCCTATTGGAGCTTGAGATATATTAGTACTATGGTGGACAGAATTGTAGATTTATTTATGTTTGATTGTTGGTTATTTGTTCAGTCATGAGTACTTTATTGTAACACTAAGTCCAGTTCTGGATTCAAAACATTGAAAACAGCATCAAGTCCTTGGCCAACATTGATGCTAACTAAAATAAACAACACTTTGTTTCCTTTTTAAAGTTTGATTGTGAATCTTAAGGATCTCTTGATAATTAATATTCTGGTTTAATAACCTCTCATGCGGCTGGAAACAGTCTTGTTAATCTCTTTGTGTTTGAATTGTTTCCTGCATGACCAGTGACAATTCATTTGTTACAGATAGAGCATGTGTTAGTTGATCGGCTGAAATACTTTATGGATGTTGATCTACAAGAAGCTAAGGTACTTGCAATTTCTAACTAGGTTTTATATTGTTGCATCAGTCTTTGACAATTTTACTATTTGTAACTCCTGATACCACTGTAAAGTGTCCAATGCAGCAAAAATAAATAAAAGTATAAATACAATATTGGAAAGGAATAAGCAAAGTAATATAAATAGGGGATTATGTTTCCTTGCTTTTTGATGGTATGCTATGTTTAAATAAAGAAAAAAAAAATGTAGCTTAGATGTCAATGTATACATGTTCTTTCTCCTTCTTTCTTGGGCTAATACTATAAACAAATATTTGCTTTTCCTACAGGAGTCTCGTAGACGATTTGACAAAGCCAATCATGCTTATAATCAGGTATGTTGGTTCACATTGAAAAATTTCTTCATTGTCTTGCAATTGATTTTTATGTCACACATGTGCACACAAATATATTCGTGTGTATATAGGTATGAAGATGCCTTAATTATGAAATTGAAATTTGGATTGCATTATATTGTTAGAATTTTCTCAAGGGAGCTCTTATGCACATAAATTTAACCATATTTCCAATCTATCAAATATCTAAGTCATATCAAATTGGCAAAAGATTGAAAGAAGCCCATGTTTCAATGAAAATATCTAATGGGGATGCAAAGGAAGAACTTGCTGTAGATCGAGAAATGTATCAAAAATTAGTTGGGAAACTCATCTATTTGGCTCATACTAGGCCTGATATTGCCTATTCAGTAAGTGTGATTAGTCAATTTATGCATGACTCAAAAGAATCACACTTACAAGCCGTCAATCGAGTGTTACATTATTTAAAAGGAAGTCCCGGAAAAGGAGTCCTATTCAGAAGAAATCAAAAACCAGTGCTGCAAGCTTATACCGATGCTGACTATGTAGGATCCATGGTGGATAGAAGGTCAACATCTGATTATTGCACTTTTCTTGGTGGAAGTTTAGTGACTTGGTGGAGTAAAAAACATAATGTAGTTGCAAGATCAAGTGCTGAATCAGAATTTTGAGCAATGGCCCAAGGAATATGTGAGCTATTATGGTTTAAAATCATCCTAGAAGACTTGAAAATCAAGTGGGAGGGTCCTATGAAGTTGTATTGTGACAATAAATCAACAATTAATATCGCTCATAATCCCGTACAGCATGATAGGACGAAACATATTGAAATTGACAGGTATTTCATCAAAGAAAAGATAGAAGAGGGGTTGATCTGCATGTCCTACATACCTTCCGGAGATTAATTAGCTGATGTGCTAACCAAAGGACTTAATGGTGGAATCTTTCATAAAATAATCTTCAAGTTGGGAATGGAAGACATCTATTTCTCAGTTTGAGGGGAGGGTTGAATTATCTTGATTTTTATGATCTGATTATTGGGAATATTTAATCCTAATTTTTTGATCCTAATTATTAAGAAATAATTATAAATGATTAGTTACAAAATGATTTATCAGTATCTGTGGAATTATGATTTATCAGTATCCCTTAATTTGTGGGACTATAATTATATTTTACAAATTTATTTTTTTCCTAATTAGTATTCGTAGAAATTCTATAAATAGTTTTGTAATTCTAGTACAAAAACATCAAGAGTTATCACAATTATTTTCTCTAAATTCTTCAGAAATAATTTAAATGCATATTTCCTTCATGACCCCAAACATTAGACATCGTAATATAATCTGTTGGTTGTTCATCCTCCTAAAGCCCAACAAATAAATCAACAGTGTCTCTAAAGTTGTGGGAATGGCCCATTGTCTGCTGACTCATTTAGGCAGCCTGTTCGACATGCTCTAAGAAACTGAGTCTTGCTGAAAATGATGGTCATGACTCTTAACAACTATAATATCACATAAACATATACATTGACCAGAGAGTTTCTTTGTGGCCCTGCACTTTTGGTGTATTGTTGGTGAGAATAATCCTTTCATAGATGCTAGAAATGCATTCAATTGGTCAAGCTTTCATGTGAAGTAGTGACTTACATTTCAAACCAGAGTTGATTGTTCAGGGGACTATTTGTGGAGACCTGGCAACGTTGCAATTTCATTATCTCCATTAGTGTATACTTCCACTAGCTTTAGCATTTTTCTAACAAATCAAGCAGCATTCTTACGGCATGAGAATTTGTTCAGCAAGCCATACAAGCAGCACCTACTTGTCTGCACTTTTCTCCACTGTAAAGTCATTATTTAATGTTGAATGATTCACTTCTGGATGCTGAATTGTTTAGGCTTGCATGTGAGTGGAATATGTTTTCTTATCAAAGGTGCTGTTGTTTTCCCATTCATATTTGCTTAGAAGCTTTGAATGTTAATCATTAATTCTCTCCATCTTCAGTCACGTGAAAAGTTTGTGTCTTTGAAGAAAAATACTCGTGGAGACATCATTGAAGAATTAGAAGAGGTATATACTCTGCTGTGCACAGCATTGAATTTTGTTTTCTTTTCATTTTCTGATCTAAAGGAAATTTTCTAGTCAAGTAATACTGTCATCATAAGCTACAATACTGAATTTGTATATGAAATTTTGTTGCTCATATGTAGTTATGTTACAGTACCTGTTGAGGTTGTTAAATTATTGTTCAAAGCCTTGTTTTTTGCCCCAAAATATTTTTGTCTCATGTACTTCATATGCCCACTGGATATGGAGCTCAAGTAGTGTTTTTTTGCTTATTTTCTGAAATCATTTCTTTTAGTTCTCTGGTCTTTTTGTTTCTTTTTCTAGGAACAGCTTGTACATTGTCACAGCTCAAAACAACATCAGGAATATTTCAGTTTCAGGTAGTAGGGTAAAATTGGGGTAACTACATCTGAATTTATGCTAAATGATATTTCTATGGGGCAGCATGGACCTATACTTGATGATAACATTTTTAAGTTTTTTTTTTCTTTTTTTTTAAAAATTTTATTTTATGGTATTTTATATCTATAGCTAGCTCAGTTGATTAAGTCCTTTTCTTTTCTGGACTATTCTTGAGTGGCATTAAGTTGCCATCTGTTTAATGATACATTTCTAAAGAAATTATGCTCCCTTATAAACTGCGATGGATTGATAAGATAGGTATAATTGCCATTAAAGGTTGATTTTGAATTGTTGGCAATTCTTTTGTTTTTGTTTTTCCTTTTGTTTTGGGCCTGGGTTTCTGAAAAACCTTGTATGTTGTTCCAATGCATTCTTCTGTAGAATATAACAAGAAGTGTATATTTCTAACATGGTGTTTGTTGGCATATAATGAGCACACTGTATTTTTCACAGGATCTGCGTAACTCAAAGTCAACATTTGAGAGAAGCCGCTTCAATCTAGTGCGTTTATATTTTTTGAATTCTCTTTAGAGGTCCCTTTAATCTTTTCTTCTAAGGATCTTTTCTCTTTGACCTCAAGGACCTCAGGTAAGTGCCCTCATGAATATTGAAGTGAAAAAGAAGTATGAGTTCTTGGAATCCATTAGTGCAATCATGGATGCACATCTGAGATATTTTAAGCTGGTATGATTTAGAATTAATTTTGCGTTCTTGGTTTGATTTTCTCGCTTGCTTTTGCAGCTAAATCAAATTTCTTTCTTTTTGATTTAGGGGTATGATTTGTTTAGCCAAATGGAGCCATTTATTCATCAGGTGAAAGTAAAACACTGTCTAAATTTTGATTTAATTGGTGTAATGTACTGGATGTGGGATGAGCAAAAGATATTGACATATCTTGCTTCTACAATGGGCATAATCAATAGGATGGGTAAAGTGGCATTGGAATGGTTTACATGAAGGGAATGCTTGACAATCAACTTAAATATGATTGCGTCTTTATACTTTCCTTAGTGACTTAGTTTCCATCTGGCTGTGTGGGCTTAGAGTGCATGCTAAGTATCATGGTGGATCTGAAAAACTTTGCTGGCATATTAGAGGCAGGATTTAGCCTCCATTGCTAGGAACCAAAATTTTGCCTCCAATAATTTCACCCTGCCTGAACTAGACTTTACCTGTGTTGTCCCATTAATTCCTCTATTTGGAAGTGCCCCTTTTCTCTCACTGTTTTCTAATTTAAATAACTTTGGAATTTTCTTGCCTTTAAGAAATTTAGTATAATATCTGTTGCAGTTGCTAACTTATGCACAACAATCAAAAGAATTGGCTAATGCTGAAGAAGATAAACTTGCGAAAAGGATTCAGGAATTCAGGACGCAAGCTGAGCTGGACAGTATACGGGCTTCCTCTAACATAGAACCTCCTGTAAGCACAGATCGCATGCATATGGTTGGTATGGGCTCCTACAAAAACATAGAAGCAATTATGCTGTCCAGGGCAGATGGTGAGGTAATTAACTTGTTTGCATCCTTTCTTGATAATATCATCTTGCTTGTGTCTGTGGAGGTCGAATCTTGGCCCCTAAAAAGATAGTCTTAGTTATGTGGAGAACTTTCTACTTGTTCAAATTATGTTGACCACACAGATTCTGACATATCTGCTTTTTTAGACCTTATAAGATTTTTGGTATCTTCTTTTCTTCTCTCTCTCTCTCTCTCTCTCTCTCTCTCACACACACACACACACACACACACATGCGTGTGCTCGCGTGTGCATGCCCACGCACACGCACATGCGTGTGCATGCCCACGCACACGCACACGCACACGCACACCCACACACACACACATGCGTGCGCGCACGCATGCCCACGCACATGCACACCCACACACACACACACACACACTCATATATATTGGATCTTTTCCTCTATTGGTCTCCTTAGCTTTTTCGGCAACAAGTCTACAAAAATATTGTTGAGTTACAATACTTGTTTGTGTTGCTTAAGGAGATGAGGTGTTAACTTCTGAACAGTTTATTTCCTAGAGAAAAAACGGTCAATGAAAAAATGGAAATTCAGTTAGCAAATGCAGGTGCTAAGCAGAACATCATGGCCTAAATTGTGGGCACTAGTGAAAACATCATGGAATAAAGTACTCTAAAACAAGTCTCAGTGACATTTTAACAAAATATTGCCTGATGAATGATTGCTTTTGACTTTTTGATTTGACAACCAAGTTAATAGTTCTTCCCATAGGGACTAAATTGTGGGCAAAAAACAAAGCTTAGAGCCCAAAGTGTTTAAATTAGAAATGATTTCCTTAACTGTAACTAGTACCAAATCCTTTGTTTTAGTTTTATTTTTCCCATTTATTTGATGTCTAACTAAGGTTCAATACTCTTCTTGATTTATGGTGCAACATTGGATGCTCAACATGAATTTACTGTGGTGCATTCAACACTACAAGTTGCTGTTATATTTTTATTTTCAGTTTTATTTCATTACTGACTTCTTGTAACTTATCAACTTTCTTCATGATTTGTCCGATTTTTAGGTCCAAACTATCAAACGAGGGTATCTGCTAAAACATTCTTCAACTGTGAGGGGAGATTGGAAGAGAAGATTTTTTGTACTAGACAGTCAAGGGACTCTATATTACTACAGAAATAAGGGTACCAAACCTATGGTATGTGCTTTTGATCTTTTCTTAATAAGTTTGTACTATTTTAAGAAACAGGTGCATAATGTGGAAATGAAGAGTCCTGTCTTTTCCAGGGTTTTCAGCATCGTTTAACTGCATCAGCTGAACACAATAGCAGTGTATTTGCTAGATTTCGTTCAAGGCATAGCCGGGTATCTTCACTCGGTGAAGGAAGTTTAGACTGCTGTATGGTTGACCTTCAAACTTCAACAATAAAAATGGACGCGGAGGATATGGATTTGCGACTGTGTTTCAGAATAATTTCCCCATCGAAAACTTACACATTGCAGGTGATTTACCTCATTTAGAAACATGTTTTTTGCATACTTGCACCTTTTGTACACATGCATATGTATTCTGATCATCTGGGTCATAGCTGGCTCTAAAATTCTAGAAGCATAAAGGAAACAGATAATGAATTTGCATTTTTGCATGAAGGGTTTTGAATGGTTAATGTATTGATGTATAAGGATTTGCTTGCTTCTAAAAGCTTTTCAAATTGACAAACTGGCATTTTCCATTTTTTGAACATTAGTTTTTAAGAATAGTGTATAAAGAGACTTTGTCCCATCTGACTTTGTTAGGCTGAAGATGGAGCAGATAGAATTGACTGGGTAAACAAAATCACTGGAGTTATTGCTTCTCTCTTGAACTCTCATTTCCTGCAAGAGGTTAGTATGTACAATCCCAAATGTTCATATACAGATTAAAACTTGCAAACTGTTTACTTTTGGCTTACACATATCGATGCTAATTCTTCAGCCACATTCAGCAGTGAGGTGTATGGCAATTAGTGAATCCACCGGTGGTGCATCTTCTGATGTTCAACAACTTGACAGTCATCAGTGTGAAGAAGATGACATAAAGATTAACCTAGCTGACAGTGTTTATAGCATTCTGAGAAAAATTCCTGGGAATGATCTTTGTGCTGAGTGCAGTGCCCCTGAACCAGATTGGGCATCTCTTAATCTTGGCATACTGTTGTGTATTGAATGCTCTGGTCTTCATCGGAATCTTGGTGTTCATATTTCAAAGGTTTGCCATCTTTTAGGCGTTTTTTTGAGACTATTCATGGACAGCTCTAGGTAAATTATTAACCACCCCAATTGCTAATGCATTCAGTTCCCATGTGTGATTCAGTCTGAGAGTATTAAGGTTGTTTTAGAACTATATGGTATTTTGCTGCGGGGGGAGGTATCAATACCTTGTTAACCTTCAGTAAAATCTCCACTTTATTCCTCTATTCACACAACACTTTAGCCCTGGTCAGTGCCTTCAGATTATGACTTCTATGGAATGTTAGTAAATTAGATTCGAGATGATACAGGCCAGGAAACTAAACTGACTAAAAATTAACACAGGAGAGTTTAAGTGGGCTGGAAATGGAAAACTTAAAGAGTGTTTGAGGAGCAGTCCATCTTCTTACATAGATCTTTGGAGGATCAAACTCTGGAAATTTTAGTGCTGGATGCACTCATTTCCTCACCATTGTTTACTGGAAATTCTGGGTACCAACTTGCCTCAAAATTGTTTGTTCAAGATTTGGCTTCTTGGCAACAAACTACTTGAGATACAAATCACCCAACCTGTAGTTTCTGTAGTGGATATTCAATTTTTGCAGGAAACTGATACGCATTGTTGTCAATGCTTAAAAATGCAAATGCTGTAGGCATCTTTCTTTTAATTTCAGCATGCAATCCATTTTGTAGCAGGATCGAAGTTGATGGTCATCTACAGCATTTTGACACCAATTTCTCAGATTGTTGAACTTCTCTGTGTACTTGTCAATCACCATCCAAACCTATCTCAATTGAAACAATTACTGATAAACCAGGTCCCCACAATCAATAGGAAGATAATTGTCCTGCAGTCTGACTCTTCCTGACAGTTATCTACAGCAATTTGACAGCAAACTCTCAGATTGTTGAACTTCTCCGTATACTTCTCAACCGTTACTGAGCCTTACCTCCATTGAGACAAATACTCATAAACCAGGTCTCCATAATTAATAGGATGATACTTGTCAGCAAGCTGATTTCGTTCCTTCCCAATGGCTGCATCCAACTAAATTAGGTCAAACATGTCATTTACCAATGCTGTGCCTTCACATACATGCTTTTCCTGTTACATTCATCATTGCATTCTGTACTTTCTAATCACCTGGGATTTTATTCAAAGTAATCTTCCATTGGTGATAGGCAATCGATGAGGGAATGAGATTGAGTTTTTTAGTGAATTCTGGGGCATCAATTTTGAGTTTCTTTATTATATCTATCCCTGTGTTTCATGAATTCATGGGTGGTTCTCTGCAATAACTCTAAGGATGACACTTTGAGGTTGGTTCCAAGGGGCTGGTTGTACAAGTTTTCTTATAAATTTTCTATGAAGCATGGACACAGACATGACTGACACTGCAACACACCAATCTCAACAAAATTAGGACATGGACACGGCATGGATAGTTGCACACACACACACACACATTCATGTTCTACCTAGACATTAAATGTATTATGTGATTCTTATATATATTATTGTTTAATAATTTTAATAAAAATTACTAATATAAGTCCAAGCAAACATTATTTTTCACAATATATATTACTGTTTAATATGTATTATTGCATTATTCGCAAATGTAAATATACAATCTAGAACTTCACTTATAAGTGTAACATGAATTTTTGTTTAGGTTTAATTTTTGTTGTTAAAATTACAAAAAATATTTCAAACATGCCTTTGGCTTGTCTGAGATCTGTCAAAATTTTTTTTTTAGAAGTTTTTTGGCAGATACATTTTGCCGTGTTGGACACAAGCTGTGTCCGTACATGGGAGATTGTTTTGTTTCTGCCTATTATTCATCACATGTGGGTTCTTGGTTAGCTGGATTCTTTTTTCCACCCGTAACATCTGATCTTGGCTCTTGACTGTTGCTATAAGTCAGAATTAGTGATTTGATCAGAATTCTTGTGATTGCTGAGTAATGGGAAGCAAAAAGGTCATTTCCCTACTTTCTAAGCTTCTCCAGCTTCAAGTTTCCCTAAGAGCTTGCGATGCTTGATGTGTGATAGTGAGAATCAATCTCTGATGCTAAATTGATGCAGCCCTGGAAACTAAACTGAATGGCTAATTAATAGATCAAAGATTAAGTGGGTAGGAAATGGAAACTTGGAAAGTTTTGTAGGAGGAATCCACCTGTTGGATAGATATTTGGAGGATGTAATCCTCTAAATTGTGGTGCTGGAATGATGGCAGAATTAGGAAACACAAATCAAGTTTTAGTGTCTTTCGCCCTGTACAGGATATCCTTATTTAGCTCTGAAGAATTTTTTGGATCTAACCAATAAAAGCACACCTTGGAACTAGAATTTCACTCTGCTGGACACCTGAACAAAATATTACATTTAATTAACCATTTATAAATTGCTGAAATCTGTAGAATAATTCCAATAATCTAGCTTGATTGATTGCCACAATGCATTTATGATCCTCCGTATAGTTTCTTTAATTGTTTCTAACCATTCAAATTAATGGACCTGGCCAGCTACCATGAGCAATGACTTCCAAAATCACAACTGAGAAACAGAGCAAAAGATGCTAAGTTGAAATTTTGTAACTCAATGGGTTCACCTTGTCTCTCGGCATAGACTTTGTTGGAGGAATAATTCTCTTAAAATCTGCAGGTGAGATCTTTAACACTGGATGTCAAGGCTTGGGAAACTACAATATTGGAATTATTTCAGACGCTTGGCAATGCTTACTGTAACTCTGTTTGGGAGGGTTTGCTTCTACTAGATACTGAAGGGTAAGGTATTGTCGACTAAAATACAATATATTCCATTACTAGGATGCCACTAAAATTTTTACCTTGCTGTGAATGTTCTGCAGCATTTAAGCTACAGTATTTGACCTTTCATTTATCTTCATGCTTAGAATGGCTTGTATGCTTTTGATTTTTGAAGTGTAACTTGTTCTGTGGCTCTGAAATGTACGGATGATGCATTGTAAATGTGCTTTGTCTAAGAAAGACGATTTGCATAAGAGAAGATATGAAGAATATATGCAAATCTAGATTCCATTTGCTTGCCAAATTCCCATGCAATCAGCTTTTTTATTTTAAATAATATGTAGATATGTAGAAATATTCATTACATTCCTTTGTTATATGTCAGTATATCCGCAATTATAATGACTTTTTCAGAATTTACATTTTTAGCTTGAAACTGAAGAACCTGGCCCGCATTTACTTTCAGAAGATTCATTTCCATTTTGTGTTTCTTTTGTCCTTCTCTTCTTAATTCAGTCATTAGAATTTTTAACTTTAAAATTCATCAGTCCATTATTCAGGACCTATAATTTGCATAAAATAGTGATACACTGCTCGATGTTCAGTTTGTCAATCCAAATAGTGATACACTGAACATTGAGCAGTGTATCACTATTTTATGCAAATTATAGGTCCTGAAAAATGGACTGAAGAATTTTAAACTTTTTTTTTTTATCCTTTCTACTGGTCTTGATCCGTTGTCCAATATGTTTCTCAATATTGCTGATTTAACAATTCTTCTGTTGTATAATTTTAGTTAATGCAACAATCTCATGCAGAGTGGACAGAACAGATACTGTCTTTTTGTCAGTAAGAAAGCCATGCCCCAAAGATGCCATTTCTTGTAAGGAGAAATATATTCAAGCAAAGGTACTTAATTAATTCTTTTACTTTATGTCTTGGTTGCTAAAATGCTGCTCTGTAGGGTCCCCTCCCCCTCCCCACCCCCCCCCCCCCCCAAAAAAAAATTTTTTGCTGCCTTTATAATCCTTCTCGAAGATTTCTGTAAGCACTGTTATTTATAAAATTGCTTTCCTGAATGCAGTAAAATGATGACACTGGTATTTCACTTGTTTATTATAATGACCTCATTGAGTTTGTAGTCTATCTCTTCCACATAATTGAAAGAGTGAGCTCTACCTGTTATAAATTTAGAGATCTATGATCTTCTTGAATATGGTTTCTCTGATTGCCCATCCTGCATTTGTTAACCTTGGTTAGCTTGCAGAAAAGACTTCCTATCCCTTCAATTGTACACTGCACTAACATGGGCTCTTTGATCCCTTGTCTCTGCATATGTGCAGTAGCTTCTCTTCTGCTTGGTTTTTGCAGTGGTTAAGTCTGTTTTTCAATTTTATATTCTTCATGCTCCTGGGCCTTGGCCTTCCTGTTAAGCTCACATTTCAACTTAGGCATCAATGGTTGTTTTATGATACTTTGATGCTACTTTGATGCAGTGTAAGCAGAATGTAGTCAAAAGCATAAAATGATAAGGCTATGTTTCTCAGACTTTGTTGTTATGGTGTAACTTTGATATTGCAAGTGTTTAGCCATGATTTGTTCAGTAGTCTTTTTATTTATAGTTTTTACTTATTATGTGTCAATTACCTTATAGCAATATGTTCTGGTCATTTCAGTAATTATCTGAAACAGTACATTATGGTAAAGTGTATGAGTACAGAGCAAACTATTGGAGTATAATATATGATTTATATTTCGGGTCTTACTTAACAGTTTAAGTTTTTAGGTACTTTACATGGTATTGGAGTCTTCATGATCAAATAATCATGAGTTTGAGTCTCTTTGTCTTCACATTTAGTTGTGAATTAATTATGAATTTTTAATTTGTTCATGCTTCTAGTTAAAGTGAGTTGGACTTTCGTGTAAGGGGATGTATTGAAGTATAATATATGATTTATATCTTGGGTCTCACTTAATAGTTTAAACTTTTAGTTAGGAATGATTTCTTGACACAAACAAAGCATGAAATGCATGACACTGCCTTTTCTATTGTAATATACTAGTTATATCTATATTATTTTCTTCTATATGTTATTCCAACTTTGAGGACATTTAGTAAATATCTGAAATAGATGCTGTTTTGTACATGGACGCTATAATGCATATTTTATTGGTGTGGCTGGATGATAATATTGTTTTGCATTTTTTACTTAGTAATGCTAATTGGGGGGGGGGGGAAGGTTTCAATCAATCTTATGAAAATTGTGTATTTTCTTGAAAACTATTATCCTAGTATCTAAATTTGTTGTTCTCCAGGAAGCATTTGTATCACCAAATTATTGGTTGGAATTTCCTCATCATTGTGTTGAGAGGAGTCATAATTTAAAATCATGAACTGATTTTCCTACCGCTTTGCCAGTATGTAGAAAAGTTGCTGGTTGTCAGAGAAGCAAGTGGATCTGGCATTCTTTCTCACAGCTCAAATATTTGGCATGCTGTCAAGGATCACAATTTGAGAGAAGTATACCGCCTCATTGTGATTTCAGAAGAAAATATTGTTAATACTACGTATGATGAAGTTGTTGGCAATCAATTATATAATGTCAATGATGCAAATGAATCTGAGTTCAACGTCTATGCGACAGAAAGCAAAAAGCTTGATCCAGTGTCTTGTCAGAGAATCAAGGATTCTGATGATCCGGGGAATTGTCTTCAAGGTGGTTCATTATTGCATCTAGCATGCCACTGTGGCAACCCAGTGATGCTTGAACTGCTGCTGCAGTTTGGTGCTGACATAAATTTACGCGATTTCCATGGAAGAACTCCTTTGCACTATTGTATTTCAAAGAAGAACTATGCGTTGGCAAAGTTTTTGCTGAGAAGGTAAAATAGTGAGACTGAAATTTGAACTATGAAATATGTTACATTATAGAGCATTGATGCCATTTTCTTTGTTGCTAATTGTTCCTCTGGTTTGTCAAGGAATTTCATGGACTGTTTGTCTTGAACATAATTCCATAACCTGCATGAAAGCCTTTTGATTTCTCTTTTTCGGTTCATTAATGCTATAGCCTGAGTCCTAGTTGATGGGACTACTAACCAAGTGCTCTACTGGCAGACGTGGCTGGTGGCAAGGAAAGCGTTTTCTGATTAATTGATTGGGCAGTTCCATTTTGTAGTCCATAAACGTTGTCAGCTACATTTCCTAGCATTTTATTTTTATTATGGAAACTTTATTGATAATGTCATCTGCTTCTTGACTTCCACAGAGGTGCGTCCCCATCAATTAGAGACGGTGGGGGGCTAAGTGCATTGGAAAGGGCTATGGAGATTGGAGCGATAACTGACGAAGAACTCTTTATCCTGCTAGCAGAATGCCAATGATGAAGATGTAGACCCCGCACTTGTGCATGAGCCTATTCAAACAAACTCTTAAGCTCGCCACTCATAATATGCACAAAGCCTTGCATTCTCGTCTAAATAAGAGAGTTTACATTGAGATGCGTTATTATCAGCACTTGCAGTTGAATAGATTACTCGCGCACTTGCAGTTGAGATGCATTATTCTAGTTGGCGTCTTTTTTCCTTGTTACCCAAATCGATGCCCGTCCAAACCATAATTCAGTTCCTAATGAGCTCCCGATTATGTCAAATTTTCATTGTTGTTAGATTGGGTACTGGGGAGGTCCGTTTCTCACTCCGAAGTTTATAAGCTATTTTCATTTATAAATTCACCTTGGTTGAAAAATAGTTCACTCTGGTCAATTCACAAAACTAACTGCAAAAATAATTCACTAGTTCACTGTAAAGCTTGTATCTACTGCAAAAATAATTCGCGAGTTCACTCTAAAGCTTGTATCTGCTACACAAAAAAAATTCACTTTTGTTAAAAATATATTTTTATTCGTAAATTATAAGTTATTTCCCCAACCAAATTACTATCCACGATACAAATTGGGGCCTCAAATATTGGGAGCGAGGGGTTGAAGAGGGGGTGGGGGGTGGGGGTGTGGTGCAAGACGGACCCTATAATTTGTTCTTGCTTCGTTTCGTCAGCCTGGCTGTCTAGGTCTACCGGCTTACAATCAGAATCGAAGGTCCACGTTGGTGTCAAATTTACTGACCACATGACCAAATTTATTTCGTATAATTTTAGCTTCGAAGTTGATTCGAGGTGTCTTAAGTGTAGGACATATAAGTTTTGTTTTACAATGCTATGAAATAAAATACTGTGAATAAAAGTACAAAAGTACTGAGTAAAAGTTTTTTTTTTTTTTCTTTCTACATGCTATTTTTTACCCAATTCGTTTTAGTAGGGATATTCTAAGAGTACTTTAAGTTACTTATTGTTTGGTATGTGGTAAAAATACTATGAAAAAAATTCAGTAAAATGAGTATAAAGGATATTATTGAAGATTTATTTTATTTTTAAAAATTTAATTACTATTTTCATATTTTAAACAGTATATTTAATATTAAATATATTAATGATAACTTATAATGTATATATAATAGCTGTTAGTATGTTATTCTACTGTATTAGTTTGATTAAATAATAAAAAATATTATTTTAGTTAAGAATGATTAAAAATAATTTATTTAAAATAATAATTGTTTTAAAATAAAACTTAAAGGATAAAGATTATATTTATCAAATATTAAATATTATACTAACTTTAAAAAAAATAAAAATTATCGAGTAAAGAGTTTAATCACCTCAATGAGATAGCCTTACAATGGTACCACAATTAGTTGAAGTTGAATCCTTATGCTAATTGTAATATGGTCTTAGGTAAATTTTGTACAAGCCACTGTTGTACACTTTGGTACCCAGGCTTACAACAATCCTCTCTTCAAGTTGTAAAGTTTAAAGCAAGACTAGTCAATTATAGAATTTCAAAATCAATTTAACATCTTTTTAAGTCATGTTGAATTACCTAAAGAACATGTTATTAGTATCTTCCTTGTTTGACTAAAATAAAAGATTCAATATTTGGTTAGAATGTTTATGCCAAAGAAGTTACAAGATACATTTGCTTTGGCTAAATTAAAGGTAGCTATAATGACAACCCCTTAACACATGACAAGGTTTTCTCTTAGTTTACCACCTCTTTTACCCACTCTAAACAAAATTGTAGGTAATTCCACCTTTAAATCTATTTTTACCACTACTTTTATAAGTATGATTAATTGAGGGTTTAGAAAAGCGAGAGGGAGTTTTAGAAACTAATGTATGAAATTATTTCACACATTTTGTATCACAATTTGAGTTTTTTTTTTTTAGTTCTTAATTTAATTAGTTTTAATATTTTGGATTTTAATTGCATTTATCTAGTTTTTAGTTTTTTTTTTTCATCTTATAGGTTTAAGTGACAAATTAGGGTTCAAATGGACTAGAGAGCCTCTCATATTTCGACAAGAAATTCAATTATGGCAATTTGGATACTATTTAGGTTTTGGACCATAACTAGAGTTATGGATCAAATTAAGGCATTCTTAGCTTTTTAGAAAGTTAAGACACAAGACTATAACTTTTATAAAGAGCCTAACTTGAAATTTTGTCATTTTGATATTAAAAAATTGGTTGTAATTCATTAGTGCGAATTTAGACAAACATCTGAATTACATTTAAAATCTTAAAAGATAAGGATTGGAGTTGATTTTGTGGGGCATATGTGTTGGCCAAATTAGTTTTTTCAAAAATATATATATTGAAGGAAAAACATCATAATGAGGAGGTAAGTTCCAAATGGTGGAGAAGTAGGGTAAAACAACATGTAGAGGATTTGAAAATAGCAAAGACGTGAGATGAATATGTAAGACTCAAAGACTATAGGCCTTCCTTCTTTTGTCTCTTCTCTCACTATTTGTTGATTTGTTTTAGGATGTTTTGTGAACATTTAATTGTTTACTCATTTGTTCTAATGAACATAAGTGGTTAAAATTTTCTTTTAGGGGAAGAATATAGTCACTAAATTTTGTTACAACTTGATATTTTGGTTGTTTTGAATGATTTTAGTTAATTCAATTTGATATTTCGGTTGTTTTGAATGATCTTAGTTAATTCAATTTGATATTTTGATTTTCATTTATGTGTAACTGACCATTATTTGCATGTTTAAGGTGTTAAATAATGGGGTAAAAGTGAAAGTTTAATACTAGTTTGTAAAAGCATCAAACTTAAATTATGTAGTTTAGAAATAAATACACATTTTTGTAATTATGGTTAAAAATTGGACAAATCTAAAGGAATTCTTGTTAATTTCAATAATAAAAAAAGTAGATATAGGATTAATATGAGTCTAGTTGTTGTTTATTAATTTAGATTGTATTTTTATTTTTGTTTTGATTTATATTTATATTTATATTTTTTATTTCGTTTAATTAGTTTTTTGTTTTTTATGTGTGATTCTTTTCCAAATTGCTTTTTAATTAGGTTAGTTTATTTTTTAATTCATTTTATCTAAATAATATATGAAATTTGCATAATTTGGTACTTAAGTTTCCTCACATCCATTTTATTACTTGAATGTCTTAAACATTTGTGGTAAATTTTAGGACAATTAGAAACTAAAAAATATGAAATAGTAAAGACTTAATGAGAAAAGGGCCAAAGGTTTTAATCTTTGTTGTGATGAAGAATACAAATTCAGTTTGTAGGCAAAGAAAACTATAATTGATTGAGGTAGAAGAAGGTCAAGACGCTAATTAAGATGTTAAAAGTGAAGAGATAAGAGCCAATGGCAAGACATCCTCTTTTCATATTTTTGTCCATGTTTTATTGGATATTGAGTTAAGAGGTTCCTAAATTATAAAAGTCACAACACATGTAGGCTAGAAATCTCTTAACACTCATATAGATTTAAGGTGTACTCACAACTTCCTTAATGTATCTATAACTAAGAAATTAGGATGCAAATATGATCTAATAGGTAAATCGTTTATAAAAGCAGTAAATAGCAGTAGTATAAAATGCAAGGCAATGTGTAAAAATCTTCGATGGCTTTGGCAAAGACATATATTTAGTTTAGATATGTATATGTTACCATTTAGTAGTTATGAAGTGGTTTTGGGTGTGCAATGGTTAAAGAACCTTAGAGACGTTGTGTGGAATTTTTAGCAACATGGAATGGAGTTTTAATTCCAAGGGAGGAAATGTAGCTTACGTGGCTTTATAACATGAACCATCAAAAGAATGAATGACAAAAGTCTAACAAAGCATTGGCTCATTCCATTCACCATATAACCATTCAACTCTACAACCTTAATTTAGAAGCTAAAAGGGTAGGGGTGGCTACTTTGTGTTTTATTGATTTAAGTCAAACAACAAATATTCCAAAGTACTAGTCATTTTATAATAGTATTCATTAGTCTTTTGGAAGCCTACCTCTTTCCCTTATTTAAGATCACATGATCACACAATTCTATTGTAAGAGGGGGCCTTGTCAATTAATTCACAACCTTATAGGTACCCTTTTGTACAAAAAGAGGTATTACTAATATGATTAAAGAAATGTTAGAAGCTATAATAATAAGGGGAAATACCAATTTGTTTGCATCCTCAATAGTGTTAGTGAAGAAAAGGAACAACTCCTAAATGTTTTGTGTGGACTTGCAAACCTTAAACAAAATTACCATTAAAGATAAGTCTCCAATACTTTTAATTAAAGACTTGTTTAATGAATAATGTAAAGCTTCCTTTTTTTCTAAATTAGATTTGAGGTATATCTACCATCAAATCAGAATACATGATAATAATATGTATAAGATTGCCTTTAAAACCTGTGATGGCTACTTTAAATTCTTGGTAATGCCATTTGAGTTAACAAATGCTCCCTTTGCCTTTTAAAGTCTTATGAATTAGATATTTATATACCTTATTTAAGCCAATTTATTTTTTTTTTATGATATTTAGTCTAGTCTTTTTTTGGATTCCCATTTATAATATCTACAATTGACTTTGTAGCTCTTAAAGGATCATTTCCTTTATGTTAGGCCAACAAGTTGTTTTTTGGTCAAAACTAAGGTGGAACATCTAGGACATGTCATTTTTGCCAAAAAAGTATCAACTAATCCCAAAAAGCTTGAAGTAATGTTATAATGGCTTATTTTGTCTAGTTTCTAGCAATTGAGAAGCTTCCTTGGCTTGATAAGATATACTATAGTAGGTTTATTAAAGGATATGAGGAAATTGTTGAACTTTTCACTCAATTGCTATGTAAGGAAGTGGAATTTTAAATGGGGACATGATATAGATATAGCTTTTGACCAACCTAAAAAGGTTATGAATAAAGCACCAGTAATAGCCATGACAGATTTCACTTAAAAGTTTACCATAAAAACTGAAGCCTTTGGATGAAGGATGAGGGCAGTGGTCACTTAACAGGGACACCCCATTACTTACATTAATAAGTTTTTTTCACCTAAACAATTATCCTTCTTGGTTTATAAAAGAGAGTTATTGGTTATAATATTTGAAATCATTAAATCGCACCGTTAGCTTCAAGATTAATGTTTTAAAATCAAAATTGACTATCATAGCTTATAACATTTATTAAAACAAAAATTTTCTACATATGGAGAGTTCAATTGATTGTCTAAGTTACTTGGTTATAACTATGAGATTTAGTATAGGCAAAACAGGGAGAATGTAATTGTTGATGCTCTTTCCAAGGTTCATCGCAATTCCTTACTCCATAAGCTTATCTTTGCTATCTTTTATAACCTCCTTAAGACATTATAAGCATCATAGCAATTGAACCCCAATTTATGCAAGTCATAGAAAAACTTTAGTAAGGTTAGTTGTCCAATTTTCCTTATAAAGATAACTTGCTTAAATGGAAGGGATGATTGTAATACTGGCATGTAAGACTATAAGGAGGCCATATGAGCTTCAAGGATACCTTATAAGAGGTATCTCACCCATTTTATTGCAAGGGCATATAAAAAGTATGTATCAATATATAAGATAATATGAAGTTTGCCAAAAGTGTAAGTATGACACTTTAACCTGCCTAGACCTTCTACAACCTTTGCCTATACCTAATGGAGTTTGGAAGAGTATTTCAATGGATTTTATTGAGGTTCTTTCAAAAATTTTAGGTAAGCAAGTTATTTTGATGATTGTGGATTAGCTAATTAAGTATAATCACTTTATAGCCTTGAATCATCCCATATTGTTAGTATTATAGCTTGAGTGTTTTATGGCCAAGTCTTTAAATTATATAACCTCCTAGAAACTATAATCAGTGATAGAGACCTAATTCTTCTTACCACATTTTTTCAATAGTTATATAAGATACTGAGTATTCAATTAAATCTCTTTATAACTTATCATCCTCAATTTGATGGACAATTTGAAGTGGTTAATCAATGTTTGGAAACCTCTCTAAGATGTGCTACCAATGCTCATCGTCATTGCTAGGCAAGCTAGCTTTCTCTTGTTAAATATTGGTATAATAACCATTATCATTCAGCTATATAAATGACCCTTTTCAAGGTTCCTTATAGGTATTCTCCCATTCATCTTCAATATTTAGTGAGAGAAGTCAAGACTGCTTCAATTGACCAACATTTGGCTCTTTAAAAAACTACTATCTAGCTTTTGTAGCATTATCTTCTCGTAGCTTAAAATACCACTGATTTGAATGAGAATTCCAACCCTATAAACAATCAATTATTTTCAGGCTATCATAGAAGCTAGCAACTAAATATTTTGGTCCCTTTTAAATTCTTAGGCCCATTAGTAAGGTAGCTTATAAGCTTATTTTGACTTTAAACTCTTAAATCCACCCCATATTTTATGTTTCATAGCTTAAAGCTAAATTGAGACCTATGCTAATGAGTACTATATAGTTGCTTTTAAAGGTACTTGACATTCTCACCATTGTAGTACCAGTGGCATTATTGGATAAAAAATGGTAAAATGAGGCAACAGAGTAGTTACACAAGTTCTAGTCTAATGGTTTAACTCTTTTAATCTTACTTAAAAAAATGTGTTTTCTCTCTAGTAGAAATTTCCTTCCTTTACCCTCAAGTACAAGGGTGTTAGAAGGGGAGGTATCGATAAAACCAAGTTACCTAATAGACACACAAAACAAGAAAAAGAACTAGGTAAACTATGAAAAAGCTAAGTGAATGGTGGAAGTTGGTTATTTTATATGTTTGTATTCTTGTATTCTTAGCTTCAATTAGTTACTTACCTTAAACCCATGTTCACCTTTGTATAAATTGTTAACAAAAAGAGAATGGGGTCATACATGTATTATCTAATTTTCAAATTTAATCATAACTTCCATTCTCCTTCTCAATCAACAATACTTTTTTTTCTCTCTTAATTGGTTTTTCTCCATCTCTTTTGGTTTGCATTTGAAGTTAATTCTCCATCTAAATTTTGATTGTTTGTAGGAATTCCCCTTGGTTGTATTAGGCAAAATTTAGATGTATCTCTTTTTTGCTTTTATTTTTGTTCTTCTATTTTGATTTCTTAAACTATTTCTTATTAGTATAAAACCTTATTTAAGAACAAAACTTGAATTATTGATAGCAAGGTTGACATAAAATATAATTTTGGCTAAGATCTTATATTGACCACTATTATCTTTGTACTCTTTAACACAAGGTCTTATCAAAGCATGAAATCTTATATTGGAAATATAAGCTTGGAAAACATACTTAACGATGTAAACATGGAAAATAAGGATTTTACCATTAAATTACAATTATGGAAAAATCAAGTTTTATGTCACAATCCATAGGACACAAAAAGCTTAGGAAAGAGCAAATTGTTATAGAAAATATAGAATAAATTATAAATGAATGCAAAAGAAAGAAAAAAAATAAATAAGATATAAATATGAGTTGTGCAAATGTATTATCTTTAAGTATAATTTTTCCCTTGTAAACAAATTAGCATTATGCACCAAGTTACGATGACTATCCTCCTATAATACAATAAATCTTCTCACTGGTGTACACCCTACAAGTGAAGTAATATAAAAAACACAACTTGTTAAACCTAACAAATTTCTATAAATAAAATAAAAGGAGAAAAAAAGAATAATTCAAGTTGTTTTGGAAGGAAAATAAGCGACTCCTTGATACTAACTTAGGCTTAAAGTCTCATAAATAGGAATAAAGAGGTAGCACATAACTATTGCAATAGTAACCGATATAAATTTCAAAATGGCTTGTTTTCAACAGCCCTAAATGATTAGCTCAACAACCATAAAATAGCTAGTTTGACCAATAGTGAGCTAGTAAGTCTAAAAATCATAGGCTTAGGGGTAAACCAACTAAGGCTCATCCACTCTATAAGGTCATATTAGACCTCTTATATCAGATTTGGATTTGGGTCATTCATATATGCACAAGGCCCTATTTAGGTCTTTTCCCTTACAAAGTAAAAGACAAATATTGTCTTCAAAACATGTGAAACAAGACTTTCATTTTCAATATAAGATAAAATTTTTTTAAAATATCCTTATTTCTAACACAAATTTGGTTATGTTTTAATTAAATTTAGTCCATAATAGAGTCCTTTAAAGGCAATGGAGTACAAAATTAAATAGTTGTGTTTTTTTGCTTCTCAAATGTTTATAACTCTACAAATCAAGATATATCTTAAAATAATTTTGAAAATTCAAAGGTAAATAAGGCATAGATAGTAAGGCCATTAAATTTAGATTTATAAAGAGAAGAAAAGAATTGCCAGATTAGATTCAATTGTGTAAAAATAGAAACTAAAATCCATTAAAAGATGAGAATAATGCATATATTGTTAAAACAAAGAACACCATACCAAGTAATGGTATTTGAGGCACTTATAGTCATGTAGAAACTATAGTTTTTGACACTTGTCTATAAGTTTGGCATTTTCCATGACACATCATTTAACCACAAAAGTGCTTAATGCATTTAAAAATTCAAAACATTATAGTTATCTACATCTGGGCACATATGCTCTAAGTATTGATTGTCCAAGAGTGAATGCATAAACCTTAATTATTCTAAAATAACATTCATGTCCTATAAAAAAAATTGATAGTTGACTAAGTGAAGTTTTTCTAATAACATTCAACACATTATGAGAAATGAAGAAGCAAAAATGTTGAACTTATATGCTTTTATTGATAAAACATACCTTGATTATGAAAGAACAACAACAAAACTATTTTAATGTGATTTATGAAATAGTCTTCTAACATCATCTAGTGTGATAGAGGGAACAACTTGGGGTATGACCTTTGTAATTGTAACATTAATAAATGCATAAAAAAAATTATGTGTTATGATAGTTGAACTTTCCTTTTAAAATGCTTAATACCAAAAAAAAAAAAAAGTTTGACATTAATTGCTAACTATAAAATTTTTGTATAATAGAGTTAGATAGACTCATGTTTAAACTTAAAAAATCAAGAAAAAGATAAAGTTCAAGAAAATTACTTTTTACATGTTAAGTTTAAAGTGCATTTAAACTTTACACCCCAAGTTTTTAGAAATTATAAAAAATAAACTATAACTAACAAATATTAACTTAAACAAAAACCATTCAATGACAAATTTATCCTCATATATAATCTATAAAGTTAGGAACCTTGAAGAAATGAATGCCTTTTTTGTCTTCTTCTCACATCTATTTCTAAACCTAGTAGTCTCTTTTTTTACAATTCTCTCTCTCTCTGATTGATTTTGGTCTTCTTAAAGTAACAAATGACAAGTATCATATCCATTTGAGCTTTAAGAACTAGTACTTCATTCAAGCATTCTAATCTCTCTCTCTCATCTTATTAGTTCTCTTATTTCTCTCTAATTTCTCTCTCTCCTCTTATTAGTTCTCTTACTTCTCTCTAATTTCTCCCTCTCCCTTTTACTTTAAAGAGATTAAGAGAGGGAGTATGAGTGTTAATGTAGGATTTAGATAAATAGAATTTTAAAGAGAGATTAAAAGAAAAATGGAGGTGGTCATAGAGAGGGAGAGAGAGTGGATTGGTAAGGTAAAATTAAGATAGATAAAGTTTAGAAAAAGACTCTGGGTTATGAGGTAAAAGATGAGAGAAGAGTGATTGTTAGGACATTTCAATCTCTTTAAGTCATTTTTAATGACATTTTTGTAATTAAAAATAACTTTGACAAACGATATGTTAATAGAGGGGTTTTTTCTTTTTTGTTATTGCTCACAATCATTAGTATGTTTTTTGTAATTTTGGAAAGCTTGGGATGTAAAGTGTACATACATGTTAAATTTAAGGTGTAAAAAGTAAATTTTTTGATTGCTTGATAACCCATCAAAACAAGGCATAATTCTTTTGTTTTAGTAGTCAAGACAACTTTAAATATAGTTAAGAATTCTAGAGAAAATAAAATAAATTAATTAAAGGTCTCATGGATTGCAAAATATCAAAAGATATTTGACTTGTTATGATTTTATATAAGTCATCTACTATGAAAAACATATACGTAGTGTAGTTGTCACTTCAATTACCTAAGTTTTTTGTATGGCGAATGTCATCAATTAATAAGACTATATAACCATCTTTATTCCCAATGCCTTTGTTATCCCTCAGTTGTCCAATATCTCCTTTTACAATTCACAAAATTCTTTTATTCTCACTTGATAAATGTTAAAAAGAAGTTTATATATTAACATTTTACCTATGATAATCAAAGTATCACATATATCTATTAATGTATGTCTTAATAGCCAATAAATTGGTTATTATTTAAACATATATTGAATTTTTAATGCATGCAATTTCATTAATAAAGACATCATTTATCTTTAGTATTATTTATATGAATGATTCAATTATCATTAAATTTTAAAGATAAAGTTCATTGAATAAATTTTCTTTGTAACGGAAATTATAATTGGATCGTAATTATGAAATAAATATTGTATTAAAGTATTATTCTTAAATATTCCTAATTAATGCATTATCGAGATTAAATATCAATAAAGTTATAAGACTAGCATATGTTATGTTCTTTTCATATGAAGAAAATAGTTGATATCATAGATTAAATTGTATGGATACTTGAACAAACATGTGGGGGCTGATTAGAAGAAAAAATTCATTGAATTGACTCACTATAAAAATTTCCAAATGGAACATTACTTGTGAATCTTTAGAATTTCTCATCTTATAGTCTTATAAATGATTTTTAGACTTAAGATTATAGAGGTATCTCATTTATAAATTATTATATTTTGATCTAAACTTTTGCTTGTCCCAATCAAATATTGCTTATGGGAGCTTGTAGTAGATATAATATGAATTATATAGAAATTATTGAGTGATTAATAAAAAATTTATTACCCTAAAGAAGTAATAAGAGAATGTTCCACTATTTTTCATGGATAATGATTCAAAAAATTTCTTAGCCTAGGTAAAATCAATGTTCGTAAGGAATTATGATTTCATTTGTGGAATCAATGATTTATATTTAAGTGCAAATATAATTAGATAAAATATAGTAAACACTAATTTCATATATTATATATAATTAAATATTAGTATAATAAAAAGATTGAATTACGTTAAGAGATCATGCATTAAAGGGATATGTCAAACCACCTTGTGAAAGTCCTAACATTTAGTTGGTTATACTATATGGTTAGACATCAATCATAATTTATCAATATAAATTGATTAATTAGTGAATTAAAAATAAATTAAAAGAGTCTAATTTATTTAATTGTATAATTCACATTAATTGGCAGCATGTTAAGATCTTAATGGGTTACACATGTAAGGACAATCCAAGAAATATAAAATGGTAATCAAGTTGGACTTAATCAAAAGGCTTAAGAAACTTTTGGGGTCAAATATGAGCTATTTGAAATTGCAACAACTAAAGTGCAATTTATAAGAAATTGATACAAGTCTCTTAATTAGGTTGCAAGAGTTTGAATCCTTATATATATTTCCCTAACTAGTTAGGCAAAAGATACTAAGTTTAGCACAATAGCATTGGCCTCTAGCTCCTCTCTCTCTTTAAATGAGTTTAGATAGTTTTTTCCAATTGTTTGTGTAAATCACTATTAGAGCTTGGATGTTTGGACAACTTTGGTGTATGGCAACCTATGAAAGAGTTGAAAGGAGAAGTTTGGTAATGATTATATCTTCTAAATTAGTTTTATAATCATATGTAAGAAGCAACCAATCTGCTCTTAGGAATCGATTTAAAAATCTCTACTTCCATTGTGTATTTAGTTGACCAATATCCCTATGATTTTTTACAATATCAACTAAAGAATAGCTTTCAATGGCCTAAGGATAAGTGTGTTAAGGTAGATGTATGATTTTTGAGTGTTATAACAATATCAATAAACAAAGAAATTAGACCAAGAAACATGAAAGGAAATAAAGGACTACTAGAATGCCACATAGATTACAACAAAAAGAAAATATCAAAAGGGAACTAAAAAAGATCAAAGCTTAGGTTTGCTTATTTAGTACGATTCAATTGATTTTTATTGTTATTAATAATTAATATGATTAATTTATATATTAATTTGATATTTTTAATTGAATAATTATTTTTAAAATTATTTTGGTCATAACAAAATCAAATAAAATTATTTGATATTAAAATATTGTTTGGGATATAATTTTGGTGTTTGAAACACCAATGAATGTGTGTAGGACAAACGCACATGCAAGATGACAATGCGAAAAAGTATACAAAATTTTTAGCGCATTGATTAAAGTTTAAAAAAACACGATAGCACCGGTGTGCTACTTTTGGGCAGCCAATGGGTTCCACCCTTGATGGGTTTAGGCAACCATGGTGCTGCCTGAAGGCAGTAATTATGGGCTGTCTGATGAGGCAGCCAGCGTGTGGAAGTCACGCGCTACCCGATTATTTGGAGATATACAAGTTTTGATAATCTGTTTACCAAAAAAAATTAATAATTCAATGAGATTGTGTTATCTTAATTGGAGAATAGTGAATTTCTAATTAGATTGGAATTCCTTAAATAAGAAGACTTTGATTTTATTCACATAACTAAGGTTATTTTCTTTTGGAAATAAAATATCTTAATTAGAATTGAATTCTATAATTAGAAGAAATCTCTCACTTAATTCTTTTATGGAAGATTGTCTTCCATTTCAAGATTTTGACCAAAATTATTTTTCACTAATTGAATTAGAATTATGGAATTAATTATAATATTATAACTTATTTGATTAGAATTCCTATTTGGATAGGAGGAATCAAATCAATTTAATTTAATTTAATAATTCTGATTGTTAGAATTATTATTTTAAATTAGATATAAGACTAATAATAATAATTAATCATGCATTTTACTTTTGTGCACATAATATGATTATGTTGACATAGTGGATGGTTATAGACTTAATAGACTAAGGTGATTATATTTATCGTTGAATGGATATTTTATTTGAATGTATAAGGATTGTATTCCCCATTTTTCTCTAAATCTTTGATTGTAAATTCTTTTTTTCATCTAAATTTCCATTGAATGTAACTTGATATTTCTCTTTTGATTATGTAAAAGTTTTGTAATTCAAGAATTTAGAAATTAGATAAAAATTTTATTTGTAATCATGGAAATTGATATAAAAGGAACAAAGGAGATATCATAAGGAGGTTGTGAATAAAAAGACTTTGGAAGACCAAATTGCAATCTCTTAAGATTTGACCATTTAACTTCCTTTAATGGCTTAAGGAAATTAGCCTAGCAAAGTTTATAATTGTTCATAGTGGAATGTCCTATTAGGATTATATATATATATATATTATAATTATGATTCTAATGTATGAAACTGACATTAATTAATGAAATATCTCAAATTAAATGTCAAGTACATGTTATGAACATGGTAAGTTGCCTTTTATAAATTGTTGAGTTACTTAGAATCAGTTTAACCTAAATATGTTTAATACTGTGATTGATGAGTCATACTTAACTAAATTTATAAGATTTGAATAAGTCACTCATGATTATGTAAATTTAGAGGCAATAGTCATATATGATATGTTTTGACAAGGAGTTATCACCAACTAATTTAGGAGTTATATTGGATATGATTGATAAGTTATGTTAATTACCTAATTTAGTTTATTTAATTTTTTAAGTCACTAAAAGTCAAATAAATTAAATGAGATCCTAGCCCATTAGAAAATTCAACAAGATTTTCTAAGTTAATAGTGAAAGCTATTAATTTGAGTAAATAGTGAGAATGATCAAAATAAAAGATTAAATATCTAATTTATTTTGGTATGTATGCATGAAACTAATGCTTGCTTTCTTTATATATATATATATAATTATTAGAAAATGAGTAATAATTTATCCTTATGTATTATACTTGATCCTAATAAAATTACCAAACCAAACTTTTTGGACTGATATAAAAACTTGGGAGTTGTTCTTAAGCAAGACTAGAAACTATATGTCCTTAATGATCTTGTTATAAATCTTTCAAATTAGGATGTTGATAAGGCTGAAGTGAAGGCATATAATCAATATGAAGATAATGATGACTTAGTTATACATGTGATGTTAATCGATATGTCTCATAAACTTCAAAGGTAACATTAGAGCATAGATGTATACACCATCATTATGCATCCCAAGAAGTTGTTTGATGCAGTCTAGGACTAAAAGGTATAAGGCCTCTAAGAAATTATTCCATTATAAGATGATAGAAGGATCTTTAGTAAATGTTTATGCACTGAAGATGATTAACTACATAAAAAATTTAGGCTAATTGAGTTTTGTCATGGATCATGATCTAATTGTAGATTTAATCAAGGCAATGAACACTAGACATGGTGTTAAGAAGGGCACATGTTATCATTGTGGCAAGGAATACCATTAGAAGAGGAACTGCAAAGAGTTCCTTGTAATCTTGAAAGACAAGAAACTTAAGAAAGCTTCAAGTTCATGTAAGTATATGTTTGAAATTAATATATCTACTTTTAATCATTCATCTTAGGTATTGGATACCAAATGTGGTTCTCACATTTGTGGAAATTTGTGAGAACGAAGGAGTAGTAGATTATTGCAAAAAGCGAGATGAATTTATGAGTTGCAAATGGAGCAAAGGTTGCTACATTAGTTGTCGGAACTTGTTATTTGTCCTTGCTTTGAGGCCTAGTATTAGAACTTATTAATTGTTATAATGTTTTAGTACTTTTCATAAACATCTTTTCTATTTCATGTTTAGCATTAAATGGATTAAATTTAATTTTAAGGGCAAATGTTTTTCCTTTTATAAGAATGTTATTTATTATGGTTCTAGATCTTATATAAATGGTTTACATGTGTTTGATCTAGATAGACCCATTCTCAACATAGACAATAAAAGAATCAAAGTTTATCTTTGTATAACATTGTCGATTAAGTCATACTAATGAAACAAGAGTCATAAAGTTATATAAGGATGGTTACTTGGATCTTTTTAATTATGAATGATATAAAACATGTGAATCTTGTTTATTGGGTAAGATGACCAAGTTTCCTTTTAAGGAAAAGGGAGAACATGCTAACAAATTGTTAGGGCTAATACATTTAATTGTATGTGATCTAATTATAATTCATGCAATAGGTGGTTTCTCTTATTTCATTACCTTTACTAATGACCATTCCAAATATGGTTATGTGTATTTAATGAAATAAAAATCTAAATCATTTGAAACATTCAAAGAGTGTAGAAACAAAGTAAAGAAACAAACTAAGAAAAGTATAAAAGCACTTTGATTAGATCAAAACCATAAATATTTAGACTAAGAGTTCTATAATGAGCTATGTTGATATTCCTCTTTCCTTTAGGATTATGCCTTTAAAATTGTTGCTTACCTTTTAAATAAAGTTCTTTCCAAATTTGTTGATAAGACTTCATATAAGATATAAACTAGTAAAAGACAAACATGTTATACTTAGAGATTTAGGGATTTAACACTTATGGGATATAAGTTAAATAAATACAAATTTGTGTGATATCCAAAGGTAATTATTGGTTATTACTTTCACCACCTAGTAAAGCAAGAGGAGTTTGTCTTAAAACATGTTACCTTTCTAGAAAAAGCATTTGTTCTCCAAAGGAAAAATAAAAGAAAAGTAGATCTTAAAAAGGTTAAAGACCTATAAGAATGCATATAATTGGTTACACAGGCCATTGCTTAAATAACATAAGAACTCTACAAATCTAGTAAGATACGCCAAAATTTGTTGAGAAGGATAGTGATGTAATGCTTATAAAGGATGAGCCCACTAGTTATTATAAGGCAATATCTAATATCAACTCATTTAAATGGTTGGAAGCAATTAGGTCTAAAATAGATTCCATGTACATTAATCAAGTTTGGACCGTGGTTAATCTACTTAAAAGGATTAAACCCATAAGGTGCAAATGGGTCTTTAAGAAAAAGACTAACATGGATCAAAACATACAGATTTATAAAGTTAAACTAATTGCTAACGGTTACAAAGGCAAGAAGTTGACTTTAATGAAATCTTTCTACCTATAGTTATTTTCAAATCCATTCAAATACTTCTAACCATTACATTACATTATAATTATGAGATTTGATAGATAGATGTCAAAATAATATTCCTTAATGGGAATTTGATTAAGGATACGTAGACAACACTTAAGGATTTTATATCCAAGGAAAATGCTAATAAGGTATGCAAGCTATAAAGATCTATTTATGAACTTAAGTAAGTTTCAAGGAGTTAGAACATTCATTTTGATGAGACAATTCAACAGTTTGATTTAATTCAAAACATAGATGAACCTTTTGTTTACAATAAGGTTAATGAGAGTATAGTTATTTTTGTAGTTTTATATATGAATGGCATATTACAACTTAAAAAGAACAAACTAATGTTTTAATCCATCAAGGCTTCATTCTTTAAGAACTTCTCCATGAATGATATAAGAGAAGCAAACTATATTTTAAGAATAAATATCTATAAAGATAGATATAGGAGGTTACTTGATTTGTCTTAGTCAATGTATATAAACAATGTACTAAACAGGTTTTGTATGGAAGGATCCAAAAAAGGATTCAAGAAAGGATTTTTGCCTATGTTGCATGACATATATCTCTCTAAGGAAATGTGTCCTTAGATAAAAGAAGAAAGAGATAGGATGGATAAGATCTCCTATGCATTAATTATTGAATTTATCATATATATGATGCAATGTATAAGACCAAATGTCTTTTATGCTTTAAGCATAAAGAGCAGATATTATGTTGGTTTGGGTTAGGGTTATTGGATTATAGTTAAGAACATCCTTAAGTACTTAAGAAGAATTAAGGATGTATTTTTTATCAACAAAAGAAAGTGAACACATGGTTTAAGTATATTTAGATGTGAACTTTCAATCTAATAAGGATGATAGCAAGTTGCAGACTGGATACATTTATGCTTTTAATAGCAGTGCAATCAATTAAAAGAGTTCCAAATAAGAGATAATTGCATATTCAACAATCAAAACTAAGTACATTATTGTATCCAAGGTAGTGAAGGAAGCAATTTTGATTAAGAAGTTCATCACTAAACTTGGTATGATTCCTAGCATTATTGATCCAATAGTAGTGTATTATGACAACATTGAAGCTATTGCATAAGCAAAGGAACCAAGGTCTCATCAATAATCCAAATATATACTTAAGTGATTTTATCTATTAGAGAGATTGTTAAGAGAAAAGATATAAAGGTTAAGCGAATGTCCATTAAAGAGAAACTAATAGATCCTTTTAGTAAGTCATTATCCTAGCAAAAACATAATTGCCACATAAAATGTTATGTTATTAGATGCATAGGCTATTGACTATTAGTGTGTGTCTTAGTAGTCAATAAATTAGTTTTTATTTAAACATATATTAAATATTTCATGTATGCAATTTTAGTAATAAAAACATTTTTCATCTTTAGTATTGTTTATATGATTGATTTGATTATTAATAAACTCTAAAGATAAAGTCCATGGAATAAATATACTTTGTAAAAGTAATTATAATTGGATCATAATTATGAGATATCCATTGCATTAAAGTATTATTCTTAAATATTTATAATTCATACATCGTTGAGATAAGATAATGATAGAGCCATAAGACTAACATATGTTATGTTTCTTTCTTATGAAGAAAGTAGTCAATTTCACAAATTAAAGTATACAAATACTTGAACAAACATGTAAGTGCTTATTAGATCAATAAAATACTTTAATTGACTTGTTATGGGAATTCCCATATAAAACATTACTTATGTGCTTATGAAATTGTTCATGTGACAATTGTGTAAATGATCATTAAATTTGAAATCACCAAGATATTTCATATAAAAATTATTATATTTTGATTTAACCTTTAGATTGTCCTAATTAAGAATTGCTCGTTAGAGCTTGCATTAGGTGTAATATGAATTATATGGAGATAGTTAAGTGATTAATAAAGGATTCATTATCCTAAAGTAACAATAATAGAATATTATACTATTCCTAATTTATATGATATCATCCATAAAATCAATGATCTATATTTGCGAGCAAATATAATTAGATAAAATAAAATAATCACTAAAATTACACTAACAAATTGTGCACAAAAAAGATTTATCAAATAACCTTTTTATAATCATAATATTTGAGTGGTCATAACACATTATCAAATGTGAATTATAATTAATGAGTATAAATTAATTAATTAGTAAATTAATGATAAATTAAAGAAGTATAATTTATCTAATCCTTAAAATTATAATTTATATTTATTACCAACAAGTTATAACCTTAACAAGTCACACATATAAAGATAATTGTAGAAATATAAAATAAAGATAAAATTGGATTTGATTAAAAGGTTAAAGAAACATTTAGGGTAAAATATAAAAGAGATGAATATTTTGATTTTATGGGAAAGCTTTTTATAGCTTTATGTTTAAGGTCAAGTGACCTAAGTGTTATAAAGGTGAACTTGCACCATATCAATAAGAAAAGTTATTGGTGAGTTTGATACTGAATCAACAAGATAAGTTGTGATAATGAATTAAGAACTCTCAAGGTTGTGACCACAAGGAAAGGACATAAGCTTAGAGAATAGTTGAACCTTTATAAATCATTGCATTTGATTTTGCTTCTCTTATCTCTTTACTTTTAGTTATTTATATTAATTGTTTTGTTTTCTATTATTTGTTATCTTGTATTATTACTTTTTAAAATTAAGATTGAGTGTAGGTTAAGTGATCAAACCAAATAAACCCAATTCTAGGATATCCCATTTTACATTCCTTTTAAAAAGCATCCATTTACTCTAATCAATTCTTTGTAACCTACCAAAAACCCTTTCTTATAACAATTTAATGCAAAGTACATTTTGTCAAACTTAACTAGACATTTTCTTAATGTAAAACTACCTTACATTAGTCTAATTGTCATCCCTTTGACATATTGTTTCTTAGCATCTCCTCTTAAATTTTGCAATACCAAATTCCTTGCCTTATAACATTTGGTTAAGCTAAACCCTAAATGTAATTGATGTTTCACCTTGTCTTTTAATTCCTCTAAGGTAAATTTTGCAATATAACTCAACTACCTTACAAAAATTCTATCATTCTTGAATTATAAAATGCACTCATGGTATTGACTAATGTCTTAGCCTACATGTAATTTAGCTCCTTCACAAATTTAGCTAAAATTTTCTATGGACATAAGGGCTTTTTACATCTTTCCCTCATAAATTCTTTATTGTTCTTTGTGTACTTAAATTTTATTCTCTCCTTTAAGGAATAACTCACAAGAGCCCTTTAAATTGTGTTATATCCTTAAATAACATAAAGAATTCAAACTCAGGCTTCTCTTACTTTATGGTATAAACTGAGTATTTTCTTTTCCTTCTTACTACATTGTCATTATCATCACTCTCACTTTTTTAAACTCTCATAATCACTTGTGCTTGGGTATTTAATTTTATACCCATCTTACACATTCCCTCCCAATCTTTTGTTGGTTGTATTATTTTTCCCCTCAACAAAATCATTACCTATCATATGTTTATGCCCTTCCACCTTAACCTTATCAATAATTGGATCATCCCAATCAATTAAACTCATGTTAAATTTTCTACTATTTTCTCTTTCCTTCTCTAACACTAAGTCATCATTGTTAATCAATATATCAGCTCTAAGTTTGCTTTTCTAATACTCTTTTTCCTCATCTTTATCACTTTCTAAATCAACTTCTTTTGTAGCCCCATCCTTCTCACTAATCACTCTAGTTTCCATAAAGTTATCTAGTTTAATACTACTTAATACTTGATCACCAATAAGGTAACCCTAAGTTAGCGTGTTGGTCCCCTCACATCAACCACCCCAATAGTAACATTAGCCTGAATCCTTTCATATTTTTCTCAATTATAATTTTTAGCGCCACTATTGTCCTCCTCGTAAGGAATGTCCCCCCTAACACTTATATCTCTACCATTTACAATATGAGATATCAACCTACTGTTTTTGGTTTTCTTTTTTTAATTTCCCTTATAATCTTTTACAATAGCACTAACCTCAACATATTGGTCTTAAACAACCTTATCCCGACCCCTATTTAAAACAAAATCATCATTGTGCAACACATATGTTTCAACCTCTTTATGTTTAAGTATAATGTCACCTATCTCCAAGACAACTTTATCTGGCTAAACTATTTCCCTTAATTTCTAATCCATGCTCTCCCTTAGTATCTTATGGTACTTTTTCTCATAACTTGGATAATTTGATTTCTTAATCACTAAATTTTCTATATTCCAATAAAATAATGTATCCACTTTAATGTCCCATTTGTTTACATAGTTACCTTTATAATGAATGTAAGATTCACACCACAATGATACATTACTACTATGTCATCCCAATCACTTATTATTTGGAATATAAGACTAAAATACACAAAATTAAATGCCAAATAGATACCAAGACAAAAATATCACATAAAGTAACATTAAACTACATGTAGTCCTTAAATAAATACATCAAGACAAAAATATCTACTTCATAGGAAAAAGTGACTATAAGAAACATCTATATTATGTCACTGCTACTCATTCATTTAAAATCACTAAACATGTGTTCCCTAGATACCTAATCCTAAGATAGATGCATCATATAAACAAACACTTAAAAACAATTAAGTTCTTAATAAGCATTATTTAAGGCAATACAAGAAAAACCCAAGCTTAACATATACATCTAGTGCCACATCAAAAAACATCCAAATTCCACTAATTTTGTCAATTGACTATTTAAAAAGCAATTGGCAAACCCTAATAGTCTTATTACTTGGTTATTTGAAAGTTTTTAAAATCCGTATACGACAAGACAAATCCCTATAGATACAAAAATAAAAAAAATTACATATAAAACCCATTGATCAAACATATGTAAACCAACCTTTGCATGGAATGCCATAAACTTCTACAACTTTGTATAGTCTATAAAACAAAGGAGATGGAGGTTAAACCAATTAAGTGAAACAATCACGTTTTATTAGACAAAATTTAATTTTACAGATATCTTTTTACAAAATGATCTTAGTTTAGGAGTGTGATTGTTTTCAATTTGAGAATTTTTGGAAAAGAGGAATGATTTTTGGATTAGGTTTTCATAAGAGATTAAGAGAGATAGGGGATTCATGATAGGGATTTTTCCAAATTAAGGTTTTTTGAAAAATAGGCATGATTTTAAGGTTAGCTCTTCACGAGAGATTAAGATATTAAGAGAGATTTAGGGTTATTGGGTTTCATCTTTTTTTTTTTTTTCAATCAAGGATTTTTAAGAGAAAGGAGGAGAATTTTGGCAAAAAATATGCATATAGGCCTTTCTTTCTTTAGTACATAATTTTTTTAATTAGTATTCTATTAGGTTAAATGACATTTTTAACAATTTGACCATTTGTCATCCAAAAATGCATTAATGTGAAATGGAATTTAAAGGCTTATAACTATTTTACAAAACTAAAAGTTATAAGACTACATTGAAAATATTCACAAAGGCTTAGGAGTTTCAAGGAACTTATCTCATTACCTATATCTATATTACTAAAGTTAAGAGAAAATCCATAATTCTCAGTGATTTTTAAGCGAAAAAGACTTACGTGCTTCCATTTTCTTAATTCTATAAATATTAGAAAACTCACAATATTAACATGACCAATTGTTTTTAAATTGTTGGAATATTAGACATTCCTATAACAATCATAGTTAAAAATTTAAATTCAGTCAACCACTCAATTTTTACTTTATCCAATCACTATAATTAAAAATTAAAAAAAGGCCTTAATCAAATAGAATTCTATCTAACCATATAATCATTATCATTATCGAAAATTATGTATAATGAAATAAAAAGTATAAAATGTAAAAGGATTTAAACTTGCATATTATTACTATTTCGAATTATTAAGTTTAGTTTTATAACATTTCATATTAATTGAGAAGTTTAATGAAATTAAAATTTTAGTATACATCCAATCCTCCTTTTTATACTATAGAATCGAGTATATTTGACTTGTAGTATTATTTACACTATTATACAAAGAGAATAACACAAGAATAAAATTAGTACAAACACTTATAAAGAAGAAAACTCAACAATTATTTTATACTTATATTTTCTTATTATTTTAGTATTTCACAGTAAATTACGAATCATAATTATCAATTTTTAAGCAACACTAAAATACAAAGTTTGACTTCATTTATTTATTAATTATGTGTCTAATACTTTTCAAGTATTTACTTATTTTGTCTTAAACTATTAATAACACAAAACTTATAACAAAAATGAGTTCTTTTTGTGATTCTTATCACAATTAATTTTTATGTATGAAAATTATTTATTGATATAAAATATTCACTCTTCAATAACCAAACATATTAATTAAGATTTAATGCATAATACACTTTACGCAAATTATATTAATGATTATTTATATACATCTAAAAATCATGTAAGTGAGGCTTTACTTTAGTTTATATGTATATTTATATTGTTGAGACTAAGAAAAAATTCAGTAATTCTCAATAATTTTTGTGTTAAAAAATACGAGTTTTTAGCTATAAAACTTTTGTTTATGTTCCTAAAGATGAAAAAGGAAGTTAGATGTGAAGACTCAACAATTTATCTTTTTTAGTTATGGTGAAGATGACTTTGGGTACCGTTTATATGATTTGGTTAAGAAAAGTCAGCTCTTTAGGTTAATGATAATCCTGCTGATATTGTTCTATTTCCTCAAATACCTTTAAGTGATTTGGTTGATGTTTATGACAATATTCAAGAACATGATGAAAATATTCAACAGGATCATAATATGCAAGGTACAGATGATATTAATGCTCTCATGGAAGATCATTCGCATAAACCTCCACCTTTATTTCAGCCACGAAGGTCCAATAGAATTTTAGTACCTTCTACTTGGTACTTTCCTAATGAGTTTGTGATGTTAATTGATAGGGGAGAACTTGAGTGTTATAAAGAAGCAGTTGAAAGTGAGCATAGGCAACACTAGATAGATGCCATAATAGATGAGATGAAATCCTTATATGATAACTCTACTTATGAGTTAGTAAAGTTACCTAAAAGTAAAAGGGTTTTGAAAAATCGATGGATTTACAAAATAAAGTAAGAAGAAAATACTTCACGTCTACAATATAAAACCATATTTGGTTGTCAAGGGATTTAGTCAGAAACAAGGTATTGACTTTGAAGAGATCTTCTTACCAATGGTGAAAATGTCTTCCATTCGAGTTATGTTAAGTTTAGCTACTAACTAGGACTTAGAGATTGAGCAGATGGATGTGAAAATAACTTTTCTCTATGGTGACCCAGAAGAAGAAATTTATATGGAACAACCACAAGGTTTTAAGGTGAAAGGAAAAGATGATTATGTGTGCAGGTTAAAGAAAAGTTTGTATTGCTTGAAACAAGCTCCAAGACAATGGTATAAGAAGTTTGAGTCTGTTATGGGGGAGCAAGGCTATATAAAGACTACTTTTGATCATTGTGCTTTTGTTCAAAGATTCATTGATGATGATTTCATCATTTTACTACTTTATGTTAATGATATACTTATTATTGATCATAATACTTCTAGAATTAACAAGTTGGAGTAAAAGTTAAGCAAGTCCTTTGTCATAGAGGACTTGGGACCAGAAAAGAAGATTCTTAGCATGTCAGTTACTTGGGATAAGAAAAAGAAAATGTTGTATTTGCCTCAGAAGTAGTACGTTGAAAAGGTACTTCAAAAGTTTAACGTGAATAAGGTTAAAGTAATAAGTACTCCTTTTGCTACACACTTTAAATTATCGATTAACCAATATCCTTCCACAAAGAAAGAGAAGGAAAAGATGCAAAAAGTTCCTTTTGTATCAGCTGTGGACAATTTGATGTATACAATGGTATGCACAAGGCTAATATAGTTCATGCAGTTAGCACAGTTTGTTGGTTCCTTTCAAATCATGGTAAAAAGCATTAGAATGCAATGAAGTGGATAATGAGATATTTACGAGACTCTACTGATTTGAGATTTTGTTTTGGGAGTGATAAGTTTGTTCTTATTAGATTCACAAATTCAAATATGACAAGTAACATTGACTCTAAAAAGACTATTTCAGGTTATGTGATTACTTTTGTAAGGGGAGTAATGAGTTGGCAATCTCGATTGCAAAAATGTGTTGTATTATCCATTATAGAGGTAGAGCTTATTGCAATAACTGAAATATCTAAAGAGTTGCTCTCAATTTTGAACAATCAAATTATGTGTTGTACTGTGATAGCCAGAGTGTAATCCATCTTGGTAGGAATCCAACTTTTCATACTAAGTCAAAACATATTGACGTACAGTATCATTGGATACAAGATATTATTGATTTTAAACAACTAACACTTAAAAAGATTCATACATATGATAATATTGCTAATATGATGAAAAAGGCATTACTAAGATGGAAATTTAAACTATGTTTTACATTTGCTGAGATTACCAATATCGCCACATGATCAGGAGGGGGAGAACTATTAGGTTCGTTAGTCTCATCTTATATAGATATATAGTTCAAATTTTTTAGGACCGTAACTCAAAATAATTAAAGTGGGTATAAATACCCTTTTTAGCTAGAAAAACCTAGAAGAGTCAGCGCTGGAAAAGAAAAAAACAAGGCTACCAAAAAAGATAGAGGAAAAGAGGGAGGTCACCGAAAGAGAGGAGGAAAAGACAGGGTTTTTTTTTTATCTTACATATAGAAAGGATATCAGTATCTGATCAAACTGAAATTTAGATAGTTGATAGAGGACGTTTAGTTCTGATTTCTGAATGGTAGAAATTGTGTTTTAAGTATAGTAAGTCCTATTTCTCTTCAGTTTTCGCAAGTTTATACTTTGCGAGATTTTCTGCATGCAGTTTTAATCAACCGTGTAATTGGAGGATTGTTCATAGTATGATCAAACTGAGTTTTGGTCAGTAGTTGGAGGACACATATATCTTCTTTGTGGACGGTTGGATTGTGTTTTTGTGAACTGTAAAGGTAGGTTTCCCATTAGAGTCAAGGTTTTTTAATTTTGGTAACTTTCTTCTCTTTTATCTATGGCAGTGTTGGTAAGCCGTGGATGATTATTGACTCGTAACCTGATTGAGTTGAAATTTAGACAGCTAGTAGGGGACATCTAGGAGTTCATCTTGAATGGTTGAATTATCACCTTAAGATCTACTTGTTGAGTTATAATTAATAACACGTGGTTAACTTGTCTTACTCAACTCATTAGTCTCTCATTTAGTCCAAATTGAATTTTGTTCAATTTGTTTAATGTAATTGAAGTTATATATTTCTATTATACTCATTTGATTATAGTAGAGTTGATCTATAATTTGAAATATCTTATGATTTTTTTTCCTTTTGATTTGAAGGAATTTTTCACATAAAATTGGTATATTATTTTACGTGATTTATTTGTATTATCATTTTTATTATTCAATCATTTCTTCATAAGTTTAAATAAGTAGAAAAAATTTTCTCAACTATTTATACTTTACTGCCCCCTTCTTCCATTAAAAATCACTAGCTTAGAAGAATGTATTGGGTTTTCTTTGAAAATGCAAGGTCATTCCTTCTCAGTTAATGTTCGTTTAATTGAATTGAGAGCTTGTGACATTATAATAGGAGTAGATTGGTTGCAGAATGTCAGGCCCCATTTTTTGACTTCTACAACATGAAACTTCCATTTTCCAAAAAAGGGCATTTTGTAGCGCTTAATAGATAGCAATAAGAAGCCACCTTATCCTCCATATTAGAGAAGCAATTGCACAATTTAATTAGGAAAAAGCAGTTGGGTTCTCAAGCTCATTTATTTACCATTGTTACTACCCAATCCTTGCTTCCTATATTGTCCTTTTACAAGACTTAATTCAAGAATTCTAAGATGTTTTCAATGAACCAAGGACCCTACCTCCTTCTCGCATACATGACCTTACCTTTCCCCTTAGTTTAGGATCAAAACCTGTCAATGTAAGACCTTACTATTATCCACACTTCCACCCAGCTCAAATTGAATGGTAAGTTCAAAAGATGCTTAATTCTTCAATCATTCAACCAAGTTCCAGTCCATTTGCATCACCAGTCCTTTTAATGAAGAAGAAAGATGGCATGTGGCAGTTTTGTGTTGATTACCATCAATTGAATGCCATAACCGTGAAAGACCAGTTTCTGCTTCGATAGGTGACCTTTTGTATGACTGACGTGGCTCCAAATTCTTCTACAAATTAGATTTGATGCGGGCTATCACCAAATCAGAGTAAGGGAGACATTTGTGGCCAAAACATCATTTCAATCTCTTATGAACTATACGTTTGCTCCATTCCTACATAGATTTGTGCTGTTTTTTTTTCTTTTTTCTTTTGAAAAAACCTTAGTCTGGAGCAAGAATTTCAAAGCTTAGGTTCATTATCTTTGACTAGTTCTGCAAAAAGCTACGTGAACGCAAGTTGTATGGTAAGCTTCCTAAGTGTTCTTTTCGGCAAACTGAAATTGATTATTTGGGGCATATAATTTCAATAGATGGAGTTGCAATAAATTCTAGTAAAATTGGGGTGACGAAGAATCGGCCACTACCCACAAACATTAAGACTCTATGTGGTTTCTTAGACTTAACTGGGTATTACAGGAAATTTTAAAAGGGTAATGGGGTGTTGAGCAAGCCTTCGACTAATCTTTTAAAGAAAGATGGGTTCCATTGGAGCAAGAAGGTTGGAACAACTTTTGAACAACTTAAGCAAGCAATGTGCACAACTCCAATTTTGGCTCTTCTCAAATTTCAACAAGTTTTTGTGCTAAAGATAGATGCCTACGAGACAAGGATTGCAACTGTTTTGATGCAAGAGGTTCACTCTATAGCGTATCTTAGCAAGTCTTTTAACTCCAAGCACCGGGACCTTTCTATTTACAAAAGGGAGTTCTTAACAATTTTAATGGTTGTTTTAAAATGGCATCACTACCTAGAAGAGCAGCAATTTGCGATTAAAATGGATCAAGAAAGTACTAAGCATCTATTTCAACGAAAGCTTCATACCTATGTCTCATAAAAAGGCATTATAAAGTTATTGGAACTAAATTATGTGATTCAATACTAGAGGGGGGCTGAAAATAAGGCAACAAATGTCCTTTCATGTCAGGAGGAAGGACTCTGTCATGTTATCTCCTCTACAGTCCCACAGTGGATGGAAGACATTCTTTTTAGTTATGAGGTCCATGAATTGGAAATGGAGCTTCTTTTGGCTGCTGGTTCTTCCAACTCCAATTCTCCCTTTAGCTTGTCCCATAGGGTGATTAAATACAAATCCAAAGTTTATGTTGGGAGCAAGAGGGACTTAAGAATTCAATTAATTAAAGTCATGCATGACTCAGTAATGGGAGGCCACTCTGCCATAAGGGCTACATATCTAAGGCTTAAGTAGGAGTTTTATTGGCTTGGAATGAAAAAGGAAGTGCAAAATTGGATAGCTACATGCGATGCATGCTAGAGGTGTAAAAGTGAGAACCTGCCCTATTCGAGACTCCTACAACATTGATTAGTTCCAAGCCCAGCATGGAGGCATATATCTATAGCTTTTATTGAGGGACTACCATTATCTGAAGGTAAATCTGTGATTTGGGTTGTCGTTCATAAATTTACAAAGTCTACTCATTTTGTAAGTCTGATTCACCCTTTTAATGCTCGTATTGTTACCGAGCTCCTCACTTATCATATTTTCAAATTGCATCGGTTTTTAGAATCCATAATTTTGGACATAGATAAAGTGTTTACTACTTTGTTTTGGCAAGAATTATTCCGTTTGGCTAGGACTACTTTGCACCTTAGCTCCTCATAACACCCACTAATGGATGGGAACTTGAAAATTATCTTTGGTACATGTGCTTTATGAGGCCAAAACAATGGAGTAGAGGCTTTCATTAGTGGAATGGTGGTATAATACCACTTTTCATACTGCAATTGTTATGTCCCCCTTCAAGGCATTATTTGGATATCTCCCTCCTTAAATGAAAGCATTGTGAATAAGCACAAGGGCAGCCTCATTAGCATAACAAATGCAACAAAGACGGGTGCTAAATACACTGTTAAAGGAGCAGTTTGTAAGAACTCAACAAAGAATAAAGTTTTTCACTAATAAACATATAATTGATAGACAATTTATTATAGGGGATACAATGTTTCTCAAGGTTTAACCATTTTATCAGACATCGGTTGCTCTGCGAGCCAATCTCAAATTAATTTTGAAATATTATGGTCCATTGAAGGTGATAGTAGAAAATAAGGTCTGTGGATTATAAACTTAGTTGCCTCAGAGTTCTGCTATTCACCCAATATTTCATGTGTCATTACTTAAGAAAGCGGTGCGATCATCGATGACAGTCACTCCTTAGCTTCCTATGATTGGGACTAACGGACAGCCTAAGGCCGAGCCACTAGTGGTTTTGGCAAGGAAGACGGTGAAGCAACGAAACAAAGCAGGCACACGGGTGTTTGATCATTAGTCCAACTTGAGTCCGGTAAAGGCATCCTAGGAGGATCTTCCTTTCTTGCAATCTTAGTTCTCTGAGTTTCACTTTTTTTTCTAGTCATTAAGGACAAGGGTTCAGTTAAGGGGGGCAGAAGTTGCAAGGAATTAATTATTAAATAAAAAATGTGATAAGGATGTTTGCATTAGTTATGAGTTGGTTTCTAGTACTTGTGTGGCTCTCTTCTAGAAGAATCACATTCTATAAACAAAAGCAGATGAATGTGTGAACAGTTATGGAAAAGTGTTATCAAACCAGTAAAGCTATTTTCCTTCTCCTAGCAATTTATATTCTATGTCTTGCCTAGCCTCTCATTCTATTTCTTTCTAATTTTTTGATTCAAGTCCTTGCAATCACCTACTCTTGTACCATTACCACCACCTTTAAGTCCATCATCACTACTAAATAATTGAAACAGTCGATGCTGAATTTTTAAACATTGCCATCGGGTTCAAGTTGAGGTAGGCGTATGAAAACCCAATGCTTCAGATCTTTCCTTTTTAGTGGTGACAACGCCGAATGCATTTTCATCTAAACGCCTACCATCGAAGGTTGAATTGTGCAAGTATATGGCTATACGGGCTAGCCTAGACTGTGCCTATCAACACAAAGTTTGATGCTAGAAATAAGGACAATTGCGATGTTGATCTTGACTACTTTTTAGAGCACAAAGAGAATTGGAGATTGAATAATAGTGTTGACAACCATGGATATGAGATGGAGATAAATGTTAATGATGCTACAAACAAGAAGGAGGATTGAAAAGAATTGGGAAGGGAACCATGAATCTAAGGGATTTTGTGCCTTTGTTGATGATCCTAGGGCATTATGTTGTTGGGACTCGAGCATAGTAATAGAATGATAAGAAGCTGAAAACTTGGGCAGTAAGTCCTATGGTTATTTCCATTTCCTTTATTTATACCTAATCACATCCAAGGTGGTTTTAAAAGCATTACCTATTCTATATATAGTAGAAGATTATGATCCTTAATCTGATTCTATCTTTGTTCTAAATTATGTCTCTATCCTTCTCTTCCTTTTTACCTCTACTTCTTTAATCTCCAAGTTCATAGCTCTATATTTCTCTTACACCTTATCTCTTTTTCTTCTTCTTCCTTTTTTTTTTTTTTTTTTTTTGAATCCAATTCCTTCCCATTATTCTCTTCATGGAATCCTAATCTTCTAAAATTTCTATTAAATTTTCTCCTAATATGGTAATTATTCTTCATTTCTAGCATTCTACTTCCCTTTGACTAACTCTTAGAACCCTAATTTCGTTTTTGATGTCCTTTCTTCTCCTTCTAAAATTTTGATTTCTAAGGTTTCTCACTTTGGTGCATTGTCAAGTTTCATCATTGGAGGACTAGGGTCTATAAATGGGAACAACATATGTAGACTATCTTAGAGAAATTACAGCCACTAGAAGCAATACTTAATGCTATTGCAAAATCTCTAAAAAAATCCCATTGGAAACTCATTCATCCCTCAAGCAAATTCTTGAAATGTTATACAAGAAGGAAACCGACTCTTCCAATGATGAAAGAGTGATGATAGAGACACCATTCATACCCAATTCTAACGAGGTGTTTCCTTATTCTTGCTCACTCGCCACTGAAGCTGGAAAGAATATCGTGTGTGGTCTCCCTCGGCTAGACAAGTCAACATTCCCCTGGTGACAGAACCAAGAAAAGGTAATTTTCCATCGATGTCTAAAGGTTGGAAGCCTCATGGTTTAATGTAGAATTTTCCACAATTTTTCTTGGATTTAATTGCAGACCAGGGGTCAAGATAAAAGTCGAATCATGCTCGACTATTATGATCATGTCATTGAAGTCTCGTGCCAGAATTGAGTTTCACCGGAATCACTACAAGGTTGTCGGTGAAGCTGACAAGAACCATTGGAGAAGGGAGGGAAACATGGCGGAGATCCATAAGAGCAAGCACCAAGAGAGTAGTGTAGGAAGCACCTCCAATGGGGCACGAGGTAAGGCTCTTGTCGCCATTCTAGGATCTAGTAAATCATATGTTACATACCTTTTCCCAGACTCAATTAAGTGGTGGATGTATTATGCACCTCTTCTCATATGATCCTTGAATCTTGTTTGAGTGTGAATTTATGATGATCATGACCATCGGATACACAAATTGGGGTGTTAATGGTTAATTGTAATAATGAATCAAAATGTTAATGTCGCAACACGAGACATTAAATGAATCACATAATATAACTTCACGAAGAGGGAGAGAAAGTCTTACTCTCTTAAATGAATTCGAGGCCAAAGCTTGTTGGTTAGATAGGTACAAGGTTGGCTTTAAATTTTTATAATTACATCATCCTTTTTTTTATTATTTCAATTTTATATTTTTTTTAGTTAAATAACGATAAAATTGTTAATAGTTTTAATTTAATTAGTATATAATTTTTAATATTTTTTTATCTAAAAAAATTAATTTCAAATGAATTTTAAAAAATACCATTAAAAAATATTTTAAAAAATTAAATTTAATTGTAAAAATTTAAGTTTTTTTTTTTTTTTTAATCTGGCGTTTGGGCGATAAAAAATGGGTTGGAAAAAATTGTTGTTGCTCCGTTGGTCAAGCCATCCAACAGGTCGGTCGGTCGGTCGGTCGGTCGGTCTAACTCTCAAGAAGGCCAGAAATTAGAATCATTCAAATGACCCTTCAAATGGCGGAATGGCCCAAAATCAGTGCAGTGCACAGCCCTCTCACTCACTCACTTTCTAGTCTTTACTTTCCTCTCCTAATTGGTGGGGTGCTGGTGCAGGTGCAGCTTAAGTGAAAACCAGTCAGTCAGCACCGGAACCCCCGATATTCTTAGTTCGGCTTAACTGCGTTTGTCTGGGTAACACCATTGTTTTCCATTGATTCAAAGGTTACGCTCTTCAAGAATTTGCTTCTCTCTTCATGGAAGGAAGTAGCAGTAGAATGCTAATGTTTTTATAGCTCTTTAATACACCCCTTTTGTTTTTCCTTCTTAGACTTATGTACTTAAGATGCTTGCTTGTTTGTCTTTGAAGGCTTGGGAGACAGGATTTGGTGGTTTAGAGAGCAATCAAAGAGAATTATATGTATATATATATATATAGGAATACAGATGCAAATCAGATTGCTTAAAAGAGAATCTCAAGCAAGTTTTCTTTTCTTTTCATTTTTTGAAAGTGTTTCTGGTAGAAGAATATGCTTGAAAAAGTGAATTGTGGGCCTCATGCACAACTCCAACAAGGGTATTTGTGTTGGGCGTCACTTCTTCTCATTATTATAGATAACTGAGTGAGTGGATGTTAAACAGTACATGTGTTATGTTTTCATCATTTTGCTCCACACACTGGATTTAACTTGCGTAAACTGTTTGATGCCTCGCTTAACGAACAGAGCAGGTATTAAACATAAAGAATTTTTTAATCACGTTGGATAATAATAATTCTTGCGAAGATATTTGTGTTATAAGCTTGATGGACAAAGGTATTCTGATGTCTGTTGTTCTGCTCATGTTTTAAACCTAATTGTAAAAGAGGGTTTGCAGGTGATTGATGGCTGTGTATTCAAGATAAGGTAGAGTGTCAGATATGTTGTTGGTTCAAAAGGAAGGAAGATAAGATTTGCTGAATGTGTAAAATGAGCCAACTGGGAGCATTGACATGGATTCTGGTTGCACGTGTCTACTAGATGGAATTCAACTTACAAGATGCTTCGTAGGGCACACACTTAGTGTCTTGCTTTCAACAATTGGGAGCTTGTAGATCCCAAGGAGTGGCATAAAGTTAGCAAGATTTGTGAGCTTTTAGAGCCCTTTTATGGCAACCAACTTTTTCTCTAGAAGTGTTTATGCAACAGCAAATATGTATTATACTTCCATTTGGAGTGCTGAGTTGTGTTTATAGAGCACCTGAATGATATTGATGCACATTGCACGCATTACTACTATGCCAAGGAGATGAAAACTAAGCTTGATAAATACTGGGGTTCCTGTAGTATGATTCTTGCCTATTGCTATCATTCTTGATCTTCACTATAAGTGGCAGTTTGTAAGACATGCTATGTGAAAATATTTGCACATGGTAAATCCCTTGAAATGCATGATGGCTCTTGTATCAGACTTTCTGTGAATATGCGCATTGTGCATCTTAATCATCTTAACCTTTTGTTGAATCTGGAAAAAGTGGTCAAGGAGGTGATTGTGATGAATAAAGGAAGATGAACAGAGAAGGTGATTGGATTACTCTCTCGAACTTTGTTAAGGTCTATGTCAGCATTAAAGCTGGAGCTTTAAATGTTCAAGACTTGTTTTTGAAAGGGATAAGGTATTCATCAAAAGAAATGGTGATACATTAAGTTTGGTTCTCTTTCCAATAAATTGTTTCCATAGTTTGGTTATTCTATAGAAGATTTTGTGCTTTACACAGATGAATTTGTGGATTGAGAGGTCCGTTGTTCCTCTTCCTCTTTTTCTCTCTCTCTCTCTCTCTCTCTCTCACAACACCAAAAGGGAAGATCAAATGAGACATTTGTTTACTTATTTATCATAATTGCAAAACCCTTACATAGTTGTAAGGTACAGTTTAACAATTATGTTGTATTGACATGCACGTGTTTCAGTCTGTCCATCTTTTGCTTGTCTAAGTCATTATCAAGTTAATAGGAATGCATGTCATGGTTGCTGAATGTGGGATGTTTCCGACCAGATGGCTATATGATTTTGTTCAAACTGGTCCTTTGTTCCTCCTTCTGTGGTTGGCTCTAACCTGCATTCGATCTTATGATTTCTAATGTTGCATGCCCAGCAGAAGTGCTTTGTCTTTTTGCTTAGTTGACCTGTCCTTTTAACGTAGAAATCTTGGAAGTCCTATTTTATAGCCGTATTTCTTGACATCTTCTTGAACTTGGCTCCTGTATTCTCCAAATGTGAATTTTCTATACATAGAAGGCTCTCTATAGCTCCCTATCAATGTCTCGTATGCAGGGCAAAGGAAATAGGCGATTGAGTATCTTTCTTTGTTCGCATTAGTCATCACCTTGTGCTCAACACTCCTATAAATGCCATTGCTCCAAGCCTATTCATAAATTACATTAGGGGAAGAAAACATCAAAATAAAGGTTAGTCACACTAGTTTAAAACATCACTAATGCTAGTTTGAAAACACATGTTAATTGTATATACTTTGGCTGAATCACATCAAAGTTGCTATCCAGGGATTTGTATGCTTTTTTAGTATAAAATATAGACATCTACCTGTCTTTCATGTTCTCCGCTTGGGCAGATTAAAATTCCCTACAAAATTGACCCTTGGAACATGCAAGGCTGAGGTGTAGGACAAGTAGAACATTGTTTTGCAGCTCAAGTTTGAAGAATTCTTCATGAAATTGTAATCCAGTCCTCTTTTAGTCTCATGCCATTTTCGTAGGCAGTAATAGACAAGGAAGGAGGGGAAGAGAGAGGGAGAGAGGATGGCATTGTTTCCTAGTTTGCAAACAATTTCCTTTTTGTGGCCTCCTTTTGGTATTAGGATAGTTTGGCCTCTTGCAAAAACTTGTCTTTCTAGTCAAATAGCTTTTTCTTCAATATACAAAAACATAAGTAGGGAGAGAAGACGAATAGGGTGGGGAAGAACGTGAGGGAAGCAATATAAAAACAGAAGGTAACAAATAATTAGATGTCCATGTCATTTGTTAAAGGATTCTTTTGGGCTTATGGCACAAAAAGAAAAATTGAGTTCAAGAAATAACAAAATGAACTGCCTAGGATAAACTGGCAACACGAGTGATTATGCAATTTCTTTATTGTCATCAGTTATTGTTTGTCACCGCATTATTTTTGGGAGTGAGGGAGGGTCAGAGGAATACTAGATATGTCAATGTTTTCTTCAGTTCACGTAGAGAATGAAGCTTATTGGTCTATGAGAAAGTGTTGGTATTTTTATTTTGCGTCAGCCTATGATTGATTCTACCTGGAAGAGATCACCGATGTTGATGATAAGAGCATCTTGATTAGGCTTTACAGCCACCCACTTGGAGTCCTTCATGAGTTGAAGTCCGCCTACTTCATCTTGAAAAAGGATTGTAAGAAAATCACTGTCTGTGTGGGGCACTAGGCCAAAGATGTCCGGAGATAGCGGGCAGGCTGGGTAGCGATTTAACCGAAGGAAGCCAGCGTCTTTATTGCAAATGCCATCAAAAGTTTCTCTTGGATGGCCCAAGTTTTCTGCTAGAACCCCGGCAAGCTGCATCGCCAGCTTTGACATTGCCGCTGCAAATTGTGTCATCACTTGCCTATAAGCACAAGTAAGTTATCATTTGATTAACATGTTTACCGAGGTATACGTATGGAGAGAGTATTTGGCTTACCAGCTTTACCTTGTGATTGTATGCTAAATTAATTAACATTATAAGTACCAATTTTCAATTATTTGTTTTTCTATCCACATAAATATTTAATTAGGCCATACAATATTTAATTAGTGACAATGGACATTACAATTTTTTGTGGGGAAATGGAGACCAGACAAAGTCATATGATGCTGGAAAAGAGTGTTACCCTAAAGCGATGAATTCCCCATAGCAAGCATCGTCGGAGATTTTTGAAAGACGAATATGGAAAGCCTCAGACCAGGAGAATTGCTTTGGACAAGTAGCAGACGGTGTTCCCCATCTGTATGAGTTGTCCAGTACTCCGCATTTGGTCTTCCTCTCAAAGGGTGTTCGAAACAACCTCATTTGCTCCCTTCGCATCTTCACAAGTAGCTCAGGGCTTATCCCATGGTTCACTACTTGAAAGAATCCCCACTCTGACGATGCCCTGTAAATAGCTGAACAGCAGGTTTGTCGCATCCTTGGATCGTGGCTGTTGAGATCACTGAGGTCTATCAATGGGAATTGGCATCCCTCCATGGCAACTTCATTCCGGGGCTCATTACATTGAGTTACATCGCCTGGCGAAAGAGCTTCAAAATGATCTAAAAGAGGAGGACTTGATTCCATTTCCAGCATATTAGTTGTTAGTGCAGGATGGGAATGAGAGAATGGCATATTATTTCTTCCTCCTTTATGCCCCCGAGTTTGGAAAGCAGTGTTGGGTGTTTTGCTGGCAGATGAAGTGGTCTGAGTACCATGCGTCAGTATACTTTGAATATATATAGCTCTCAGGCGAGGGAGACTCTCTAAGGAGCAATGGAGAGGCGACAAAGAGCACAAGGAAAGTTGAAGAGGAGGAAAGCCTCCCAAATGGCGACAGTTGGCGCAAAGAGAGCAATTCACCATGGAAGGCCATTGTCTTAATTAAATTATAGATCAAGTCTAACACTGATACAATAACAGACAAAGTCTACCACAGGTTAGACAAAAATATTCTTTGACACCCACAAAGCTCAACTCTACGATGGATGAAGCAACAACATGAATCTACGACTGGGTAGCCAGCCTAAACTTCTTTCGTTAACCTTACTGACAGTTGACGGCAAGAAAATGTGTGATAATTAGTTCTTTTGGGCATGTAGAGTGATTATGTGACAATATGTTTAATTTTTGTAACAATATACCTAACGGTTATGAATATTCAACCAACTGTAACAAGATAATAATAACAATAATTCAGATACTAACTAAAACACGTAATTAACAGCAAAATTAATAAATGTTAAGTATGTACAATTAATTTTTTTTTAGTAAAAATTAATAAATATATAATGTACAATTATTAGTCGAGTAATTGTATCTAAAAAAATATGCATCTACCGAATGGTATCTAAGAAGGACATGTAAATTTCTTATAGGCTTCTAATAAAACTCAATTCATTTTGGACTTTAGGAATCATATTTATCATTGTTTTCCTCAGGCGCCCGGGCCCTTTACCTCTGTTTCAGATGTTTGTGGCCGTTGGAATCTCAACTTGACCGGAAAATCTCGTTAAAAGGATCCTTCTTAATGCATCATTATAAATTGAACTCTTCAACGGTGCTTTATTTTATTGCATAAACTAATATTTCTGTCGTCAAAAGATGATAATAAGAGTACTTTTGATTGCTATATAAATAAGCTAATATTCCGTAATTTTTAATTTGTTAAGTATATTTAATGATTTTATATTAATATTAATTTATTTATTTTATATAATTATATATTTTTATATTTTATATTTATAATATTTTAAAAATTATATACAAACACACACATAATTATAAATATTTTATAAAATTTAAAATATAAATAATAATATATTTTTATATATTGTAATATATGTAAAAATAAGGGGTTGACATGGAACCGAATTCATGTGATAAAATAAAAGTTAATAGAAAAAATTATTTCTTTTTTGTGCAAATTAATATATAAAAAAGTAAATGGTAAATAATAAATTATAATATATACAAATACTTTAATATTTAATAAAAATTTTAATTTTTATATAGTAACTTATTAACCCATGAGCCAACTCAAATTTGAACAATTCAAATTCAATAGAGTTTAAATATAATTTAATTTGTAAGTAATTCAATTTGAAATAATTTGAAGCTAAAGTGATCTAATTTAAATTTGAGGTGATTTAATATGAATTTGATCTATTTAGTAATAAAATGTCATTGAAGTGACATCATGTGCTTCAATAAATTTTCAAATAAAAAAATGGTGAATAAGCTGTTAAAAAAATTGAAAAATTACATATCTTGTGGAGGATTGGGTTCTTTAAACTAATAAAAGTTGGTACCATTACTAAATGGAAGGAAGAAATCTGGCACAGCAGAAATTACTTTTAAAAACGGTACTAAACATGCTTTAAATATATATATATATATTTATTTATTTAGGTTTATCTGAGGTGCATTCACATTTTGTGTAGTTTCATATTTTACAGCAAGAATTACATGCAAGCAGCCAAACGTGGAAGATGGAAAATAATGACTAATAAATTTTCTGAGTATATTAAGACTAGAGGAAAAAATAAATTAATTTGCTTGCTCGCGCTCATGGAAAGAGGTCCTATTGATAATAGTGTATCAGTGTACCTTTGGATTCGTCAAATTGATAGCATCCAACCATCTTAGACAGTCAAATTTAAACACGTCAAACCCCACGACACAAAATATTCCACAGAAGAAATGAAACAAAAAACATCAGTGTAAAAGGGCCCTAATCACACCTTACCGAAAACTGACGCCGTCAGACATTACGAGTATAATAAGAAGTCGAGAACCATACGCACTTTACAATGTATTTGATCCCTAATTGTAGACGAATATACGTTAGTAGTACTACAATTCGTTGCATGCGTAATTGTTTGCATGTGCGTACGATTACAATAAGCATTAGAGCAAATGCATGTTTGGAAGAGATTCTTTTTCCTAGTCGTGGGGGAAACTTGTTCATCATTTCACGACAAAATACGCTTCTTATGAGAAAATCTTGGGACTCGGTTCACGCTTAGAGATAAGTTAACATCAATGTTAGTCCAAGAACCTCGTTTTCACTTGTCCTTTTAGCACAGAAACACTGAAGTCAAAAACGCGGTGAAGATTGGTATGCCACTTTCCTGTTGGAAGTTTGTGCCCCAACGGTTGCCAATGCCCCTTGAGAGATTCTTGGGCCGGCTTATGCTGATATATAAAGGATGTTTCTTTTGGTGGAAACGCATTTTCTCCCCGTTGGGTGTTGCTTTGTTAGATGCATATGTCGGCGGGGTGACTACTCTCTTTCTAAAATACCATATTTACGTTTATATAATTCAAAATTTTTTTTTTTTATCCGATATAAGAATTGATCGTACTTAAAAAAAATTAATATATATATAAGTAAAAATATTACATTTTTTTTTCTCATTTGGTTATCATTACTAAATGTGAATGATTATTTTCTATTTTAAGTATTTCTCTTTCGATCCATTCTGTAATTTGGACTCGCCAGCTCTAATTTACAAGTTTAAACTCTTCATTGTTATAATGATGCGCGGTTAACCTAGTGGTATAAGGAATATAAGATTGTGCAAATTAGAAGCACGTTTGAAATTCAAATGTCTCAAAGGCATTTCATATTTTAATAGCCTAACAGTAGGACCCTGCTAACGATTCGGATTCATTGGACTCAAGTACTAGTTATAGGTGAGCCGATGATGTCAAAGACATTTTAAAAGTAACCATACGAGACAAAGGATGAACGGTAAGGGATAATCATCAACCAAGACATTTCACATAAAAATTTCTATAGAGATAATAAAAAATAACTAATTCAAATTATGCCTAATTTTTTTTTGCATACTAAGAGTATTTTTATTTATTCTTCTAAATCATATAGTCTTTTCATAAAATTATAAGATTAAAATATAATATTTCAAAAATATAAATATAAAATTTTAATTTTAAATGTCATTGAGAGATTATATTTTATATTTATAAAATTAATGGTGTGACGATTGCAGAAAATTTGTTAATAAATTATAAATAAATGTAAAAAAAATTAGGTATACAAATGGGATATTGACAATATAATTTTTTTTTTAATTTTTATAAAATAAATATAAGATGTGTAATAAATAGATTAAAATGTGCAATAATTATCATTTAATGTAAAATATATTTTTTCATAAATCATACAATTTTTTTGCGAGATTAAAACTTGATATTTCAAAATTTTAAATTTAAATTCTTAATTTTTAGGGTGTCATCAAGAGATTATATTTGATATTTATAAGACTAATAATGTGATAAGGTTAGAGAATTTGTCCGCAAACCATAAATGTATGCAAAAAAGTTAGGTAGACCGAGAGATATAGGCAGCATATCAACGGTACAATTTTTTTTTTTAATTGTTAAAAAGGAAATATAAGATGCACAATAAGTAGTTTAGAATGTGCAATAATTATTAAGCCGTCTTAACATCTAAATCCTTTAATCATTAGTCTAACTTAAAGGTTTGAAGAGATCCATCTGAAATATATTTTCTCCTAAATGCTCACTTACAACCAATTGGTTTATATTCAAAAGGCAAATCAACTAGAACCTAAGTATTATTAGATAATATGAAATCCATTTCATCATTTATTGCCTTTTTCCAAAAAGCTACATCTCTTGATGTCATTGCTTCACTCAATTTATTTTATTTATTAATGTTGTCTTATTGCCTTCAAACTAAGTAAATTGAGAAGATTGAAATCAGAACCAAATGTATTTTCTTTTCTAGCTCTCTAACTCCTCCTAGGTTCTAAAGGAACTTTGAAATCTTTCCTTTTAATGTAAGAAGAAGAAGCATCGAGTTTGACACTTGGAATAGGATTAAGACTTGTATTGGTCTCTTGTAATATGGGTTCTGCAACATTGTTCGAATCATTACGAAATTAATTTTCAAAGAACTCGATGTTTCTTGATTCCGCAATCCCATTTAAATCCAAATCCAAAGGCCTATAGGCTTTAGAATTTTCAGCATAGCCCACAAACACATTTTTAAGTGTTTAACTTAGTCCTTTTTGGATCTGGCACCCAATAACATGTCAAACATTCATATACTCTCGTATAACTCAGGTATAGTTTTCTTTTAGTCCGTAACTGATGAAGCCTGATGTAGGCTACTCGGACGTTAGGATCAGGAGATTGACTTACACACGCGGAGCAGGATGAACAGTGATTATAGTCCTGTGCAAGCTCGGGAAAATGGGTGTAACTTCGTTGATACAGATCGGAATGACCTGATTCGAAAGCCAAATGAACAAAGACATCTGAATTAACAATTTCTCTGTTTTGAGGTTTCTCAAATAAGCACTGCAGGCAAGATAAAATCGGGGTGGAAATAGACAGATGTAAATGGATAGAACAGAAGAAAAGATAAAATTTTGTTGGTTGTTCTTCCAGGCCTCCAAGGAAGTGGATAGGACATCGATTCTTCTAGATCGATGACTGCAACTCTTCAAGGATGCAGATTTGAAAAAACCTCCGACTCTTCAAGGACGGAGTAAAAACTCTTCAAAATTTTCAGGAGTACGAATTCTTTAAAGTTCAGGATAATTGTTTAATGTAAAAAAAAATTTTCATTAATCAAATTTTGTTTCTTCAATACATAAAATAGATGATTTTTTTGAAGTCAAAGAAAACAAATGAAAAGATTCGAACAAATGAAGAAGTTAAAAAGTTTTAAAGATCCTAGAAAGTATAAAACATTAAAGACAAGGACTTCATTATGGCATGAGTTTGCAAATGAAACTCTTGGTTTTTGGATTGTATCCCTTCGATATCTCCTCGACTGGTCGAGTGACTTGTCGAGTTCGGATGCGGGCTGATCTCCTTGGTCGAGTAAGCTCATCTTCGATGCGGGCAACATTATCAATCTGGCCTGCATCAATAACTCATATGGAAAAATCCTTAAACTTTTTAGAGAGTATTCTATTGTGTACTTGAGAAGCCATTACCATTGCTTTACCTTACAAATTAAACGACAAACCAACTCTTAATATCATGGCATTTGTCATGTCTACCTATGTTCCGTTCTTTCTCTCAACCAGCCCAATTTGTTATAGGATATAAAGAGTACTGGTTTGGTGTATAATGTTATTTTTCTCACAAAACTATTTAAATTATGTAGGAAAGTATTCACCTTCTCTATCACTTTGCAATATCTTAATTTTCTTGCCTTTTTTTTTTTATTCTCGACAATAGATTGGTAACATTTAAACATGTCAAAGGCATGATTTTTATTTGTTAACGAATAGACATATGCATATTTAGAAGAAGCATTGAACAACCATTCCCCAAATCATACCACCAATCATTGAAATTGGTCACAACAAGCATATAAAGTTTAGTAATCATGCCAATGTACAATGTAGAAATCATAGAATAATATCTATAGGTTCTTATTAAACCGTGTTAGCACTGCTGGCATTGTCCTACTTCAATTCCTTAAAAATTCTACGCACTCACATTTGATATGGCCCTTTTTTCCATAATGATAATATGTTCTACGTTTTGACTTGTTAGAGGTATTTGTCTCAGCATATTTTCCTTTTTTTTTCCTCCAAAATTACCTTAGAACTCGACTAAAACAAAATATTTCTTTTCACAAGTTCTAGTTTTCTCTTCAACTCGCAAATGTTTCACAACCAACTTTATGGTGATATCCTCTATTACATGTATATATTTCTTTGTTTAATCATTCCAACTAGGAGGTAACTTCGACACAAGAATTTGCAATTCATTCACTTGATTCATTATAGATTGATTTTCGACTATAGTATATTTAAAATATTTTAAAGGAAGATATTTGTCTACACCTTGTTTTTTATTGCTATACTTGTATTCCAAAGTAGTCCATAGCTGTTTAGGTGACTTGATAGAAGCATGCAAATCATAGAGTCGATCTAATAGGGTGTTAAGAATATGTCCTTCGCACAGCAATTCATCATCTTCTCTTTTCTTACATTCAAGTTTGATGGAAATTCAACCAAATTGGAATCCAAAATGTCGGCAACCTTTTGTTTTGTCAATATGAACAAAATCTTGTCTTTCCAATGATTGTAACCAGCCCATCAAATTTCTCCAGCAAAACCATATCATGATTCATAGTGTTGATTGCAATAGATATTGTAGTTGTCACAATTTCTCCCCTTGATTCCATAAAGAACATCACTTTAAAATTGCCAAAAAAAGAGTAAGACAAGGAGAAAAAGAAAGTAGCTTTGTATCACGAAAAATCACTATCTCTAAAGTGATGTTTGTCTCCTCTTGATTTGCTGCAAAGATTATGACAAATCATTTCAGTATTTACAAAACCTTGGATTTATAGACAGTAATTCCTCTAAACCCATTTATAAGAATTTTTCTAAGTGTAAGACAAAAGAACTTTCCAAAAAAAAAAAAAAAGGAAAAAAATAATCATAGGGACAAATAGACTTCCTATTTATAAACTTTCAATAGTCATATATTTAAAGTGACAACTTTACTATTAAAAAGCTATCTCTTTACATAATTAAGAAGTTATATTTTTCCATAATTGAAGAATTATGTCTTTACAATTAAAAAGTCATATCTTTACAATTGAAAAGTCATGAATTTGAATAAATAATTGCATCTTTCTTTTTATTTTTTTATAAGTAACTAACTCTTATGAAAATACACAACCCTTAGTACATCTTTAGAATTAAAGAGTCATTATTTTTCAAAAAAAAACTCTCTTATAAAAGGTTATTACCTTTAAAAAAAAAATTAACTTTATGAAAAGTTATTATATTTGAAAAGAAACTTTCTAATAAAAGACATAACTCTTATAAAGAAATATAATACTTTAAAATAAATACAACTTTCAATTATCTAGTTCTTTCATTTAACAAAACAATGTTAATATCAATATAAACATTTTCCAATAGGAACTAGAAGTGGGTCTTTTATACGATGGATCAATGGGAATGACAACATAAACTAGACTAGCTTAATATCCCCTCCATGGCCACAAAACATGTGAGAGAAAATAAGAGAAGGAATGCAAGCAACAAACCACAATAAATAACAACACAAATTATGCAAAAAAAAAAAAACGATACAAATAATAAGCTTTGATGCATATTTGTAGCGATTTTACACAACATGAAAGTACAATGGAAATCAGTTTTAAAACAAGTTATATAGTAAATTTCTAATTAATCATGGCAAAAATGTGGCCATGATATGCAATTAAAGGGCCAAATTTTTGGCCACATTTTTAGTTTTATGATGACACTAAATTGCATTTAATCTTAACCATTTTTGTACACATAAGATACAAGTACATTTATAAAAATTATTTTTCAACTTTTATTACTTTTTTTACAAAATATAAAAAATTTGTCAATAGCCTCACACGAGTGTTTCTCTCAATAATTTCGTATAGAGTCTTGATTCTTACTATAAACATATATATAGAGTCGATAGTTGACAACTATAATTATATATATAGGGACATGTATGTCTTATTTGATAAGCCAATTATACATAGTGGAGATATCCATTCTTAAGAACACTCACTCACTTTTTTGATTAGAACATACAATTATGTCAAAAAAGAGTTTGACACATTAATTTGGATAAGACTCTAACTTACTTTACACTTCTACCACTCATACATACACTTACATTTTGGTGGAGAATAACACCTATGATCACCCTATTTTGTGGGGTGTAGGGCATAATCTAACTTGATTTGCACTTTAAACCCTTACCTTACTAACTTGCCTACAATTAATCTTATTCAACTTTAGCATAAGCTCAAAACTTGTACACCAATGACTCATTAATGCAGTAGTCAATCCTTAAAGTACATATTAGTCACTTACGATAAATTCTCATAGTGTTAGCCCAAACCCAAATTCATATGCTGATGTTGGTTAACTTTGGTAAAAGATAGACATTACTTACTTAAAAAGTATTAAAAAATTTAGTCATTTATTAAAAGGAGATATTGATCTATTTGACCTATCACTTAACTTTCAATAACATGCTGCCAAGTTCATCCTCACATCATTAGCGCACACTACTATACCAACTAATAACCCAAATGTCTTTTTCACTTTATGCCAATGCCTAATCCTTGCTTATTGTATTGGTATACACATGTTCTTGAAATGTCTTATTTGCATAGATGCCTACCCTTAATCCTCTTGTAATAATTGATGCAACCTGCTACCAATTTACTTACATCCTCAGACCCACAAGTTTAAAGGACTAACAGTAAAACTCTATATATTAATGGTCATATAACTGTCATGGTAAAAGAAATCAAACACATTTTCTATATGCAATAATATGCAATTAGACGTACTCTTTTGCACATAGAAAAACCTTTTGTTCATGCCTTTTTAAAGTCAAAAATTAACTATGCTTAGTTTTACTTGGCAACACAAGCAAAACTCATAAGGGAAGGCTAGAGATTCAAAACTCAACAATTTTAAATTTTTACAAACTGTGGGCTACCAAAGGAAAATAAAAAATAAAAACAAGAAGCAAGAGCATGCTGTGATACATAATTAGTTATAAACAAAACTATGTTATATACATAAGGTGGTGAAAAGTACTAGTCTACATATACATAAAGATGATACTATGATATTTACATGAAGCTATCTTATCCATTAAGATTTTAAATTTCCAAATCGGAGGTACTAAATTTAAGTCTAATTAGTGAGATAACAAGAAATGCTTACCTATGATTATTTAGTCCATAATTCAAGGATAATATAAAGGTACTTTTTTTTTTTTTTACTTTGTTTTTTTTTTTTTTTTTTGGCAATGTTCTGAACCATAACATTGAGTATAACACTTCATCTAACCTTTGAGTTTCCAGTTATCTTGTGTAATAATTCACTAAACGCACCGTTTTAACTTTATCTAGTAAGTGATTTCAATACTTTGCTTAATATTCTGCAGCCTCGAAGGGCAGGTCTTGTTTAACATATGTAAAAGTAAATTGTTGAATATTCAAGAGAGCATCCTAATACACAAATTTCTTATAATGTATAGTCTAGATAAGTGTTCAATATATGCATCTTTATCATTTTTTACACAGCTTGCTTTTTTTCACAAATAGAATAACCTTAATATTATTAAGTTATGGCTAACCTTCAAATTGTTTAATGACTACCCCCAAAAATAGCGAGTTGTTTAGTTTATTAAAAAATATATATATACAGAACACAGCTCGAAATTTCTATGATCCCAACGTAGGGTTTAGTTATACATAGGTTAATGACATTAACAAATCCATGGCACTGCAAAAGGAGTTGTTTCCATTTATATGAAGAAGAGAAACAGAACTACACTGAAACAATAAACATCAACCTTGTCACAATTTACACGGCAGATGGGTCTGGTTACCAGAAAGTGGGTATCATATGCTAAAAATTCGTATAAATCAGGTACCAAAGTTTCATTACGAGGTGTTCCCGTCTGATAAATTTGTACAGAAGAAACATACTCAATTCATCTGAAAATCGTCGGTCTAGTTGGACAATTCTCTTGCTAGAGCACAAGACCAATGATCAGTCGGCATTCTTATTTTCCGATGCTTGGGTTTCATGTCTGGCAAGCTAAAACATTTCAGGTCCCAAGAAAGGGATCCCTCCTTTTCCCTTGTGAGACCCACGAGTATGGTGAATATGTTTCCAAGGAAAGGAAATTAGCTTCATTCCAGATGCCTGGCATATACAGTAAAATTCTGGTACTCACAGATCAGCAACACGGATCAACACCTTGGCTCCTGCTTCAACTGGATCCCACTCTGCGAACCATACATCGCTGACTGGCAATACAAAAGTAAAAAGATTAATTACTCAAAAATCTATTACCTTTGTGTTTTGTATCATATGTAGTTTTTACCAATTTGGTGATCATAAGTTTTTCTCTGTTGGATCTACCACGCCATCAATTCTAATGGACAGCAAACTGTTAACCACATCCACTTGACATGCTAAAATAGACAAATTAATGATGTGATAATAGGTTCATCACTAAGAAATTCATCACTGTTGTGCTTTGTACTGAATTATATATAGCATGGCCTTCAATTTGCACCAATCTGATAATTGTAGGATGTTATTTTAATATCAAATCTAGCACATCGTCACATTCAACAGACGGAATCCATTAACTTTTTCACTAGGTGAATAGCTAACTAGACAAAATGAAGACGAGAAGTGTTGACATGTATAACACGACAATATGAAATCTAAAATTTGATTGAAGTTGAAGGTATTACAGCTTTGGGTTAGCAGCCTCAACAATGTTACTAGGGTAAGTTAATAGGCCAAATAAGTACATTAACATGACTAAACTAGAATAAAACATAAATTAAACCCAATTGAAACAAGCTAAAACTAAATTAAAACCCCGAGCTAACCCTAACAATAAGACTAATCAATCTTACTTTAACAAACCTCAATCCCCTTAGTTTCCTCAGTTAAACCCTATCATCAAAGAAAACCCTAATTAGACCTCATAAAAATAATAGAAATACAAACAACCAAATCGCTTTACTTTCCCTTGACAATTTCATAATTTAATTTTTTATTTCCTAAAAAGATCATAAAACTATTATCCTAACAAAACTTTTATTTTCCTGCAATTCTCCACAACCGAACAAGCTTAATTTTTTCCAAAACCCTTAAAAGAGGACAAAATAAGCCTATTATAATCCCCCCAAAACAAAATAATTAAACTTAGCTATCATACCAGCCTAATAGTCTCAAAAATAGGCTTTACAACTTCTTGGAAGTACTACTCATGCATTTGGATTTACATCATTTTACTTGTGCTGAGTTCAAGTCACCGTAGTATGTTATCCTATTTTCTTTTGAACAATGATGGTTCAATAGAAAATAGGTTTCACCACATTCCGCAGTTAATAGCCAACACTTGGAAAACTGTTGTCAAAAATTTATCCCCATGATTGTGCTGGTGCTAGTGAATCAGTTTTCTCAAATTTTGACTTCTTTTTGTGCATATGTTGGTACATGTATGACGTACACTTTCTTCTTGTCCAACTAATTGAAAGTTTATTCCAACTCAAGTTGGACTAAATAATGAAGGGGACATGCATTGACTAAGACTAATTACGCTAATTACTAAAAAATTCATCACCTTTTCGTTTTATATCATATTTAGCATGACTTTCAATTTTCATCAATTTAGTGATCATAGGAATATTTAAATCAAATCTAGCACAATGTCAATTCTAATGAACAAAAACCATTAGTAATGCCAGCATGCCTTGGATGAAATGTATTTGTCCAAATGCAACCTGTCAGAATATACACGAGTTAAATTTAACAGAATCTACCTGAGTTGTATTAGGCAATACCCTACTTGCAAGATCCTCATTGATGCACACAGGTAGAGGTGGCATTTGGCTCATTATGCCAGGCATGTTTATCATTCTGCAGAAGTCACAGTAACATTATGCACAACATATGCAAGTCTGAAGGCCACTATAAGTATTGGCAATCAACACAATCAATCCAATTGAAGAAATTGAAAAAATTGACATACTCATTCAGGATTGCAGTAATATTATTCCTAGCTTCACAAAAGAGGTCAATGTTATCCTGTAACTGTTGGTAAAGGTAAAAAATTAAATCACCCTGAAAAAAACCATGAATTGACAAATATAAGTAGATCTTGAGCAAAGAAAATACTGTTAGAACACTCAAACCAATATTTATTCCAGAAATAATTTGCAAAGCAAGGCTCTGCTTACTAGTAAGAACAAGTATTGACTCTCATGCAATGACAAGCAACCATTGCAAATATTGTTGAAATGCATATGAAAGGAAAATTAATTTGAATTTCATCCTCCGACCAAAAGCGCCAACATGTAAGTGGAAACATAAATTGGTGCTACCAACATGAATGGGGCTATTACAACCTAGCTGCCAGCAATCTATATTAACAATTGCTCTGGGGTTTTTATTAACCCATTATGCAGTCCAAAGGTCAGGGGTTGTGTACATACCGAGACCCCACAATGTGAGAGTCTGGTATATCAAAACACCTTTTTTTCTGGTGCAGTCTAGAAGAATACAATCTTGCCAATAAAAGGAACAAGATCCAAATTAAATTACATTTTGCACAAGTAGGAAAACAAGACCATTATTGGGTTCAAAATAGTAGGTCAATACTGTTCTATATCAGAATCCTTTTACTTTAACACTTCAAAGCTAAAAGGCAGGCTCTTTCATGAGAGAGCGATGAAGAAGCAATTAACAAAATAGAAAGAGTGCTCTTTTTATCAGCCAACATGTATTGTTTTAACCAACATTGTAAATATCAATATCTGGTGGTCACCTTGAATGCAGAAAGGTTAGCTGTGATTTGGCGAAAAGCTTGAGCATTCTGCTCCAAGAGACATTTTGCTGTACCACTTATTCCTGAGAGCAACCAAGTAAACAAACATATCAATGGAAGCAACATTCTTTTCAAACAAGCAACTTGTTGACACCAAAAAAAAAACAACAAAAAAAAAAAAGGTCGAAGGGAATGATCCACAAAGGTACAAAAAGGTGAAAATGATACAAAATACACCTTATAGAAAAAAGAATGGAAATAAAGAAAAAGATAAACAGAAAACAGAGGGAGAAGGCAGATTCTTAAACTTTATACAGCCAACTTTGCTCAAATAGTGAATCTGCAGACACTCTTTTTCAGCTGGTTGTTCTCATCCAACATAAGCCAGAGAAAGTTTCAATTTCACAGTAAACTCTGCCATCACATAACATAATTTTCCATTTCCATTCATCCACTTGTATCATAGTTTTTGAACCCTTCACCAAGAGATATCCTGCACCCCGCTAATACAGGACACCCATTATCCCAGAGTCAGGAACCATATTATAAATCCATCAAAACCTACAAACGCATTGAAATCAACAGTGTCCTATATATTTTATTAAAGACTAAATTAAACTAGAGCTCACAAGAAAATCTGTGCAGCCTCTGCATTGCAGGTATTGAAATTAGATCTCAATATATCAGAGCCATTAATTGGCAAGAAAAAGCTGACTTTTGAAAACAAATACAGAAAAGGCTACTTAGCTATCCAGGACAGCTGATGGATATTTAGAGTCAGACACACAAAGTGGACAGAGAACAAAAAGTTAGAGTGCTAGCAGTCCCCTTCTCTCAATCTTTCTTGTAACTTTATAGGCTCTTGCTTAGTAATAACAACCATTCTCTTAGCCTCCCTGTTTGAATGATAGATCCTTATTTTCTGATGCTATAACACTTTGGATAATTCATAAACAGAAATTTTTTTTTGTCAAAAGGAAAACTTATGGCATTTCAAGGAAGAGGTAGTCATATTCCGGAACCTTCCTCACACAAAATATGGAATAAATACTATTCAACTACCATAAGTTGTATCTGACTCAAACATCACACCACCACCATAATTGTAATGATTAATATCCTCCTGAAAATTGAACAGTTTTCAGTTGTCTATGAGCAAAGTTATGGTCTCAACTATCTCTGGTAATCAATGGACCATACAAAACTATGTCTCCCATCAACCAATTTCCAACAATTATCAATACTTTGCCCATTCACAAGCCATTATTAATATACCCTCAACTACCCTGGAGCAGTCAGTGAATTGCCAAAAACTCAGAGACTGGCTGTTGAATGGCATCAATATCATCATGTTTACCATGACTTTGCATTTATATGATATATCAGATGAAAGAAAACAAATTAATTTTCATAAAAATGCTTTCCATGGAAATTATTCCCACAAACAAGTTATCTTCCATGAAACAACCAGAGGCCTAAACTCTTGAAGAAGTTATTTTTTTAGTTCTCATAAAGGAAATCTCTAACACAATTTTTCACAAAATCCAATATTTTCTTCCTCACTTAGCCTTAAAAGTTAGAATTTCTTCATTCTAACCTCTGAACTCCCCAGTTTCTTACCTTCCCAGCACAGCCAAAAATGACTTATCAAGACTGTCCTGCGTCCCAAAAAGTGGATTAAAATATTTAGATCAAAGCCAAAATGGTGTTGACCAGATTTAGATTGGTTGTCTACAGTCTCAAAGAATGCTAGATATAATGAATAATGATGCAAAAATTGGGACCATTTAAAACTAAATACTTGGTTATAACTATTGTGCAAAATTAAAATGAGAAATTTTGAGAAAGAGTACATAATAAAATTTTGAATCCCCAGAAGTAACTTAAAAAAATCATCTGATCTCAAACAACAAGAAAACGAGAAAACATAGAAGTCATAGAAGTAGTAATCTTTAAGCTGTGTATATCATACTCAATCAATTCAAACAGCATTTTATCACTGCAATGAATCAGCAGAATTAAAGACCTATCCACAGAAAACTCAAGAACATTAAGCACATACTTGTGTGTGTGTTTGGGGTGGATGTGGGGACACAGAGATAGACTAAGAGGGGGCAAGAGATGAGGGGGGGAGAGAGAGAGAGAGAGAGCTGACAGTTACTTAGAGCCAAAAAATCTGCAAAACATACATTGAACAAAATGTTCAGTAAAAGCAATTGAATTTCTGACCTTCAAAAAGTAAAGGCTCACTCTGTGTTATTAGATTATATCCAACCACGTTTTGTGACAGAGCAGAAGTGGCATTCATCTTGGAGGATGATTCTACCAGCTTATCCTGAAGAAGTAAGATATTTAGAATACTGCTTCTTCAATCAATATTACATCCTAAGGACATTAATGGATTAAATGGATTATAGCACAAATCAGAGACTTACAAATACGTTATAAGAAAATCACCAACAAAGACCATAACATGCAGAAGTATCCACAAATATATAATACAGCCATGGATAAATTAAGATGCATCATCTTTATCCATAACCAGCAATGTAACCATCAACATCAAGCAACCTCATAACTGATACTATATGTTTCATACTCTAGAACTGCCAGCAAGTTACCAACTTCAACATGGGCAGAAGAGCAAAAGAAAATGAACCCACCAGAAAATCTCACAGTGGTACAAAGCACGTCTTGCCCATGCATTGGTTGGGACTAATAATTATTGGATTTCAATTATTTAAGGACTCTTGCTGTTTTCCATTTAACAGCCTATTTTATTGCTATTTTATTTTTTCTACAAAAGGGGCCCTTTATTGCATAAGTTTACTGTATAGCAATAGAGTTGAATGAATTGATATTGAGCTTATCTTTCTCTCCCCTCTGTGCTCCTGCTCCTAAGCCCCTCTATTTCTGTCTTCTCTCTCTACCTTTAATGTCTCTGCTTCCTTAATCTGCTTATTTTCCTTTAGTTCTCTCCCCATTCGTCCCTTGCCTTTCCTTGTTGCTATTTCTCTATCTTTTCCTACACTAATTTGGTATCAAGGCAAGATGAATGACTTCGGTTGTTCAAGCATTAACAAAGATAACCCTAAATTCTACCAACCACAAATTTTCCCTTCCAACAAAATCACACATGTGCAAAATTTCAAATTGAGATAAACACATAAAAGGATATCAAGAGAGATATACAAGTGCAAACTTGTAGACATCTAATCCATTTTAGAGTTTGTATGCACAAGCTCTGTTCAATAGAGTGTCTGATATACAAACAGTTGCACAGTCATCAATGAAATAGTTTAAACTGAAGATGTAGAGAGTGGAACCCTTCACATTCATATGATGTATAATTCAGTGCTCTAGACTTTTCTAATGCTCTGCCAATAACTTATGAAAGCTTGTGCAACTTAAATCAAAACCTGTTCCCAAGATTTTTTAATATTCCATAAGTCCAACCCTCTCCTAGTGATTTCTAAAGGGACCTTATAAAGAATTGAATCATTTTTGTACAATTAGATTCTTATTGCTAAGAAAATCCAACAATTAAAAGTCCAGGTGTCATGTTGTCAATGACATTGATTCTTCCAACTTCTGAGCAGAAGATGCACAAAGATATTCTCCTAACACTTCATCTAGCAGTTGACAAAATAAGACGAAGTTGAATCTAACATTTCTGCAAATCAAAGCTCCTAAAACATTTGTTAAAAGAGATGCTTCAATTTAGAGACCAAAATGCCCCTACAGAAGTTTCATCTGTAGTTCTCAATTCTCACACAACTACAGATTTTCTTTCGTTTGCTTAAGCTGAAAAGTGTTTAAGTAACTCCATTGCATTGAGTATAAGGCCCAACAACCAAAAGCAACTGCATACCAAACAGGTAAGTTGAGGGAAATATTCATCTTCCCAGTTCATGTAATGTATCCATAGGTTGACAAAAAGCAACCCTTCCCAAAATTATAGTTCAAATATAGCTAAGGGAAGCACACCAACAGGTAAGGGTGGGAAAAAGAAAAACAAAAGCTATAATAATAGAATCCTTTTCTTCCAGAATGCATGCCAATCTTACCCTTGTTTTTCACAAAAAGGCTGTTTCTGCATTGATGATTTCATCAAATGCTATATCACGCTGATATGTGAAAGTTCAGAATTGTAGGCACTTCACAAACTCCAGACTTAAAGCGATTTTATCCAAATCACTTAACAGGGAAAACAAAACAATACACAACCAAAAATATAATGTTTAAATAACTTCATCTACAAATCCTACATACCTTCCAACTATTAACCTTGTTTCCTGCATTAAATTCTACTGCTTTTCTCCTCTTTCTCTGCAAAAGCATTTTGCAAGCACCTTTTTTCATTAATTAAGTTCATACATATTCATCCAACAGATTGATCTTAAACATTTTTTAATAAAAAAAAAATCTCTCTATACAATGAATATTATTATTAATATTTGGCCATTAGCAATGTTTTTCTGAGCCAAAAAATTTAACTAACTAATCATCAGGTAATACACAAAGGCACAAGACGCTCATATCAACATTTACAAAAGTGCATTTTATTAGTAACTTCAAGTGAAAAATCATAAGAGCTTAAACAATTAGTTCAAACTCCTTTGATGGAAACAAAACTCAGGTACAAAAATATAGACATAAAAATAACACAAATTTTATGGGAGTAATTGTTGAAAAGATTTCAACAATTTAGTGTTTTTGACTCACATAATAGAAATTTTAATAGTGTTTGATGAAAGGACCCTTTAGTAAGGGAGTGAGGGGAGAAAAAGTCTCAACTAAAGCTTTTTGAAATCTAAATTTCCGGTCGCTCAAGAAGGGCAAGCCTTAGTGTAATGGAAATGTTACTCCATTGTAACATTCTTTTCACAGATTCAAGTTGCAGAAATAGTCTCTTTGCAAAAATAAGGGTAAGATTTTGTTCTGACCATTTCTCAGACCTAACAAATACGGGAGTGCTGTGCATTGGAATGCTTCTTTTAAATTTCTGATTGCTTGAGTAAGTTTTAATCAATGACAAACTTCTTGGACCTTTTTTGCACTTTATGCTATATTAAAATATCCAAAACAGAAACATTGCCTGAAAGACGTCGTTACTAGAGAAAAGAGCCTACCGTCATCCATCTACACCTTAATGCAACATCACGAACAGTTTTTTCACGCAATGTTGCTGCAATCTTAATGTATCTCAGAATACTTGGCTCATCAGCATACCTGGAAAGTGAAAAACAAGGAGAGCAGCAAATGTAAATTAACCCATAAAAGCAATTTTAACCCAAATGAGGAACTTACGTCCGACTTGCCACCAAACAATAGAACACTCGTCCATGAGATCCTATTGGCCATGGCTACAGTTTATTTAGCATAACCATTAAGCCCAAATATGCAAATTCTTGTGAGGATGAAAGAATGAGAAAGGTAGGAAGCAATCATCAATATCAACAAACTGTGAGCAAAGATTTTATACCTCACTTGAACTTACAAATATGGCGTTCATTATTCATAATCTAACAACACTAGATGTCACACATCCTTTTCCACTATTAGAAATATACTTAACATGCATATACCAGAAAATGTGCCGACCAAATGCAATAATAGCATAAAAAATATATATATATATATATATCTTTTATAAAAGAAAATATCAGCAGAAGTACAAAACTTGTATGATCTACGCAGTGCTTTACCCTTGAACCATCATGCAAATCTACTTAGATGACCAACAAATGTTCTCACCATTGACACAGAGTTGTCATGGTTGCCCACAATAATAAAATGGCTCCACGATAAAATCACAGCAGAGGTGTTAAGGACAGAAAACCAAAGAAACAGAGAAAACGTCGAGAACCAACAAAGGCATGCTACCTACTTGACAAGACCTTCCTCCAACTTCAACTGTTCGTCAACAGACCACTCGACAGCCAAGCCTGTGTCATGTTTGAGGCCAGGAATGGAGTCAAGAACAATCGAAGAAGCACTTGAATTTCGGGGTTGAACCTGAACCATTCCAGGAATGCTGCTAATCACGCTAGGATTCACGGGCATCATCGTGATGGCAGAAGAACTAGTAGCAGCAGCAGCAGCATCCATCCCAAAGTAAGCTTCCACAGGGATCATCTCGGAAGTGCTGTTCATGGCGTCAGATTGGAAGGATAAAGCGTGTAGATTGAGGACAGAAGCCAAGGTTTCGTCCGGATGAAAGCCAGTGTTGGACTCAGCAGCCATTGTTTTCCGTCCCGAAAGCTATCCAAACTCACCAATCCATCATTAAGCATAAAGAACACCCACGCAGCCCCCAACAACGAATGAAAACTACAAAACCAAAAAGGAAAACAACCCCCGGGAACCCCCAAGAAGCTCCAAATTAACTTCTCACCACTTTTTCTTCAGCATCATCTGCAGACAGAAGCGCAAAAAGGAAAAAGAGGGAAAAGAAAAAGCTGGGGGCAGGCGGGGAATTGATGACATCAGTTCGTTCATACCCTGAATTAACATTACAATCAACAACTTTTGAAATGGGAATGGGACAGAGGCAGCGGTGCCTGTGCCTCCAAGTAATATTAAACAAAAAAAAACAAAAAAAAAACAAAAAAAGAAAAAGAAGAAAGAGCTCATGCTGAACAACGAACGGACGCGTGTGTTTGTATGTGTGTGCGTGCGTGGGCGTTACCTTTTACTTTTCTTTGTTTTTTTTTTCTTTTTTTTTTTTGTATGTGTTGTGGTGGCAACAGGAAGAGGGAGCTTTTAGCTTATTACTTTCCGACGGACCCGTTGGCTGATTCGGCTTCTTCTCTCCTACTGTTCGTTTATGGCTTTGGCCCCTTTTAACCTTTTCCCCCTCACTAACTGCCGTAGTGCTCTGCTTCTTCCATACGCACATACACAACACAGAGCCACGAACTGACACACTCGCACACGCGGAGTTGCGTCGTTAAGTTGTTTACTTTTTGTAATTGTGGGCTATTGGCGGCCTTTTTTTTTTTTTTGTTTTTGTCTCTTTCCTCCGTCTCTGTGGACTCGCTACGCATTGCTCGGACCATTCCTGGGTACTTGTCCACAGAGAAAAATAAAATAATAATAATAATAAAAAAGCTCTTTACCTTTTCTTTTCTCACGGGAAAAAAATAAATTTAGGGTTTTAAACGTGTAATAATTGGTGTGTTTTAGATCTTGGAAATTTGGTGGAAATTCGGCAACGGCACGCATCCCCATAAAGCATTCGAGCATACCAATTATTAGGGACTGTGGGTGAACCCTACTACTGTTTTTCTCTCCCTCTCTCTTTTTTTTTTTTTATAATATTTATATGTCAAATGTATTAATTATTTATTAATATTTTTATTTATTTTTTAAAAAATAATGATATATTATTTGAATACCATTTATTATTTACTTTTGACATAAATTTTTATCTGTTAAAAATAAGTAATAATAAAAAATTTTAAAATTATATTAAAAAAATAAATTATCAATTAGATTTATTTTTTTAATTTTAATAATTTTGACTCTAATTACATTTCAATATGACTTTTCATAATAGTTTTTGAAAATCATTTTTTATTATTTAATAACAAATTAAAAATTTCAAAATTATTAACACAATTATTTTTATTATTTTATATTTAAATATATATTTAATATAATTTTCCTTTACATGTATGAAACAAGGTGCGAAGAAGTAAGGTCATAGTTTAAAAAATAAAATAAAAAACTACATCACATTATATTTAGAAGCAATATGAGATTTTGATTATTTATTTTTGAAATAATGGTAACATATATTATTGAAATATTAGAATCATTCAATATATAAAATAGAAGAAACAAACAAGGATAAATGATGACCCTAGCTATGTCCATCATCCACAAAGACAAAAAATTTGGCATGTTTCTAGGTTTATCGATTGGTAGACTAGAGAGAATGCAAGAACTCAATGTATGCAAAGGTGTTATAAAACTTTAAATTTCATAAGTCAATTATTACATTAAAGAAAGATTAACTTGTAGTTTTTTAATGGTTGTCATAGCAATAAGACAATTAAATTAAAAAAACATGCTCTGAAAAAGTAAGGACTAAGCTAGCTAGGTGTTTAATTGCTAAGAAAATAGTTTAAGTATTTCAACCTTATAAGTAAGGGTGTTCATCAAATCATCTAATCTATTTAACTCAACTAAAATCAAACCAAAACCACCAAAGTCATTAAGAATGATTTAAATATGATTTGTAATTTAGGCAAACCACATCTAATGGTTTACTTACAATTTTGGAAGTTTGAAAACTACTAAAACAAAATTGAATTGTCTTGTAATACAAAAGTATAAAAATGCATTTTATAGAGAAAAAAATCACACAAAAAAATCCAATTATCCTTAGCATAGTACATAATTATCTCACACCAACATATTGAATGTAGACATAGTTCATATATGTTTTTCTTGTCATGTTTTTAATTACTTTTCCTTGATCCCTTTTTAAAAATATATTTTTTCATTTTTGATACTTCAAAAATTAATATTTAGATACTAAAGATTTTGGTTATTGAAAAAATTAATAATAAAAAAAATATATGAATGACAATTTTAGTTTTAATATGGTTTAAATCGTCAAATGAACCAAATAACTTGCAACTACTAATAACAATTTGGTTGGTTTCACTCTTATGTTGGTTTGGTTGTGATTTTGAAAATTTTTAACCTAACATTAATGGTTTGGTTTGAATATAAGGATCAAACTAATGCCAACTAACCCATGAACACCCTTATTGTAAATCTTTTAAATGGATTTGGTCATAGGATAAAGCAAACTTCCAACATGATCACAAACTATAATTCGAAGTCCATAATGATGAGCAAAAATAGTTACGCCTATATTAATTGTAAAAGAATCAAGTGGTTGAGGTAACCAGTTTTCAAAAACTTTCTTTATTGTCTAAAGTAAAAAACTAATATAAAAGATATGGATGGTAAGATCAGATGCCATGCCAATGATTTATGGTAGAGAAACTTTCTTGTCTTCATGTATTTATATGTTCCTAGCTAACCAAATAGCCTATGCCAGCATAAAGACCATATAACATAAGCATAAAAAGACTTGTTTTTGAGTATGAACTTTTAGGCCTAAAGGACTTAGAAACCAAATTCTTGTAACAAATGGATAGTCCAACAATGCATGAGAGATGGTCTTGGGTTGATTCTCCACATAAGTCACACATTTTGTCCAAGTGTATACCATGTTAAACTGAAGAAACTTTAGTCATAAGGAAACCTTCAACTACTCTCTAAGCAAAGTGTCAAACTTTATTTGGCACCTTTAAGTACTAAAAAGTCTTATACTAGGTTTGTCAACTTGAGCATTTAAACAAAATGATAAACCATCTTAAAAAAAAAAAAACTCATAATCTAACTTGAATATTATATCGAACGAAAGGAGCTCACTAAGGAAGATGCATGGTTGAGTCTAATTAGATCGAGTTAATACAAAAGTTCAATCATGAAAGTACAATTTAGGTCTTGCACAAAAACATATTGTTAAAAGTCAAAGGTGGACTTTAACATTAACACTTTGATGATCAAGTCAATAAATGCATAAAAAGTTCTTAGATATGTAAGAGACATAGTCATTATTAGTTTGGTTTATTTATATGTTCTTGGGTTGGTCAAAGTAAATAAGAATTAATGGTGATGTGATAGGTGCTAGGCTATGCCCTTATGTAAGATCTAGGTCCTTTATCTACTAAGATGAATTTGAAAGGTAAGTTTTTGAAGTCCTTATAGGCTTGTGGTGCCTATATAGACCTAGTAGAGGAATCTTTTAAACTTGTTTTGTATGACTTTTGGTCAGTTATGAACCTTTTTATCACTTGCTCCTTTTAAAAAAGGTCCAAGTATTAGTGTTTGGGTTATGTCTTAAGGATCTGACTTTTTAATTTTAAAATGACCATGCAATTAAACAATCATCTTTTTAATGATGATATCTATTTATCATGCAATTTGACCTCTTTAAAATTATTGCTTAATGTCCCTTCCTAGTGGCATTTGATTTTTTCCTTCTTTCCATTTTTTAGTCGATTTTTCCATGGTTCCTACGAAATAAGTCATGGCTAGTAATTTTATCTCACCTTTTGATGGTACCACAAAGTATGACATAAAGTTTCTTAAGTCATATGTGCCTTATATAAACATGATAGCAATGTATTAGATGCTTTTAATTGGGTTCGAGGTACATCTTCCTTTTGGGTGTGAAAAGGTGTGCAAGGTCCCTTCAAGATGTATAACCATGTTGCTTGAGATTTTTGAGGTAGCTAATGCTTACCTTCCCTGTTCCTTGCCATTTTAGAGTTTGTGGAGTGTTATAAGTTGGCTCCATGGTAGATTACTCCAAACATTTAGCATATATTTCACAAGACGTTTATCCTAAGTAGGTAAGTTGGCTTGCATTCTATAAGTTAGAATTTGGTTGATATGATAATGGTTTTTACCATCATAAACCAAAGTCATTGTGGCTACTTCATTATTAATAGTAAGGAGGGACTGGAGTAAAGCTTTTATTGACTTCTTAAAAAAAAAGGTAAGAGATTAAAAGAAGAGTTTTGTTTTGATTTAATTACCTTTTAGCATAACCTTCTATAAATGGCATATGGCTCAAGCCATTCCCTTCCTTCTTAATTTTACAATTGAGGACTTCACATTTCTTGATTCATCTAAATAGTTGTAGGAGTACTTTAGAGGGGACAAGACTATTATGAACATTAGGGTACTCAACCCTAGATAACCAATGACTTGATTTAAAGGCAACACATTTATTGTTAATGTTTGAGATAGGCTAAAAGCAAAGGCTACAACAAAGGCAAAAGTGACAGCGTTGGACCTTTTTTGTTTTTTTTTTGGAGAAAAAGGAAAGCATCCATGCTAGAAAAAGCTTTTGGTTATAAGTTCTTTTTAACAAGAGTGATGATCGTGCTCTTTTGTTATTATAATTTGAGTCTTTTTTTGCCCCATGTACACTTATGATCTTGGAATTGTTTACAAAGGTTCAGATGCATAAGCAACATTTTAACATAGATTCCATATTGGGCCATATTAGGGCAAGCTTTACACTTATCATTAATAATTCACCCATGATTATACCCATGCCCTCTTTTCTCATCACTCGAACTCTTTTATTGTCAGTATTAGGGTGACTGCTTCTACTATCAGGGATAACTTTGCTAAGACATCTACCTAAGTGTTCACCATTTCAAGATGCCTATTCTAAGAAAAGACTTGCCCTTTTTTAAGTGAGTGTTTTATAGAAAACATAAAATTTTTACAAGATTTATGCCTACAACTAGTTATAAGTTATTGTAAGTCTTTTACTCTTTAATTCTTAATTCCATAAGCTATGTTAAGTCTATTAATTAGGGCCTTATATTTGGTCTTGGTGTTTACCATAGTGAGGCTGAATTCCAATGCATATTTAAGCGTAACCTTACTTGGTATTGTAAAGACTAGGCCCATGTCGCTTCTTTCCTTAATAAATGATCCATCAACTTGTAGGATATAAGATTTAGTTAGTGGTTTTTGTCCCTAATGTGCCTAAAAACTTATGCATTCATTAATAAGGTTAGCTGGTGCCTACAACTTCAATGCCTTGTTTGGTTAAATTTGAATGTCAAATTCTTCCAACTTGACTAACCACTAGATAGAGGAATTAGTCTGCTACTTTTAGCCTATATAACATCAAATAAAGTGATTGGTCAATCATGATTATGATGTAGTGAGCTTAGAAGTAGGATTATAATTTTGTTACTGCCATAACTAATACAAAGAGTAACTTGTCAAATTTTAGGTATCACAACTTCAGTCCTTAGAGGACTTTATTCATATAGCGCATTAGTCATTGTATATCACCTTTTTCTTGGATTGAGCTAATTGTTATACTGCTAATATTAAGGTACAAATATAGTGTTTCTCCACACACAATTTTGCTCAATAATAGTAAAGATGAAAGGTACTCCTTCAATTATTAGAAAACTTGTATATAATCGTCTGTCCACTATAACTTTAATGCTTTTTTCAAGATTTGGAAGAAAAGGAGCTACTTGTCACCAAAAAGTAAAATAAACTAACTCATGTAGGCCAACATTTTAATGAGAACTTGTATCTCCTTAGTGTCTTAAAGGAGAAGAGCTATTTGATGGCTTAGATCTTCTTTTAGTTCACCTATATCCCCTTTTACAAGACTATAAACTTTAAGAACTTACTAGAACATACTACAAAAGTGAACTTAATTTGGTTAAGCTTTATGTCATAGTAGTTAAGGGTTTCAAAAGTATTATTTAGCTCAGTAATGTGGTCTTTCACAATTTTACTTTTAACAAGTATGCTATTCACATATACCTTTATGTTTTTTCCTATCTAGTTTTGGAACATCTTATTCACTAGTCACTGATATATAAGCTTTACATGTTTAAGTCTAAAAGGCATTACTTTTTAACAATATAACCCTTACTTAATTATGAAAGACATATTTCTTAGTCATCCTTAAGTATGAATATCTGGTTGTAGTAAAAAAATGCATCCATAAAGATAAGGAACTCGTGGCCTAATGCACCATCCACTAGTTAGTCAATTTTAGGCAATAGATAATTATCTTTTGGCCATGTCTTATTGAGATTGACGAAGTCAACGCATATGCACCATTTTCTATTTACTTTCTTAATCATGACCATATTTCCCAGCTAATATAGGTAGGTGACTTCTTGGATGAACTTAACCTTAAGGAATTTGTTTATCTTTTCTTCAATAGTTACTTGTCACTTAAGACCTTGCTCTGCCTTTTTTTTTTGGCCTAACTTAAGGGGCACTTCATGTTAATGCTTAAGCAATGTGAAGTAATCTTTGGATCAATATTAGGTATATTTTCCATTACCTAAACAAATACTTCTTGTTGTGCCTACAAAAAATGATTGATGTTGCCTTTTAAGTCTCCTTCCAACTTTCTCCAATTTGTACCTTTTTCAAGGGTTTAAACAAGTCAAAAGGGACTTAAACTAGTCTTTTGGCAAGAATTTCTCACTTATTCATGTCTTTGGGGTAGGCATTGAGACTTAGCACTTCTATTACTAGTATTTTTCATTTTCCTTTTATCTATGCTATATAGAGTTTCCATTATTCTTTTTCTTTTTTGTAAACTTCTCTCACTCCTTCCAATGTAAAGAATTTGAGTTTTAAGTGCTTGATAAAGAGGATAACATCCAAGGCTTATAATCCCAGCCTCCTTAGGATTATGTTATAAGAGGAAGGCAATTTTACCCTTACCAACCTAAAGATAATGATTGATTTGTATAGGGGGTAACTTATTGAGATGGGCAACTCCAAGGTTTCTTGAGAGATGACAAATTCATTAATAAGGCCATAAAATGGGTAGTTTACTGGTCATAGGTCTTGTTTATTAAGTTCCATTTTGAGAAATATGTCTAACAATCAAATTTGATAATACTACCTTTGAAAACCCTATGTCTACATTATTAGTTGTGGGGCAAAATAAAACCATAACAGAATACTAAAATCAATTTGATATTTTGTATAATAAAGTTCAATTGATTGAATAGTATGCTATAAATATGTTTCTAAGTGGGCTTAATGATGAAACAAAAATGCTACTTAAAATGTTCATGTAAAGAACCCTGTCACATGCTTATGTATTGGCAACATTGTAAGAAACTACAAATGCTGCCTTAAGGTAGAAATGGAAGCCCATTTGGTTTGATGTGTAATGAATTAAGCCTCATTACCCTTTAAGTAACTTAAATCAATTGAGTTGCCCCTCTGAGGGTACTATGAATGAATACTAAAAACCTAATTGGTGGTATAGGTTACCAAAGTGATATGATAAGATAATATGGAAGAAATAAAGGCTAAAGGCCTATGTTTTTGGTGTAATGAGAAGTATGAGTTAGGGCATAAGTGCAAACATAAGAAATTATATGTAATTAAAATGGAAGATGGAAATGGTGAGGAGGAATTAAATGAGTTAATGGTCCTTACTTAAAAAAAAAAAAAAGAAAATTGATTTATAACCATAAATTTTCCTTAATACCATCACTAATATGGGAAATCATAACTTTAAAACCATGAGGGTAAATTGTTATATAAGATATAGACCTATATATGTGTTGATAAACTTAGGCAGCACCCATAATTTCTTGGATAAGAGATTATCCAAGAAGTTAGGGTGTAAGTTGGAAGCCATTGGGAATCTAAGGGTTAAGGTAACTAATGGCATTGTTATTTCTTGTCTTTATATATGAAGGGGTTTCCAATGGAAATTACAAGGTGACATTTTTTCAACAAATTTCTATTTTCTTCCCTCAGGAAGTTGTGATATGGTCTTTAACATTCAATGGCTTAAAACCTTACGAAATATTAGCTGGAATTTTGATGAATTTAGAATGGACTTCCATGCTAAAGGAAAGAAGCATATACTAAAAGGATCTTTGGAAACTATTATGAAGTAAAGTAGCCATAAGTCTATGATAATGATCTTATAGTAGCAACATCAACAAGCAACTATTTAGATTTGTAGTTTGCATTTGTAGCTAGATGTTATTACATCTTTAATAGGACCTTTTTTAGTACTAGTCACTTTAATTTTAATAGTCAATTTCTTGTTAACTTAATTCTCTAACATCTTTATGGAACCTACTGATCTATCTCCATAAAGGTTCCAAAACCATAAAATTCCTTTGGTATTTATGACTCAACCCATCAATACTAGACCTTACAAGTATCCAATAGCTTAAAAGGATGTAATAAGAAAAGCTAGTACATGAAATGTTACAATAAGGCATTATACAACTTAGCTCTAATACCTTTGTAGTACTTATGGTGTTAGTAAAGAAAAAAGATAGTACTTAGAGATTTTGTGTTGACTATAGAAAATTGAATCAAGCTACTGTCAAAGATAAGTTCCCTCTTCCTTTGATTAAAGATTTATTAGATGAATTAGTGGAGCATTTTGGTTTTTAAGTTAGATTTAAAATCTAGGTATCATTAGATAAGGATGTCTTTTATTGAAGTGTACAAGACAACATTTAAATCTCATGAAGGTCATTATGAATTCCTAATTATGCCTTTTGGGTTAACTAAACCCCAGTTACATTCTAGAGCTTTATAAATGAGGTTTATAGGCCATATTTAGGGAAGTTTGTTTTAGTATCCTTTGATGAAATTTTGGTTTATAGCCCTAACTTAGATGTTCACTTAGAATAATTGTTACTTGGCTTGCAATGTGACAAGTATTTTAAGTGTTTCTTTGTAGTGTAGTAAGTGAAGTATTTAAGGTATATCATTTCAAACAAAAGAATCTTCATTGATCTAAAAAAGGTTATTGTCATATTTTAGTGGCCTCTCCTTAAAAAATTAAAGCAATTAAAAGACTTTTTTTAGGGCTAATAGGTTATTATCATAGATTTATAGCTAGGTATGAATTTATAAGCAGTGTTGCTCAAAAGGGATTCTCTCTCTCCTAGAATGATATAGCCACTGCAACCTTTGAAAGCTTGAAAAAGGTCATGTCTATTACAATAATGTTGGTTTTACTAGATTTCACTAAGGAGTTTGTGGTTAAGATTGATGTATTAAGAGTGGGAATGGGAGCTGTGTTAATATAGAAGGGTCATCTCATAACTTTTATCAATAAAGCATTCTCTCTTAGACAACTATCTTTACCAATCTTTAAGGAGTTATTGGTCATTATTTTTGAAATCACTACCTAAAAGCATTACCTTTAAGATAAGTATTTAAAGATTAAAATAGACCATTGTAGCCTTAAACAACTCTTGGACTATAAGCTTTCAACTATTAGCTAACAAACTTAATTGGAAAAATTGATGTGTTTTGATTATGTAATCTTATATAAGGAAGGGAAGGCTAATATGGCAACTAATGCTCTTTCTAAAATGCATAACTATGGTATGTGATACTATGTTGTTTCTTTTATTTCTTCAAATCTTTACCAATTAATACAAGCTACTTAACAATAAGATCCATATTTGCAACAATTGATTTCTCATCTACAAAAAGGCACATTCATTAATTCTCTTTATAGTCAAACATATAAACAATTGTTATGAAATGGAAGGCTAATGGTAAAGGTAGAAAGTGCTTTAAAGACAACTAATCTCTTTGTGGTATAAGAGCTTATAAGGTGAAAATACTAGTGTAATAGTGACAACCAAGAAATTGGGAGCCTTATTTTATTAAAGAGGAATGCTCAAGGATGTTAGAAGATATGTTAAGGAATGTGACACTTGTCAACAATATAAGTATGACTATGTAGTTTCTCCTAGTTTATTGCAACCTTTATCCATTCTAAAAGCTTATGGTAGAGTGTCAATTTAAATTTTTTAAAGGTCCCCTTAAATGTGGTAATAAGGAAGTCATTCTTATGGTAATTGATTAACTTAGTAAACTCATTTCCTTTTTATCTCTCTCACCCTTACATAGCAAATTCAGTAGTCAAGCTAGTCTTGGATAATGTGTTCAAGCTACATGGTTTTCTCAAGGTGTTTATTAGTGACTGGGATGCTATTTTTCTCAATAATTTTTTATAGGAGTTATTTTGTCTTCTAGGGGTGAAATTTTATATGTTTACAGTCTATCATCCTTAAATAGATGGTCAAACTAAAATTGTTAATCAATGTTTAGAAGCTTACTTGCAGTTTGCTACTATTATTACTCTATAAAAGTGGTGTCACTAGATCTCTCTTATAGAATGATGGTATAACATATACTTTCATTCTACTATTGGTCTTAACCTCTTTGAAACCATTTATGGCCATCCATTCCCTGTGTATTTGCCCTATTTTTTAGGAGATATTACTATAATTGCTTTGGATCAATAATTTAAGACTATAGAAGTGTTAAGTGCTAATTCACATGCTTAAGCATTATTTGGAATAAGCTCAACATAAAATGAAGTGGTTACTAACCGACATCAAAGTGATTGTGTTCTTTCTATTAGGGATTAGGTTTATTTGAAACTTTAACCTTATTGCCAATTCATTCTTATTTAATGTAATAACATATAAGCTCAACATAAAATGAAGTGGTTACTAACTGACATCAAAGTGATTGTGTTCTTTCTATGAGGGATTAGGTTTATTTGAAACTTTAACCTTATTGCCAATTCATTCTTATTTAATGTAATAACATTAAGTTTTCTCTTGGGTTCTTTGGACCTTTCCAAATCATGGCCAAAACTAGTGTAGTTGATCATAAGCCAACATGCCCTACTAATAGCAAAATTCATCTAGTATTTTATATATCACAATTAAAGCTTAAATTAGGTCCTTTACACTTTATTACTTCAAAATTACCTATTTGCATTCCAAACCTTGTTGTAACTCTTATTCCCTTGGCCATTTTAGATCTTCATTTTGTTAAATAATGACATATAGCTATTACTTAAGTCTTGGTATATTAGTTTAACCATCCTACTTTTATAGCCACTTAGGAGTATTATTATGATCTCCAACAATAGTTTCCCTCTATCACCATTAAAGACAAGGGTTTTAGTAAGAGGGGTAATTGATGTAGTATTAAGGAATTAGGTCATGTAGTGAAGTCATGAAAGTTGGAAATAAGGGACACAAAAGTTAGAAACAATAGACATATAAAGTAGATTGAGAATGCATAAAGTTAGGATTTGAGGGAAAAGCTACAAAGGATAAGATTACTAGAAAAAACTATTAAAAAAGTTAATCAATATGGGTAGGTCCATTGTAAGCCATTATAGAGTAGTTAAATTTGTAAACTCCTAAAGAATTAAAGGTCCATTTGATTGATCATTGATGTAATAGGACTATAAATACTAAAGAAATAAAGATTGTAAACTCAAAACAAATCATAATAAAGAATTCTTTATCTTTTTTGTTTCTCTACCTTTCCTTTTCTTCTTCTTCATATTTGCTAATTATCATCTAAAAACTCTTAATCTTAAGATCTTTTTCCTCAATTTCTAAAGGTTCTTTAATCAGACGTCTAACACCTATTAAGGCCCTCTCTAGTAATCATGAACTTGGCTTTAATTCTTGCAAAGTCATTTCAAAAAAGCATTCAAACCCCTACGACAAGTTAGTTTTTGCCACAACTAAAACCTTTTAATGCACCCATATTCACTAAATCTTTAACTCTTAGAAAAATTAATTGAAATTGTAAAAGTGCTTAGGGGATTTACACTCACATGTATTCCCTTATTATACATATTAAGATTGAATATTTAGATTTGAATTTGATTAAGAAATAATTTGTCATAGATATTATTAGGAGTAGCTTATGTACCCACAAAAAGCATATTTTTAAGACCTTGTTATTTGTCCTAACCTCCTAATGAACATCCTTGTCTAGAATGTTTGGGTTGTGAGTAAACAGAGACTTACTCAAACATTTGAGATTTTCTTTTTTAACATAAATTAAGCACAAGCACAATACTTACACTTAGGATTAAAGGTGAGAAAGCAACAAAAGTTATTGAAAAACTAAACTTTGATAATGTTTGTTTGGTTAGCCTTTTGGATTTTTCTAATAGCATTTAATTATTATGGGATAAGCAAAAATGCATATTGAAATTTTCCATCAATCGACTCAAGCTATCTATGTAGTAATTTCAGATCATCAAAAACCATCTTAGGTTCTTTCCTCTATTTATGCCCACCTGCAACAACATATGGAAGTGCTTCCAAAAGGTTACTAATAGTATGCATTTCTTATAAGCTTTAATGGGAGACTTCAATAATATCCTTAATCTTTCTGAAAATGGGGTGGTTCTATTAAGACCTCTTAACATTGTCATGTTTTTTGTGATCATATTAATGTTTGTCACCTTATTGATCCTAGTTTTTCAAGTCCTAAGTATACCTAGTGAAACAACAATAGAGACCTTTAGATAATACGTGAAGGGATTGACCAAGCTTTGGATTTTAAAGCTTAGTAAATGAAGTTTTTTTTAGGTTGAATTCCAACATTTGCCTTATATTAATTTGGATCATTACCTCCTTCTCCTCGAGTTAAATGATAGGTCAAAATGTGATGAAAAAATGCACCTATTTTGGTTTAAAGTAATATGGATGAAGCATAAAGACTTTGATGGCCTTGTACAAAAGCACTAGCAAAAGGGACTTAATTTAGTTCCTAATCATCACAAACAAGTTCATAACATAATAATGGAATGGAAAAAAATGTCTTCGATAATTTTTGTTAAGAAGAAAAAACTCCTGAAGAGGCTAGTAGGAATTCAATAACATCTTCTTAAACATCATTCATTAAGAATCAAACAGTTGGAAGCCAAATTAATCTCTAAGTATAAGTTGTTTAATTAAAGGGAAATATTTTGGTTTCAAAAGACATGAAGAGACAAAATAAAGACTAACACTAATTCAATCCTAAATCATATAAGATCTTTTCAATATAGACTAAACATTGTAAGTTTTTCTTTTAAGTCTTAAAACATGAAAATTTATTCCAATTCAATACTACTTTGAACAAGAAAACAAATACTTATTAAATAAATAATGAAATATAGTTAAAATTTGAAAAATATGCATGCTTAAGATATGAAACCATGTATCTCTTGTGTAAATACTAATTTAAATACATAAACCCATAATTCATGAAGAAACTACTTTTGTTTCCCAAAGACTCATGTCATGACAAAATCATAATAATAGTCATTCTTGTGCTCTATTACAAACTTAATGCTAACTGATTCATTTTGCAACTCATATCATTAACAACAGTAAACCAATTGTTATAATAATAACCACAATTCATAGACATGTCAACTCCTTATTATATTAAAGCCTCTCCTTCTCCATAATGTTGACCTTTCTTAACAAGCTGAGAATTATTTTTTATGTTATATTGCATAAGGATCAATTTAATGGAATGATCTATAACTTTTATCTTGCTACAACAAATCTAAGAAAAAAAAAAAATTCTTTAATTAAGTCAAAATTGTACCAACACCCCCTTTTTTTTTTTTAAGTAACATAACTACCATGCTTGCAAGGAAATCTTACCTTGAACTATCCACATGCAAGAAATCTACTCCTCATGTTCAAATTAGTCCACAATGTCTACATCATAGCTTTTTTGCCATAATGGAACAACATCTTTTAGATTTCTTCAATTATGTCATCTCTCTCTACAAAATATTGGTTCTATGACTAATGTGATTGGAAGAGATGAGGTTTTTCTGGATTAAGGCAACAAATCTCATAAAAGGAATACAAAGTTTTTTTTTTTTTTGGTGTTAAGCAAGCAAAAAGAAAATGTTATTGTAGAGAAAGGAGATGAATTAGGAATAGGGACAAACATCTTTTTATATCTTAAACATGTGTATTTTTTGGTTTTTGGTCATATTTTGTTATTTATTCAACAAGTATTTGTCTTTTAACCTAAAGTTTATTGAATTGGAATGAATGTTCAAATCTTAAAACTCAAATAAAAAAATTCAAAACATTTAGAACTATATTAAAAAAATCCTATGAGATTTAGGACTAAATTAGTGTTAATCCCAAGACACAAAATACTTTTGGGGATCATATTACAATGATTTTTCACTCCTTAAACATTCCATTAAAGACATTGCAACCACAACAAGAGTTTGAAAAATGATAATAATTTATGGGTTAATGATTTGCAATGATTGAAAGAGATGGTTAAAGACCATTTTGTTAATTTATCCTCATGTCTAATGGAGCACAAAGAGGTCTTTATATCTTTTTTTTGGCTTACTATCTAACTTCTTATAGTGGAACATTTGGGAGCTCTACCAAATATCGGGGAGGTTTATAATGTTATTAGCACTACAGGTGCCCTTAAGACACCCATGTCCTGACAATTTCCAAGTAATGTTTTTCTTGAATTATTGACATATCACTTAAGGTACTTTTCACTTCAATGCAAGTTTTAACAAGGTGATCATAAGTCACTGTATCTTTTCATGCTTTGTGTCTAAATTCTTTCACAATTAATTATACAAGCTATAAATTATAAAAGGTATAATGCACCACTAAAACTAGCCAACTAAGGAGTCCCATTAGTGCAACCATACATTTTGGTTTTCAAGGCCATTTAGGGGGTTAGATGCTAGTTGATTAAGGCTAATGTAGCTATGCTCGCACCTCGTCTCTTCTTATGTAGTTAAGAACCCTTAATCCTATAAGAAAATATTTCAACAACCTTATATTTCATAGCTTTTATAACCTCAATTGGGGTGCATTAGTCTTGGAAAAAATTACTACATTTCACCAATTTTAGAGCTACCATATGGCCATGATAAACATAATTTGGATAAAGCAATTCCATACAAGTATTATGGCATTAAAGCAACAACTTTCCCAAAATGATTTTTGTGCACCTTACAAAAGCCTTTTCTCATTTGTAGAAGGTTCATATTTAGTTTTGAACAATTTATAACTTTCCCTGACTTCTGGAATAAGAATGTACGAAGTAGAACTGAAATAGTTCCACCATTATTTAAATCAGTTAAGAATTTTTGTAGGATTGATTTTGGTGCCAAAATAGAATAACCATGAATGGCTACTCTTGTGATTTTAAATGAAAAATGTATTATAGTAGACTTATTGATAATCCCAGTATAAAAAGGTTTAGGAATGGTTTGCTCTAGTTTTGAAAGAAATAAGAAAGATTTTAAGTTTTGTTGTTTTTCAAAAGTTTAAGCTTTATGATTTGGTTTTGAGGATTGACCTTCTTGATTGGTTAATTATTTAATCTAAGTTCTTATGGATAAACCTAATATAGATTTTGGACCAGTTTCTTTGGATTAGATTTGGGTAAGGGTTTTAAAGTAGAGGTTAAACTCTCTTCTAGGTTTTGGATAGGAGCTTTGTCTTTATTCTTTAAATTCCTAGGCATCTTTGGTTCTATTTTGAGGGAATTCTTTATTCAAGAAATTAGAAATAAAGTTTCTTTCTCCTTTTATGTACTTAATTTCAAAATCAAATGTAGAAAGCATAGCTAGCCATTAAATAAAAATCTATTTTGGTATAATGTTTTGGATATCTTTTTCTAAAATTTCTTTTATAAACTTACATTCAATGCTTAAAAGAAATTTTTGATTAAGTAAATCACCTTGAAATTTTGTAATGCACATGACAATGGATAAAATCTCATTTTTTTATGGTAGAATAATTACCTTAATAATCATTCCAATTGCAAATGCAAATTAAATGATTTATTCTTTACCTTTTTAAAGTTGTTTAAGGATACTTCCATATCTTAACTCAGACATATCTGTTTTGACCATTTTTAGAAGTGAAAGATGAGAAAAATGAATGTAAGGAATTTCATGGACTAAGGTTTTAATATGCTAAACAAGAGTAGTATGCTAAGGAGTTTAAGGAGTAGGGTTTTTCTTTAGATGATCGTGTAGAGATTTTGCAATACAATTTATGTTTAGGATGAAATCCAAAATATAATTAAGATTTCTTAAAAATTTCTAGAGTTGGGATTTTGCTATAATTTTGTTAAGAAACTTATCAATAAAAGGTAAGGCTCTTTTGATGAGAGTAATTGTTTCTTAAGAAATATAATGTCTAAGGAATCTCACTTTAGTTTGGAATAAAGATATCTTAGACTAAGATATCATAAGTCCATTTTGTTCAATAGCATAGAAAAATGTTTTTAAGTGTTTAAAATGCTATTTAACAAAGTTTGAAAAGATTAAACTATCATCAATGTAAACAAGATAAAATTTTGAAAATGGTTAAAAAATCTCAATCATAATTTTTTAGAATTCGAAAGGGTTTTTTTTTCAAACCAAATGGCATAACATTTCATTCATATTATCCAAATGGAACCATAAATGTAGTTTTATACCTATCTTTTGGATTAATCTGAATTTGCCAATATCAAGAATTTACATCAAATGTGGAAAAGTTATGAGTAGAATAAATTTTTTGCGACAAATCCTTTTTGTTAGGGATAGGATACTTAATCCACTTAAAGCCTTTGTTAACACATTTGTAATTGATAAATAACCTTAGAATACCCTTTTCTAATTTTATTAACTTGTAGGCATAGAAAGTAGCACATGACCAATGTATTCTAGATTTAGGAATGAGTTTCTTGGATTCTAAATCCTAAATTTCTTTTTTTGCACTAACGTTATAGTTTTACATATATTTGAATAGGTTGAGTTTTTGTAGAAATTTTTCTTTCATTGAAATTTAGTTCATAGGGAAAATAAATGATGTGTTGTTACCTATTAAGAAGATCAGAATAAAGTTCATTTTGGAGGGTTTATTTAAGAACAAAAGTTTTCTTTAAAACTATAGAGTCTCGTAACTAATTTTGAATTTTTTAAAAAGAAAGATCTTATTACAAAAAAAAAGATTATGTTTTATAGTTTGGCTAAGATTATGCATTTTGTTTTCACAAATGGAATAAGCTTTTATAAAGTTCAAATTCCTAATTTTTGGAGTTTAAGAAAAAAAAAATGCAATTTTTGAGATTTTGTTTTGAAAGTGATACCACCATAATTGATAGTATAATGAGTTATAAGATTTATACATGATATTCTTATAATCACCATACAATTCATAGTTTCAATGAAAAACAAAAGAAATTATGATTTAAAAATGTTAATTTTGGATAAAAGTAATAGTTTTGTTAGTAATGGTCATTTTTTAATTTTTTGCAACTGAAAGTTTTTCATTGGTTTTTTCTTGAAAACAAGTTAGACCAATTCCTTATTTTATACAATTCAAATTTGCACCTGTCTTAAATAAGGTTATTGTATCTAATTTGAAATTATTTAAAAAAAATTAAAGTGATTTTGATAAAATATTTTTTGGAAGTAACTTGCCCTATAGCAAAAAGAAAATCATTTAGAAGTATTTTTAGGTTTTAGAGGTTTTTAGGTTCCTGATTTGGTTTTGGTTTAGGGCCATTATCCTATGTTTCTTTTATTTGTTTTATAAGAAGAAATTGTAAGATTTCATTGTCTTTTTGTTGGCTTTGTTTAAGTTTTCAAAGTTCTATTTTTATGATTTGATTTATATTTGGTATAATAAGAGTTCTTGTATGGTAAAAGTTGATTTTTTGGAATTCTTTTTGCCTAAGATTGTAAATAGGTCATACGTTGGTTTGGAGGTTAATGGAGTGATATTTGGAATGTTTTATTTAGTTTTTTTATTTTTGGAAGGTTTTGAAAAGGTTTTCAAGGTATTCTTTTTGGTAAGGTCTACTAAAGTTTGCTAGTCTTTTGTAAGAGTGTTGACATCTTTGGTTTCAAATTATAAAGAGGTACTGGTCTGGAATTCATCTATTTATATAAGTTCTTTGTTTGAATAATCATAAAAAGTCTCAAAATTGGAATTGGAACTAGAAATGTTTTGATGTATAATTTCTATTTTGGAAGCAATTTTTGGTTTTGAGTGTAATTCTTGGATTTTTCTGTTAAGTTTGCAATATTTGGATATGTGTCCTTTCTTTAGAGATTTGAAACAAATAAGATTTTTGATTGGGGTTTTGGAAGTAAAAGACTTTGATTCTGACTTGTACTTAGATGTTCTAGTTTTTTTTAGGTTTACTATAATAGGTTTTCTTGTTGATTTGTTTCTAAGATATTTTGAGAGTATGGTAAGATTTTGTATAAGGTTTGATGTAAGTTTTCTTACTAAGTTTGAAAAGTTTTGGAATTCTTAGGTTAAATTGTTGATAAAAGTTCCAATTTCAAAATAGAATTGTTTCATTTCCTATTTAAGATGTTTTTGAAGTTTAAGGTTTTAACAAATTTTGAATCCTTCTTACTAGGTGAAACTAATTAGTTCTCTATAGGTTAACCAATTATAAGGAATGTGATTTCTATATGTTGTTTTGATAGGTTATCTGGCTTTTTCTCCTAATAAGTTTGGAAATTCTACAAGAAATTTTTCTTTCCAAAAAGGCTGGTTTAAGTCTTCTCTAAGTACAACTCCTGTAAGAAAAGTGTTTTTATAGTTTTAGAACTCACCAAATTTCTTACATCTAAGATTTGTAACTCAACAATTTTATCCCTAAGATAAAAAGGATCTCTTATAAAATGTAAGGAAATAGTCAAAATAAGACAAGTTACAACATCTTTTATAGTATTACCTAAACTATTAAGAATAGGTATGTCATCCTTTGTGATTTAGATGGCTTTAAGGATTTGATCTTGTTGATCACTAATAAGGTGGTAATCCCACCAGCTTTTGAGTTGCCTTGAGAATCTTGCTATTAAGAGTTCAACAACAATTTTGTTTGAGGTGTTATTGTGGATTTTGTAAACATTGGCTATTATAGTTATTGTTCTCATAACCTTGTATGAGTTGTAATTGTTGTCAACTAAGGTTAAGTGTGCAAAAAAGTAAAGTCATATGGAAAGGCAAGAATGTAAATCCGCCACGTAAGTCCTATTAGGGTTTCATGGAAAAGAGTATATAAAGGCCTTGGAAGACAAAACAAAAAAGGGGGGGCCAACAAAATTGAATAAACGGCAACCCTACAACAACTGGGGGCCAACAAAATTGAATAAACAGCAACCTTACAACAACCGGCCAAAAAGAAGAGAAACTAATATATCAAAAGGGAACCCCACCGTCGCAAAAAAAAAAAAAAGAAAAAAAAAAGGAGAAAAAGAGGAGACGGCCGAAGGGGGGTTGAACGAAGAACAGAGGTTAAGAGGAGACAGCCAAAAAGAGAACATAATGGCGAGAGATCAGAAATGACACCATCGAGAAAGCAAACCAGAAACGTCTCTACCGGGACAGCAAACCAGAACATACGACCTCCTACAAGGAAACCAGAAACATGTCCTATAAGCAAACCAGAAACGCACAACCAGCAAGAGGAGAAATAAGAAATAGACCACTCAGAAGAGAAGACAACAGACCTAGTATCTGTGAGACCACCCGGAAGAGAAGACAGCAAACCTGGTATCTGTGAGACCACCTGGAAGAGAAGACAGCAAATCTTGTATCCGTGAGATCACTCGGAAGAGAAGACAGCAGACTTGGTATCCATGAGACCACCCAGAAAAGAAGACAACAGACCAAAAGTGTGAGGCAAGACGAAAGATGTGAACCAGAAAAAGCAGTAGCATAGGTGTATGTCAGGAGACAGCGCAAGACCAGAACGTGCAATGGCATGACAGACTAGAAGCGTGAGGACAAGTCGTGAAATAGTAAGACCGTGAAATAGGAGACGAGTGAGACTATGAGACGGTGAAAGCAGGAGCTGTGTGAGACGACCTAGAGAAGGAATTCGGCAAAGTATCGGAAAGAACTCAACGTATTTCCAAATTTCTTCAAGATAGATTAAAGAGCGTTGCGATGAACTTCTAAGTGGCAGTGGAGTAGCTTTTCAATTCAACAGAGGCAAGACAAGTTAGAAGAAGGGTAGACACAGTAAGTGACACTCTTTGTATTGTACTTGCTTAGTAATTGCAATAGTGAAAGGAGCAGAAGATTAAGACATCCATTGTAACTAGAATTCTCAAGTATAGTGGATAGTCTCGATAAGGGAGAGTCCCTACCACCGTGGATGTATGTCACGTTAACGGAACCATATAAATCTCGTGTGTCCTTAATTTCCTTTACATTCTATGTTTTGAATTGAGTTGTGAACGCAACTAAAGTATCAGCCAACCTATAACCTAACGAAGACCTAAACAAGAACATTTGAATTGTCTATTAGGCAATGTGTCTAAAAGGTGACTTTGGGGACTATTGTGATTAGTAGGTAGTAATAGATCTACCTTAGTCGAATCTGAGAAAGAGTTCACTTTTAAGAAGAGATTGAAGTTATTCACTTACCTGCGAATTGTGAATTGTGGTGATATTAATTCACCCCCCTCTCAGTATCACAAACTAGTAGATCCTAAGGTAAAGTTGGGAACTTCAATTGGTATTAGAGCACAGGTTCACCAGCATAAAGCTTAACAGCTTGGTGTACTAGTTTAAAGAGCTCCAAAAATTTTAACTTATTCAGCATACTAAGAAATGGACGCCAGTACCAGCACCAGCACTACTTATAGTAAGAAGGTTCCAATCTTCAATAGAACCAACTACCATATGTGGAGAGCGAGAATGCAGGTGGTATTTGCAACCATGGGCATGAACGTGGTGAAATTTGTACGAGAGGGTTTTAAACCTCCAGAAGAAGGTAAAGATCCAACCCCAGAGGAATTAAGACAATTTGAGATAAATGGGAAGGCCTCAAACGTCATCATTTCAACATTGATAGATGCTGAATATGTTAAAGTTATGGATTGTAAATCTGCCAAGGAGATATGGGATAGATTGCAGAAAGTCTATGAAGGTGATGGCAGAATGAAGGAGGCCAAGTTTCAAGTTTTCAAGAAGAGATATGAACTTCTCAGAATGCAGAAAAATGAGACAGTCCAAGAGTTCTTCACCAGAGTTATTGATGTTGTAAACAATTTAAAAAGTCATGGGAAGAACAAGAAGGACTCATCTATTGTGAAGAAAATTCTGAGAATTCTACCTGAGAGGTTTGTCTCAAAGGTGATAGCTATAGAGGAGAGTAGAGATCTCAATTCTATGTCTCTGCATAAGCTCCAGTGCAATCTCATTGCATATGATATGAGAATAAAGTCAACTGAGAGCTCCTCAACGTCAAAGGTATCAAAGAAGGCAGCTTTCAAAGTTATGAAACACTTAAAGATTAAAAAAAAGGAAGAATCATCTAGTAAGGATGATGATGATGAGGAGGAAGAAAGTGAAGGTGAAGTGTTGGCATACTTCACAAAGAAGTTCAAAAAGGGGTCTAAGAAGGGAAAAGGACAGTTGTCCTTGAGATGTTATCGTTATGGATAGACTAGACACTTTGCTTCTCAGTACAAAGTGAAACTTAATGATAAAGATGAGGATGGTGATGATGAGCAGAATTCAAAATGGAGAAGACCATCATTTACATCAAAGAAATCCAGCAAGAAGACTGCTAACCCATAGAAGAAGAAGAGAGACTCATTCAAGAGTTATGTAAGCCAGACAAAAGAAGTCGATGAGGAGGAAGATGTAGACTTATCAAATGACCATGCCTTTATGGCATTAGCTCGATGTGGTAGTTCAACCTCTAAAGAGGAAGAGGAGATTGATGAAGAAGAACTAGATCTTGAAGCTAAGTTAGAAGCAGCTTCAAAGAAGATAATCAGAAGGGGTAGAACCATAAGAAGGTTGGAGGCCCATATAAAACAAGTTGAAGCAAAGATTAAGGAAGCAGAAAGTCAAAAGGATGAAATCAGGGCTGAACATATTGACTTGAAGAGAAGATTTGAAAAATAGATCAAAATATGTGAAGACCTAACTATGGAGTTTGGCTCAAGGACTTCAACAATTGAAGAAATGGAGATAGAGTTGTTAAGACTTCAACAACAACTTAAAAAGAGTGAAGAGAACTTGCAGAAGTTTGAAGCGATAGGAGAAACAAGCTCTGCAAGAGAAAAGAAGAATGAAGAGAAAGTGTAGCAATCTGATGTTGCACTGTCTAAATATAATAAGACTTTGCCATAAAAGTTGAAAGAGAAGGTTAAGTCTCAGAAAGGAAAGACTAATCAACCAGGAACAATGAAGGCTGAAAATAAAGAAGATTTAAAGAAGTAACCTAAGGTTACAAACAAAAATGAAGAAAAGAAAGTCAACCATCAAAAGGCTATGGTTGAATAGAAGAAGGAGAAGAAGGTGACACAAGCAAAGAAGCCAACAACCTTGCCTACATAGCAAGTAATGAACAAAAGAAAACAAGTTGTGATTAGACCCAAGAAGAGGCAGTTTCAAGGTTACTATCTTTATTGTGAAGTTTGGGGTCATAAGGCAAGTAAATGCTGGTAGAAAAGGCCAGTATATGTCTCCAACTTGAGAAAATACGATACTACATACAGGGGGAGACAATACAAAACTCAGAGGAGAACATCTGTCATGAGTTCTTGCATATACTATAAAAGGCAAGGACACACTAACAAGGATTGTTGGTGGAAGCCCAAACCAGTGGTTTCAAAGAACAAGTTTGCTATATTAGGAGATTTGGAACAGTGTGAAAGGTGCAGGCAGGATGGCCATAATGCCAAGATATGTATGACACTTCTCCCTGAGCAAGAGAAGGCACTCAATGGCACAGTGAAAACAATAAGTACAGTCAAAGGTGAGAAAAAGGAGAAAGTTATCATCAAGCCAGTTCAAAAGAAGGAATATAAAGCTAAAAGGGAGGTAGCTAATATAGTTAAAATTGCACTAAAGGCTGACTACAAGGATACAAGGATAAGCAGTGGATCCTTGATAGTGGGTGCACTTAACACATGACAGGAGACAAGAGTAAATTATCAAAACCGAACAAGTCAAGAGAAGGCAGAGTCAAGTTTGGCAATGATGATTCACTCAATATCAGTGGTCAAAGGTCAGTAAATATTGGAAAAGGAAAGCTGAAAGATGTTTTGCATGTTGAAGGAGCCAGATATAATCTAGCATCTGTCAGCCAACTATGCAATGAAGACCATAAAGTGATATTCACAAAAACAGGTTGTCAAGCAAAGAGTAAAGAAGACAATACTGTTGCAGTCAGGAAGAGAACAATTGGAAATTTATATGTGATTGATGAGGACAAGACAAACAACTGTTTACTTACAAAAGAAGAAGAAAATCAACTCTGGCATAGGAGGTTGGGACACTTAACACAAAAGAACATAAGGAAGCTGACCACTACTCATGCAATTAAAGACATTTCAGACCTCAAGAGAGAGAGGGAGTATGTCTGCTCAGCATGCTCTAAAGGAAAACAGGTTAGAAAGCAGTATAAGACTAAAGAGGTCAATTCTAAAACAGTGCTTGACATTGTACATACTGATTTGTGTGGGCTGATGAGAACAAAAGGGTTGAATGGTGAGAGGTACTTCATCTTGTATGTTGATGATTATTTCAGAAGGACCTACATCATGCACCTCAAACACAAGTCAAAAGTTTTGAAATACTTCAAGAGATACAAAAGATTGGCTGAAAATGAGAGTGGAAAGAAGATCAAAGTATTGAGGTCAGATCAAGGCACTAAATTCACAAATGGTGCTTTTGAAGATTACCTTAAGAAGCATGGAATTCACCATCAGATGGCAGCAACAAGAACACCTCAACAGAATGGGGTGGTAGAGAAGAAAAATAGAGCTATGGTTGAAATGGCAAGAACTTCATTGTTGGAATCCAAGCTTCACACAAGATTTTGGACAAAAGCAACATTTATAGTCATGCACCTATTGAACAGCATTTTACTAAGGCCCAATACTAATAAGACTCCATATGAGCTATGGAGTGGGAAGAAGACAACAGCCAAGTATCTTAGAATCTTTGGCAGCTTATGTTTTGTGAAGAACAAGGAGTAAAACTTGGGAAAATTCCATGCTAGGTCAAATGAAGGCATCTTTGTGGGATACTCAGCAAAGACAAAAGGTTACAAAGTTTTTCTGCATAAACTGGGAAAATTGGTCACTTCCAGTGATGTGAGAATAGATGAAAACTGGAAAACAATGCATAATGGAGAAGCTGAGGACAATGAAGAAGATGACTTTAAGATAAATAAAGAATCTAACCAACATGAAGAAGAGGGAAAAGAAGTAAGTTCAAACACAAAGAAGAGTGAGTCTGAAGATGAAGGAGATTCTCTTGCAATTAAGACTATGCAAGAGAGAAAGACAAAGAAGACATGGACTAGTGCTCATCAATGAAATCAGATAATAGGTGACCCATCAGCAGGAGTTACAACAAGAAGAAGAATTGTGGGAGCTACTGCTTTACTTTCACAAGTTGAACCTAATTCTATTGAAGAGGCTGCACAAGACAAAGCCTGGGTCAAAGCTATTAATGAGGAGCTAGATTAAATCGAGAAGAATGAAACATGGGAGCTGGTCCCAAGACTCACTAACAGGAATGTCATAGGAACAAAATAGGTGTTTAAAAATAAACACAATGAAGATAGCAAGGTAGTGAGGAACAAGGCTAGGCTAATTTGCAAAGGCTACACTCAAATAGAAGGAGTAGATATTGATGAAACTTTTGCACCAGTAGTAGGGTTGGAAACTATTAGAATGTACTTAGCTTTGGCAGCACATAAGAGGTATAAAGTTTACTAGATAGATGTCAAATCAGCCTTTTTGAATGGACTCCTGAAAGAAGAAGTGTATATTAAACAACCCGATGAAGTACAAATCAGTAAGGATGAGACACATGTGTGCAAGCTGAAGAAAGCCTTGTATGACCTTAAACAAGCCCCAAGAGCATGGTACAACAGGTTAGACGTGTATTTGAGAAGGTTGAACTTTAAAAAAGGAACAATTGATAATAACCTATATGTGTTCAACTCAGAGAAAGGCCAACTGATAACCATAGTATATGTAGATGACATCATCTTTGGAGGGGATCACTCTAAGCTATGCCAAGAATTTGCACAGAAGATGAGTGAGGAATTTGAGATGTCATTGATTGGAGAAATGACTTACTTTCTTGGATTACAGATAAAACAATGTAAAGAAGGTAATTTTATTTCTCAGACAAAATATGCCAAAAAGATACTGAAAAAGTTTGGCATGGAGGATAGCAGACCTGTCAATACCCCTATGCCAATAGGCTGCAAGTTAACAAAAGATCAAGAAAGGAGTATAAGTCCTACAAAATACAGGAAGATGATAGGGAGCCTTCTGTACCTTACAGTATCAAGGCCTGATCTCATGCAAGATGTGTGCATCGCCAGCAAATTCCAAGCTGATCATAAGGAATCTCATGTGTTGGCAATGAAAAGAATCCTAAGATACCTCAAGGGGACACTAGAAATGGGCTTGTGGTATCCTGTCATGGATTCTATAAAACTACAAGCATACACTGATGTAGACTGGGCAGGAAGTACAGATGATATAAAATCAACCAATAACTGCAGCTTCTACTTGGGTTCAAAATGTGTTGCATGGCTAAGTAGAAAGCAAAACAGTGTTGCTTTGAGTACAACGGAGGCTGAGTATATGGCTGCTTGTGCAGCATGTACTCAGGTGATATGGATGCAAAGACAATTGGCCAATTTGGGTGTTGAAGTGAAGTTACCAATAAGTGTACTTTGTGATAATCAAAGTGCAATTGATTTTAGCAAGAATCCAGTTCAACATTCAAGGAGCAAGCATATTGACATCTAGTATCACTTTATCAAGGATCAAGTGGAAGAGGGTACAATTCAGTTGGAGTATGTCGGCATTAAAGATCAAATCTCAAATATTCTAACTAAACCTCTGTCCACAGAGCTATTTGAAAAACACATAATGAGTTTGTCTGTGCAAATGCCTCTTCAAGCCTGAAGTTTAGGTGAATCCTCCATCTCTACTTTGTAGGTTTTTCAAATTTGTAATTGGTTGGCAAAGGGGGAGAGAAGCAACAGTGGAGGAGAAGCTGTTAAGGAAGGGGGAATGCATATTTAGGGGGAGTTGTAATCCATCTACTTTTGGATTATTACTCTAAGAAGATTATGAAGGACTGCTGCATAATAGTTTTTATTATAAGTGTTGCCAACAATTACAAAGGGGGAGATTGTTGTTCTCACAGCCTTGTATGGGTTGTAATTGTTGTCAACTAAGGTTATGTGTGCAAGAAAGTAAAGCCATATGGAAAGGTAAGAAAGTACATTCATCGCGTAAGGGCAAAAACGTAAATCTGCCATGTAAGCCCTATTAGGGTTTCATAGAAAAGAGTATATAAAGGCCTTGGAAGACAAAACAAAAAAGGGGGGCCAACAAAATTGAATAAACGGCAACCCTACAACAATTGGGGGCCAACAAAATTGAATAAACGGCAACCCTACAACAACTGGGGGCCAACAAAATTGAATAAACGGCAACCCTACAACAACTGGGGGCCAACAAAATTGAATAAACGGCAACCCTACAACTGGGTTCAAAGTGTGTTGCATGGCTAAGTAGAAAGCAAAACAGTGTTGCTTTAAACACAATGGAGGCTGAGTATATGGCTGCTTGTGCAGTATGTACTCAGGTGATATGGATGCAAAGACAATTGACCAATTTGGGTGTTGAAGTGAAGTTACCAGTGAGTGTACTTTGTGATAATCAAAGTGTAATTGATCTTAGCAAGAATCCAGTTCAACATTCAAGGAGCAAGCATATTGACATCCGGTATCACTTTATCAAGGATCAAGTGGAAGAGGGCTCAATTCAGTTGGAGTATGTCAGCATTAAAGATCAAATCTCAGATATTCTAACTAAACCTCTGTCCACATAGCTGTTTGAAAAGCACATAATGAGTCTGTTTGTGCAAATGTCTCCTCAAGCCTGAAGTTTAGGTGAATCCTCCATCTCTACTTTGCAGGTTTTTCAAATTTGTAATTGGTTGGCAAAGGAAGAGAGAAGCAACAGTGCAGAAGGAGTTGTTAAGGAAGGGGGAGTGCATATTTAGGGGTAGTTGTAATCCATCCACTTCTGGATTATTACTCTAAGAAGATTATGAAGGACTGCTGCATAATACTTTTTGTTATGAGTGTTGCCAACAATTACAAAAGGGGAGATTGTTGTTCCCACAATCTTGTATGGGTTATAATTGTTGTCAACTAGAATTAAGTATGCAAGAAAGTAAAGCCACATAGAAGGGCAAGAAAGTAAATCCACCGCATAAGGGCAAGAACGTAAATCCGCCATGTAAGCCCTATTAGGGTTTCATGGAAAAGAGTATATAAAGGCCTTGGAACACAAAACAAAAAAGGGAGGGCTAACAAAATTGAATAAATGACAACCCTACAACAACCGAGGGCCAACAAAATTGAATAAACGGAAACCCTACAACCGGGTTCAAAGTGTGTTGCATGGTTAAGTAAAAAGCAAAACAGTGTTGCTTTGAGCACAGCGGAGGCTAAGTATATGGTTGCTTGTGCAGCATGTACTCAGGTGATATGGATGCAAAGACAATTGGCCAATTTAGGTGTTGAAGTGAAGTTACCAGTGAGTGTACTTTGTGATAATCAAAGTGCAATTGATCTTAGCAAGAATCCAGTTCAACATTCAAGGAGCAAGCATATTGACATTTGGTATCACTTTATGAAGGATCAAATGGAACATGGCACAATTCAGTTGGAGTATGTCGGTATTAAAGATCAAATCTCATATATTCTAACTAAACCTCTATCCATAGAGCTGTTTGAAAAGCATAGAATGAGTCTGTCTATGCAAATGCCTCCTCAAGCCTGAAGTTCAAGTGAATCCTCTATCTCTACTTTGCAGGTTTTTCAAATTTGTAATTGGTTGGCAAAAAGGGAGAGAAGCAACAGTGCAGAATGAGCTATTAAGGAAGGGGGAGTGCATATTTAGGGGGAGTTATAATCCATCTACTTCTAGATTATTACTCTAAGAAGATTATGAAGGACTGCTGCATAATGGTTTTTATTGTGAGTGTTGCCAACAATTACAAAGGGGGAGATTGTTGTTCCCACAGCCTTGTATAGGTTGTAATTGTTGTCAACTAGGGTTAAGTATGCAAGAAAGTAAACCCACATGGAAGGGCAAGAAAGTAAATACGCCACTTCAGCCCTATTAAGGTTTCATGGAAAAGAGTATATAAAGGCCTTTGAAGACAAAACAAAAAAGGGGGGGCCAACAAAATTAAATAAACGGCAACCCTACAACAACCGGCCAAAAAGAAGAGAAAATAATATATCAAAAGGGAACCCCATCGTCGGCCAAAAAAAAAAAAAAGGAGAAAAAGAGGAGATGGTTGAACGAGGGCTGAACGAAGAACAGAGGTTGAGAGGAGATAGTCGAAAAGAGAACAGAACGGCAAGAGATCAGAAATGACACCACTGGGAAAGCAAACCAGAAACGTCACCACTGGAAGAGCAAATCAGAACGTGCTACCTCCTGCAAGGAAACCAAAAACACATCCTGCAAGCAAACCAGAAACACACAACCAGCAAGAGGAGAAACAAGAAACGGACCACCCGGAAGAAAAGACAGCAAACTTGGTATCTGTGAGACCACACGGAAGAGAAGACAGTAGGTCTAGTATCCGTGAGATCACCTGGAAGAGAAGACAGCAGACTTAATATCCGTTAGACCACCCGGAAGAGAAGACAGTAGACCAGAAGCGTGAGGTAGGCCGAAAGACGTGAACCAGAAAAACTAGTAGCGTGAGGCAGGCCAAGAGACGTGAAACAGCAAACCAGAAGTGTAGGTGTACGTCAGGAGACAGCGTGAGACCAAAACGTGCAACGACGTGACAGATTACTTTTCTATCTTGGAATTAGTGTATTTTGGAAATTTCTATACTTGGTTTAAGTTGTTTTAGAGTTTAGGGCTTAACTAAGGGTAATGTCTTTTCATTGGATGGATCTGGGGTAATAGTGTTTGAACAAGAAAGGTCTATTTGTAAAAGAAGAGTTTCTCCTTTCTAGAATTAGAACTTGTATTTAGATGCAAATGCAAAAATCATTATTTTGTAATGAATTTTGTAAATCAATGCAATTGAGCATTTGGATTTGTAAGATCATGCTTTGTAAAATATTTTTATCATTTAAAGAATTAATGAGGTTTGGATAACAATTAAAAGAAATGTGTCTAGCATAGAGACTTAACTCTATAAAGCTAAGAAGAGAATTTTGGAAATGTGTAAATATAGTATCCTTATGGACTACTAAAATGAAAGTGGTCAAATCTTCTTTTATAAGAGGTTTGATACTTATTTGTACTAGACCAATATGAATATACTTTTAATGTTTGTTTTTATGATTTTGTAAAGATTTTTTAGAAAGAAGATGAAAAGTTTTAAAAGGTTTTAAAAGCTGAATATCTCTCTTTCAATTTTGATTGTAAAATCATTTTTGAAAACATTAAGTTTTGAAATTTTGTAAATTTGGTCTTTTTGGACCTTTAAAATCTCCCAATCATTTATCCATAAATTGAAATCTTCTAAGGTAATCTCCTCTATGTTGGCTATTATAAGGTTTTCAAAACTCTTTGAGGTAAAAGTATTGAAATAAGTAGTTCGACAAAGAATCAAGTCATATTTAGGAACTGGAGATTAGGCACAATATATTTCCTATAATCCATGAGCTCTCAAAGGGTCTCATAACACCTTAACAACATAACCCAGTCTTAATGAGTAAATAAAATTAAATGAGTTATAAGCTAAAATACTTAGAAATATAATGTGTTTGACATCATAATGCAAAAATATGAATGATTTAAGTAAAAATAACTTTGTTTCAATGTAATGAGAATAATTGAGAAAGGTTTTGATACCAATATAAGGCAATACAACAACACAAAGCAATTTTTTGATAAATTTTAAGTAGTATAAAAAGGAGATTTACAAAGTGAAGAGAAGAAGATAAGATAGAAAGGGGAAGAGGGAGAGAAGTCTTAAGACTAATGAATGAGAATCTCAAAAGCCTATCTTAAAGTTCTTTTAAGCTCTCCCTTTTATAATTAAAGAGTTTAGAGATTGAGGCAAACAAATGGAATCAATCACCGAAAGTGATTTTAGACTTTTTTAAAAGCTACCATCTTTTTTTTGTAAAGTTACTTTTGCTTTTTTTTCTTTTTAAAGTTGGTAGTCATAAGCACTTTGTCTAGAAATCATCAAAAGTTGTTTTGTTGTTTTGCTAAGCTAGCTGTCACGAGCTTTCTTTTCTTGGAATCACCAAAAGCCAATTTTGTAAAGTTTCTTTGGTAATCTTGAACATTTGTCTTAAGACCACTAAACTGATTTAGATTCTTATGTAGGTTATCCTTACATTTGGTTTTCAATGTTAGCCAATCCTTCATCACTAACTAAATTTTCTAAATCATCAATATCAATCAAATCATCTAGTTAATCTAAATCATCCAAAATATCTAACAATTCATCATCATGATTTGGATCCCAATTTTTGTAGTGTTGGACTAATTAAGTATGTTAAGTGTTTATCTTATGATTGACCCAATATAAAGAATATCTTACCATAAAAATCTTTTGGATGGAATCTTTTATAACTAAAGTGTATATTTCTTCAAGATTTTCAACAAACCAATTTCTGGCAAATACTCTAGACCTCTATTTTTATATTTGTTGAACTAATGGAATTGAGTAGTCCCAAACATTTTGTCGAGGAAGATTAGGTTTGTAGCAACCTTGATCGTTCATAGTGATAACATGTCTTGTTGGTTTAATCCCATTAATGAATTTTGGTGGTGAAGGTTTTATGCTTAAATGAACATAATGCTCTTCATTAGCCATTAATTGTAATCTAAATGTTGTTATTCTTCTACCCACTTGGTCAAATTGATATAAATCTATAAAAAAAAATTTGCATTACCATACCATGATCCATAAGCAGTTAAAGGGTTAACTCTAAGTCTTTAAACTTATATGGTTTGTAGAACTCTAAATCAATGTTAGCTTTGTAAATTAAGAAATCTAATTAACAAAAGCATAAAGTTTGGTTGATTGGGACTTCTTTGCATGTAGGGAGTTGTAGTTGATAACTTGGTCCTTCTCTTGTTGGATAATAGTTGGTTTCACACCATACAGTGATGCCTTGATATGCTTCAGGAGAGAATGCAATTGTTTTGAGAAATTTTTAAAGAGTGATGAATGTTTTTTCAAGACATTGTTGTATATTTTGATTTACTAAAAATAATATATTTTTATAGTTTTGAAAATGATGATAAAAAGTATTGTGGAAGAAGAAGAATTAGTTGTACTTTATTTCATTTATTTCAATGAGAGAGATATTTGTTGGGTTTCACTCAAAGATGCACTCATAAGCTTTAAATATTCCAAAACCAACTCACCTTTTGTTTTTTGAACTCTTGTGGTTCATTCAAGCTCACAAGGTTTTTTGTGCTTTTCTTGAGTGATTCTAGCTGACTGGTAAGGCCCTTAAGACCATCAATGTAGTCTTGTAATTTTAAAGGAAAATTTTGATTATTTTCACCTTTTTGTTTCAAATAAAAACTAAAAGATGGTACTGATAAAGGTTTTAAAACTTCTTTAATAGTTATGGAGTTTTTTATGGGATTTTTTTTTTTCATAACTATTAAGTTATGTATATCAAGCATTCCAATAGTTGACAAACTAGAGTGTTTATAAAAAATGTGGGTCTTATGTATTTTCTACATAACCCCCCAAAGCTTTTTGTAAATCATAATATCTTTTGTATTCTACTTGAGGATGTAAAGTAATTTGTTCTTGAACTTTGGAAAATTTAGAAAAATTTTCTAGTAATGTACCCTTGAAAATGAAATAATAATTGTAATTGGAATTTTGGGATTTTGTAAAGAAATATTTTGCCAATGCATTCATAACATGCAAAAAAATTAAGGTCTTTCCTTTGGCTTCCAAAGGTTATCCAAAAGGCATTGGTGATCAAATTTCAATTTTCTATTTTACACGTCTAAAGGAAATTTTGGTTTTTAGAGAAAAGGTTTTTAGGTGGAATCCTTCAATATCTATGAAATTTTTCATTTTTTTGCAAAACATATCAAAATTTGTTAATTGAGGGAATAAGTTACTTAAAAATTCAAATGACATTTTTGTAGAAAATTTTTGCATAATTAAAATAGAACTTACTTTTGGAATTTTTTTAAAATTTTTAAATGAAAGAAAGATTTTATAAATATCCTTAAGTTTTTTGTAAAAGAAATATTTTTTATAACAAAGAATTTTGTATATAGGGGTAGGATTATACCAATTGTAATTGGAAGAGAGAAACTTGGAATGGTTCAATGTGTTTGGTTTGTTCTTAAAATCAAGATCTAAAGCTATGATTCCAAATATAGGTTTTGACTAAAAAAACATGATTGATCTAGGGTTTAGAAACTTGTATGGATGATTTGGAAGGTTGTTCTCCTAATTTAGAAGAATCTTGGTGTAATTTGTTTCTTAAGGTGTTGAGTTCCTTTTTTGTAGAAGAAGTTGGTTCTAAAGAGATTAGTTTTTGTTTTAGTGTTTAGATAAGAGTTTCTAACTTTGAGTTTTAAAAGGTTTGAAAATAGGATGTTTAATTTTATTGGTTTCAAGTTTGGATTAGATGATGGTTTGCTAAATTTGGTTTTCTATACGATTCAGTTGGGTTCCTATGATATAAAGATAAGTCTTGGTGAAATTAGTTTGTTAAATGATCATTTTCAAAAGTTTTTTAAGAATATCAAATTCTTGGACAATTTTGTAAGGTGTTAGTTCAATAAAATTTTGTTGATGGACTATCTTAATTTGTTTAAGAGGCAGATGTTTTGATTTTATAACATGATCATTAGGAGTAATCCATTGCTTACCACATTAATGCTTAATGGTACTTTTCCCTTAATCTAAGCAACATGAAATACAAAAACTTGCTTTTACTCTCCTTGAACTTCACTAATATAATTATGTGTAGGAAATTTTAGTTTCAAGTTTTTTATTGAAAGTGTGGCATTTAGGACCCAAATGCTAAGCCTTTCCATAATGATATCATATGACAAAGGGATATTGATGATGAGGAATTAAAAAGTCATATAGGAAACTTATTGTTCAATTCCAACACTATCAATGGAGCCATATAGGACATTGAGCTAAATGGAAAAGTTATAGAAATGATATGTTGTCAGCTTCAAATTTCCTTAAACAACCCCAATTGTTTAAATGTGTTGTAATATAAGATATCCACTAAGCTACTTATGTCCACTAGAATGCATATAACTATATAACTATCAATGATGGTCAATATGATGAGTGGTCAACATACAATTGCTTAACCCTCTTTATGTCCTTATCCATAAAGATGATTAATACATCATTCTTCTTGTAAAGTTGCTTGCATTATATGCTTTAAATCCTTTTGGCTTAAGATTTTCAAGTTGTACAACATCCTCTTTCTATTAATGGTCTTCTATTAAGATTTTCATTACACCTTTTGTTTGTCCATGGTTTGCTTTAAGATCAAACCCTTCCCTTTGCCTCCTTACATGACTAATGAGTTTTAAACTCTCTCCCAAGTTTTCATTTTGAGACACCTCCCCTATTCTCCTTTGTCAACATGTTTACTATTTGCACAAATTGGTTAAGGTAGCCCATCTAATGAATTTTTGATCTCATGCTTATACTTTTTATGCTAATTAGTTGTACATCTATGGTCCTTACAAAACTAGCAATAATTTATTCAAATTTCTACTCTCTAAGGGCCTATGAACTTTCATAACTAACTTATTATCTTTTGTTCTTAGATTTATGTTAAGATCTTGGACTTGAACATAGTCATGGGATTATAATTGCTTTATATGGGAAAATTCAAGTTTCTACTTCTTTCTTTGGTGTCAACAATCAAACTTTTACTCCTCTTTTTTTATTTTTATTTTGTTTTATAGCCTTCTTACGCCCATTCTCAACTTGTTCTCTTTATTTTCTTCCTTCTTTATGCACTTTTACATCTTTCTTAGCCCTTTTTACCTACTCTATATTAAGGGGTATCACAACTCGACACAAAAAGAAATGGTGATCAATGTAGGGCCTTATGAATAAACAGTGACTAATAGGCCACCTATAATTGTTGCAACATCGGTATGACAAATTATTGACAATAAAGGCAAACCATACTCGTAAGGTGTTCTACCTAATTTATCCTCACCATTTGTTTGGCCCAAGGAATGCTATTTAACGTTTTGTCATCTCAAATCATTTTTACGATACTAGAGTTGCCATGATCTTTTAAGATGCGATTAAAACATCATAATCACTAATTCAAAGAGCCACTTTGTCCTCTAAACTAAAAAGACTTAATCTATGTCATTGGTTCAATTACATTTAGCAAAAGTCAAGACTAACTCAAATGTCCATTGTAAACAACAATACTATGACTTTAACATTAATTATATTTTCATATTTACTTTTATTTTAATATTTCCTTTTATTTTAATATTTTATTTGTTTGTCCTTTTTTATAACACGTGATTTAAGAAGTTTTTATCATAAGTATATACAAAAATTTTGGAAATGTTAATGTGATAAAAAGTGAGATTAGAGTTTAAGAAAATTTGTGAGACTCTTAAAGGGAAATGTGTTTGGGTTGTGAAGTGTTTCTATTGATAAGATCCTTTATACCCAAAAGAAATTCTGAGAATGACAAGATTTTTCATGGTGATCACTTACATTGAAGACTTTAAAAAAGATATGATACTTTTAATAAAGGTGGCTAGTTTTAAAGTAATTTTGAAAAGGTTTATACAATGATCCCTTATATCGCTTATATAAAAAAAAAAATTGATTACTTTGAGGAGAATGCAAAATATTTTGAAATTTTAGAAAATTTACTTAGGGTATGTAATTTTAAGATTTTGAAAAGAGCAAATGTGTAATTTTAAAATTTTTGAATTTTGAGAAGATTTGAATTTTTATCTTAGTCAAAGTAAATTTACTTTAGAACTTATGATGGATGTGGAATTTGAAGAAAATTATTTTGGAGAAAAGAAAAAGTTTGTACTTGAAATGGAATTTTTATTTAATTTTTCTATTCATAATTATTCATAGGTAATTATGAAAAATTTAAAAATTTTATGAAAGAAGTATGTAAAATTGAAAAAGATCTAAAAAGAAGTAATGAAATTAGAAGTTCATGATGGTGATTTTAATGTTTGAATTAAAAAAGATGCGAAAATTTATTTATAAATATATACAAAATCTATAATTTTTGAGAATTATGAAAATTTTAATAATTCTCACTTTAAAATTTTATTTTTGGAAAGTGTATATACAAGTTTTGTTATTTGTGGTCATTTTTAGAAATTTTATCATGAGATTTTGAAAAGCTTTAGGAAGATACATTACCTTAAATTTAAAAAAAAAAAAGAAAGAATTTTTAGCAATTATAAAAAAAAAAAATTATACATTTTTATTAATAAAGATGGACTAGTCAATTATTTAATTGAGTCTTACTCAAATATAACTAGGACGCCCAAAAGAAAATAAAACGGTTATAAATATAGAAAGAGGACTCCAAGCCCACCAACTTGGCTCAATTAAAACCCAAAGCCTCCTTTTTATGCATGCTGCCAACCCCCTCCCCATGCCAAAACGTTGTAGTCTTGGCCAAGCTATATATTTATGCTTTCGTCAAATCTAAAAGCCGAGGTCCTCGGCCTCCTCACACCACCGCCAACCTCACCTTTTGGGCGCTATGCTTTTGTTCTTCAAATGCTCATTCTGTTGGTTTTAGACAATGAGGTCCCAGCCAAGTTTTGATACTCTGTGCTTCAGATTCTCGAGTCTTCCATTGAGCCTTGGATTTTGGGGTTTCCTTTATTTTCCTTTTTTAAAGATTTTTTTCTGAAAAAAACAAAAAAATGGGTTTAGAATGAAATTTTGAGGGAGGCTCTACGGGGATTTTACAAGGATTTGGTATCATTTTCTTGATCCCACTTCGCTAATTTCCAATATCAGATTTTGAGTTTATTGTTTCCTTTTATTAAGTTTCAAATTTATGAGAGGAGCGAGCTTTAATTCTGGTTGGTTGGGGGGGGTTCAATTTCGTGTTTGAATTTTTTGAGTACAACGTTGAAGACCGATGGTGGTGATGAGGATGATAAGCCTTGACTTGCTCTTGATTCTAAGATTGTTTCGGCTTTGTTGAGTTTTATTCTGAGAGCCAAAGTGGAAGAACTGTTATTTTGGTTTTCTTTGGCCGTTTCCAGACTTGGGCTTTTTGAATATTTCTTTTTGATTTCTAATTTTCTGGTAAATTTGGCAATGACGTTTGAATCTGGAGAGGCGGGTGATGACTGGACTTGAAGCTTCTTTTCTACGGCGAGAACACTGACCCGAGACTTGCCTCGCATTGTTTAGTAATTATGACTTAATTTATGTGTTTTCTCGATTATGTTGGTTAAATGAACAGTGGATGAAAATATAGACTGACAAGGTATAGGACGAAATAACAGATGGTCATAAGCAAATATCACGTAACAAATATTGATGAAATGAAACTCAAGATCAATTGATACAATGTTAACGAAATAAGGTTAATATTGCAAATTATTGAAGCCTTAATTGGAATAAGGCACAGCAATATAAATTGATGAAGTATAAAGAAGAATAAGAGATAACAATATTATTGGTATAGCATAAAAGACTAATAAGAGATTAATAATTGATAAAGCATTAGAGTAAGGTACATGATAACAAGTAATGATGGGTGAGTAAAGCATTAGTTTTATAAAACCTTGAGACAAATATTAATCTTTTTTCTTTTTCCAAAGATTGTTTTGTTTTTATTAGTGGCAACAATTGTGATATAATGTGGCTGACAATCCAGGTTCAGCATGGATGTGGCCTTGTTGCACCTCCACTAGTGGCAGTAATTTAGCTAGGTGGTTTTCTTTCTTTACTGATTTTATTGTTCTTGATGTGCTCTTGCTATTATCAAATGTTGACTTTGATAAATATGTGGTTCTCAACTACCATGAAAGTGCTTGTTTGTTAGCTCCCAATGGAAGTTCCATAATCATTAATTGTCAAAAGAATGCTTTTTGGCATAAAACATTTTGCTTTGATGCTTTTTGGTTCAGTGTTTGATGGTGAAATGTGATTCCTCCTTAATTGATTTGTCTTCTTCTATCATGTGATTGTTTACTAGTTCAAATATGAACTATCAGCAATCACTGTCAATGAGAATGTTTTATATTTCAATTAAAGCTCTTAGTTGTTGATTTATGTTAATTGATTGGGCTAATGATAAGTGGAAGTTTGATTTTACTTTTTCTTTTTTGTTTTTTTGTTCATGTGCCTCCATTTTTGCTTTATCAAAGAGAATGTTACCCTTTTAAAGCCTTTCACCTACTCCGTCTGCTGTTCCTTTTTGCTGTGCTAAATAATACTAGTTTGTAATTGGTTAATTAATGATAAGATCAAAAATTGTAATGATTTCTTCTTGTTAGTTTAGAAAATCTCTTTGGCCTTTTATAGGAGTTTGGTCATCATTTAGTTCCATTTTAACTTGAATCTTTGGTCATAAATCTTGGACTTTATGAGCTTGAAAATACTTGTAACTAGACCTTAACTTGGGCAGAACTTGATTGACATGAAGCAAAAATGGGTTTGAACTTGGGCTTACCTAAGATTTGACTATGTGGCCATAGGCCTCCTTTGTATTATTTATCTTTCTCAATAAAGGAAATAAGTGTTTATTATCTCTTTATACTTTTTCAATTTGTAATTAATTCTTAATAAAATTATTTCTTTATTCTCTACCTTGTTTTCTTTGGTAAAAATTCATAATATTGTAAACAAAATAAAGATATAGCAAGGGGCTTATTAGTCAATTGCATCAACTTAACAAAAGTATTGGCTACCTTTTTGTCAAGGGGAAAGAGAACTCTAACTTTTGTAATTTGTTTGAGAACATGGCTAAGTACACATTGGTGTCAAACCTTAAATGTCTAACATCTTAATGTTGAAATGTGTCATAAATTTTGTGCTACAAATTCTCTAAGGGACTAATTTGCTTTTTGTCATATAACTATAAAAGCTATAAGAGTTTTCTTTCTCCTTTATTGGTAATGAATCGAGTTATGCACAAGTTGCCAAGCTGCTTAGAAGATGAGATGGAGAATTTAGGCAACTTAGAATACAATTATTGTATGACGACTCTTAAAGCATCCCACTCTATTATAAGAAGCTAATGGTGGCAATGTTAATGAACATGATAACCTTCTAGGAGAATAGATAAATCTTTCACTTGTGCCTTCTCATTCTAAGTTATGGATAAGTCATGTGCTAGGAATAAGGTTAAAGGATGTTTATTCATTATTACTTCGAGGCTACTATATTGGTCTTGTCTTAATATCTCTACAATAAGACTTTGTCTTTGAAGTATTTCAGATTGCTGAAAAGTTTGCAAGTCAATCACCAATAATGGAATATTAATAGACAGAGTTGACTGATTTTACCAAAGAATGGAATTATATGGTGGTGACTATAGTTTGGTTATTATAGGTAAAAGTGTTTGGAGTCGTTTGGTCTATTACCTTGTTTTTAAACTCTTAAAAAGACTAATTAAAGGTGATGTTGTTTTGTAATGCTTGATTACAAAATAAAATTAAAGTACTTAATTTAGATAGCTTAGAATACAGTCCTTCTATGACGACTCTTAAAGCATCTCACCTTATTGTAAGAAGCTAATGGTGGCAGTGTTAAGCATGATATCCTTTTAGGAGAATAGATAAATCTCTTGTGCATTTTTGTCTAAGTTTTGAATAAGTCATGTTTTAGCAACAAATTTAAAGGATGCTTATTCATTACTACCTTAGGGGCACTTTATTGGTCTCTACCTGATATCTCTATAATAGGATTTTGTTTTCGAAGGATTTTAGTTTGTTGAAAAGTTTGCAAGTCGATCGCCAATAGTGGAATATTAGTATAAATGGTGTTAAATTACTCAACCAAAGAATGGAATTAAATGGCGGTGACTATAGTTTGATTATTGTACATAAAAGTGTGGAGTTGTATAGTCTACTTCCTTATTTTCAAACTCTTGAGAAGAATAATTGAAGGTGATGTTGTTTTGTTATGCTTGATTACAAAATAAAATTAAAGCATTTAAATTTTAGAGGCCTAAAATTTATGGTATCTCAAGTGAGAGATAAGACTATTAAGAAAAGAAGAATTTATTTTAATATTAGAACTTAAGAAGAGGAACTCAAGAATCTCCTTATATGATTATTTAAAGAAATGTTTAGCTTAATAGATTAAATTATTTTGAATAAAACTTACTTTATTTAATCTAGACTTACTTATGAAGAATTTGTTGATTAGCCTATCAATAAGAGGAATAGTGTAGTCTCGATAGATGGTCCTAATACTAAATTTATTTCTAAAGTAAATATTATAATCAATATCTAGATTAACAAAATCTTCAAGTAGAATGATTTTTACATTATCTAATTGTAATGAAGAGGTTGATATAATAGATTATGGTAAACAAACTTTACAAATAATTAAAATAGAATAAGAATTCTAAAATTAGAATACACTTAAAGAATCTAAAAGTAATATTTATAAAATATAGACATTTGATAATTTTTTTAATAATTATATTATGGATACAATAAAAAAAAACTATCACAATAATCTAAATATTCAAAAATATATATTCTTTGTAGATATAGTAAAGAAAATTTATCAGGCTAATCTTAATGTTCAAAAAATAGTCTTAAACAAGAAAAATTAATAGAATCTTACAAATCTTCTTACAAGTCTTAAACATAGTGATTGATACTTCTATATTAATATCTTTAAGAGATTTTACATTTTTAGATTTTATAAATTCTTTACATAAAGTCAATCTTTAAGTCAATTGTTTTATTTATTTTAACTTTTATCCCAATTATTATATATCTTTATTTGATTCTTAAGAATATGTTACCTAGATCTAAGAATATAGTCTTAATTTCTAGAATATATTATAAAATATTTCCTTGCACTCTTAAACCTAATATTTTGAGAAAAACACCCAAAGTTCAAACACTTTTAGTTGAAATAAATTCTAACAAACTTATGTGTAAAAACACAAAAAAGTATTAAATTGGTCAAAAGTTACTTTTAAAAAAAAATAGATTTGACCAAAGAAACAAATATTTAATCAAATAACTCTCAAGCCAAAACCTATATAAATAATCCAAGGTGATAAAGATAATATAGAAATAATATTGCCTTCTTAAAGAAGATAATAGATAAATATTTATAAAACACAAAGTTCTATTACCGACCTTCCTTCTAGTTCAAAGTCAACATTTATAAGAATTGATATTAACAAAACAATTTTGCAATCATATTATACCACTACAACTCAATCTAATAGCAAAAAGTCCACTTCAATGTCTCTTGCACATAAAAAAAGGCAATTGTCTAATTAATTAAACATGATTAAAAATGATAATTTTAAATTAAATAAAGATTTAGTAAGAACAAATGACTTTGGTTTTTTTAATGATTATCCAAAATAAAAAAGAAATATGATTCAAGCAAATTATTATGAAAATTTAAATAATCTAAAAATACATATAAAATTATTTGAATGGTCTAATATTTATGAAAATAAATTTAAAAATAAAAGTATTATTAGATCTCAAAAACAAGCTCGACAAACTTCTAAAAATAAAGCCATAGTTTCTATACATCCTCTAATAAAAGAATATAAATTTAACTATACTAATGAATTAGTTACAATTTTTCTTTTAAGATTTTCAAAATATATTCAAACTCTACAATAATTACACAAAAAGATATTAGAAATATACAAAATCAAAATAATTATATAAATAGAATATTAAATATAATTGCTCATAAAATTTAATAATAGAAAATAACACTTTAGAAAAATCTAAAAATTCTACGAATAACCCAATACTTATAAAGTCATTATTTATTCCAATAAAAGTTTTAGTAGAAAATAGATTAAAATTAGGATTAAAGTCAAATGATCTTTTATAAACAATAACAAAATAAAATAAAATAAAATCTTTAAATATTAAAAATGATGATAAAAAAATACATGTTTTAGCAAATGACAAAAATATAAACAATATAAAGAGTTTGCAAAATCAATTTGAAGAAAAATTAAATATTAATAAAATACATTATAATAGAGAATAATTTAGTAAACTAAAAATAAGATATTTTTATCTTAAACCTTCATTTATAGATGTAGCAAGTAAAGAAAAACCTTATTTAATAAACATGAATTTTGATGGAATTCGTATTTATGAATAAGATATTAATGGATTAAGTGAATATAATATTGCTAATGTTTTACAAGAAATGGAAATGGAAGAAACAATCTATCAAACTAGAAGAAATTTTGACAAATATATAGCAAATAACTTAATAGTAGAATTTACAAGAATGTCAAAAGGATGGTTGGATATTTATTTAACTAATCAAGAAAGAAAAGATGTAATAAATGTTATGAGGTAAGAAATTATTACTATACCAATAAAGGGAACTTCTCAAACATACACAAAAATAGAATTAAAAAAAGACTTTATAGATACTTCACTTTATACTATTACTAAATATTTTGTTAGAAATCCCAATCAATTTCAACAAAAATATTCAAAAATTCCACTTAACCTTTATCATCCAACATTATAGGATTTTAGATGATAAAGGGATATATTCTTACCCAAAATTTTTATTATATCAGATTTTAATTATGTCTTTTGAAAGAACAATTTATAGCTAGATTATCCAAATTGTTTGCCAAAAAAGTTAAAATTAAAATTAGAAATATATATGACAAAAATGTATCATGTGATGCTTTAACCTATGGAAACATAATTTCTCATATAAATAATGAGGACTTACAATTTTGTATAGATCTTATATTGAAAATAAAATAAAAAATAAATTACAAGCAAGTGGGAAGGAATTAAAATCATTTTGTACATAATAGGATTATGAAATATTGTTGGCTCCATCTAAAGTTAAAAAAAAAAAAGAATAATAAGAATTTTAAAAATCTAACTTTAAGAAGAAAAATTATGAGACATTTGACAAACCTTTTAAATCCAATAATAAAATTAATAAGTTTAGATGAAAGAAGACCAATACTTAAAGAATAAGAAATAAGTAGTTTGTTATAAATATGGACAAAAGTCAATGTAAATTAAAAAAAAAAAGTGTAAGTTTATGAATTAGAAGGGAAAATTAAAAATAAAATAAGTTTATGAATTAGAAGGGAAAATTAAAAATAAAATACTTAATATATTAGAAGAATTATCAAAAACAAATAAGGATATAACCTTTAGTAATGAAATGTTAGAAATATAGGATCTTTTAATGTCTTTTCCATGTAGTAATGACAATGAAAATGAAAAGGAATTTTGTACTAGTCATGGATATATTAATGTTATATCAAAAGATAAAAAATTACTAATAGACATAATAAATAAAATTGATAACCAAGAAATTAAAAAAGCATACCTAATAAAATTAAAAGACTTAATAACAAAGGTATCAGTAAGGGATGTCAAAATACCTTATTCATTAGATAAAATATATTCTAGATTTCCTTTTAGTAATGGGAAATTTTCTATTAAAGTTTTACAATAAGAAATTTTCAACCTAAATGAATTGAAAATAAGTTTAAAGGACCTTGACAATGAAGTTTCTCAGGTATAATTAATAATATCATGGCTTTAATAGCATTAATAAATTATGCTACTAATAATAATTATATATAAGAATATGTCAAAAAAAAAGAAATATATTTTTAAAATACCTTTATATTAGTAAAAAATTTAAGTTAATCATTAATCTCAGGATTGTTATTCTTAACATAAATTTACCGTTTTTAAAGTAAATTCTCAAAAAAATAATTACTATTATAATTAATAGAGAAATTTGTTTTGAATTTATTTCTAAGCTTAAAAAGACTAAAATTAATACATTGAAATACTAATCAATATTTAAACAATTAATGTTAATAAAAAAAGCCTTCACATTTTTTAAATAAATAAATAAATTACAAACAAATAGAAAAAGATATACAAAATGAAGAAAATCAATAAATTATTTTCAAATAGCTTTTTGGAATAAAAAAGACATGTATAAGCTTAACTTATATAAATGATTTTAATGAGAAAAATATTTCCACTAAAACTAAACCTATACAGATGAATAAAGAATTATTGAAATGGTGTAAAAAAGAAATAAATCCATTATTAAAAAAAATAATTAGGTTAAGTAAATCACTATAGTCATATTTTTCATTTTATGTAAATAATGAAGGAAACATTAAGAGAAGTACTCTAAGATTAGTGATAAATTATAAACTTTTAAATAAAGTACTTGAATGAATTAGATACTATATTTCTAATAAGAGAGATTTAATTAAAAAATTAATAAAAGCAACTATATTTTCAAAGTTTGGCATAAAATATAGATTTTGACAAATATAGATTGATGAAAAAGACATGTGTAAAAGTACTTTTACTATTCCATTTGGATATTATGAATAAAATGCTATTCATTTAAATTAAAAAAATACTCTTTCTGAATTTCAAAATGTTATGAATGAAATATTTAATTTATATACAAAACTTACAATTATTTATATAAATAATATTTTAATTTTTTTCAAAATCTACGCAAGAGCATTTTAATCATCTTCAAAAATGTTTAATATTATTAAAACAAATGGACTTATTGTCTTTGTAAAAAAGATGAAATTATATTTGTCTAAGCAACTATTACTCTTATTAATATATCTATAAAATTTACTAGAAAAATTCTTAATGAAATAAAAAATAAACAATAAATACAAAGATTTTTAAGATATTTTAATTCTATCTTAAACTTTCCAAATCTTAAGAAAAATTCACCTAAGTGGAATAATGAAATGATACAAGTTATTTTAAAAATAAAATATTTAGTCAAGTCTTTACCATATTTAGGCATTCTTAATCTTGATGCTTTTTTTAATATAGAAATAGATACTTCAGACTTAAGATATAAGGGAATATTAAAACGAAGAATTAGTAATAAGGAATGTGTGGTAAAATATCATTTTGATATATGACACTATTCACAAGTTAATTATTCAATTGTTAAAAAAAAAAAACAGTTTTAAGTATTGTTTTATGCATAATAACATTTAAAGATGATGTTTTTAATAAAAGATTTTTATTGTATATTGATTGTCAACTAGTAAAATTTATCTTAGAAATGAATGTTTAAAATTTGGTTACAAATAAATATTTATCCAATAACAAGCTTTATTTTCAAATTTTTATTTTAAAATAGAATTTATTAAAAAAAGTTGTAATTATTAACTTGATTTTCTTTTTAGAGAATTCCTCCAAGAAAACAAAGGGTTACTAAAATAAGTAGTATGAAAATTACAAAAGATTCATTCAAAATGGTTATTCATAAAAATTTCATGTTGAGATTATCTTTTACTAATAACTTTACTATTTTAATACAATTATCAATAAAATTAGTAGTTCAGAATATGTCACCTTTAATCATTACTATTAGAAATCACAACTAGTATCTCTATATTTTCCAATTAAACCAAACTTTCAAAGATCTACTTCACCTTCTCTCTCTTCTCACTTGACTATTAAATAAAAGATTATCGCTATTTATTTTATTTATTTTGTTAAACTTCATACAATCCTTATTTATTTACTTGAAATGGAGCAATGCCTAATTAATCAACTTTTAGATTTTAAATAAATTCTTTTAATAGTCTTCTCTTATAATTCTCACATTTTATCTGAAGATGAAAATAAAATTAAATGTTTCTATGAGTTTATATTTATAAATATCAAATCAACTAAAATTATACATATCAAAAATCCTAAAGACCCTAACCAAATTGCTTTTTGAAAAATCAAAATAATACAAGTCTTAATCCTACAAGATTGGAATTATTCTTGATTTATACATTTTCATTGTGATCAATAAACTTTCTTAATTGGTTCCATAAATGATGGAAAAAATTTGGAATTAATGAAAAAATCTTTTTAAAAGAAGTAATGATTGACTACACTTATTATTCAAAACATTGGATGAATCCAATTCATATAAGATGCCTTTTCTCCATTACTTTTAGTGAAACAAACTAGTGTTAAATGGTGGAATGACATCCCTATTTATTAAGCAATCTTGTAACCTATAGTTGATTATTATAATTGAATAGCACCTTTAAAAAAAAAAAAGAAAACACTCTTGGAAGCTTTATAGGAAGAAATGACAACATTTCTCATAGTCAAAAATAAAATTCAAATACATTAATAATAAGTGAATGTCAAAAGAGTAAAAAAAAAAATAATAAGTCTTATTTCAAATTTTAAAAGAAACACATAGAAGAGTATGTGAATGACTCATACTTCAATAATGAGTACTCACTTTGTGAATATGATATGAAATTAAGAGAATCATTGCTTTTCAAAAACATGTTGGCAACAAATACAATAATTAAAAATGATATATGTGGTGACATTACTATTGAACTATTTGAATTTTGATATAAAATCTTACAGTACTCAGACCTTAAACATATTTAAGTCCAAAATTTATATCTATAAATAGATTATTTTTAAAACAAACAAAGTGAGCTTGAAAGGCATAAAAGTTGGTAAAAGTTAAAGAGAATTCAAAAGAAAAGTACATTGATATTTCTGTTGCTTTCCCATCTTTGTAGGTTGTCATTCTTGTTATTAATATAGCTTCAACTTTTAAAATTTTATAACCCTATCTTCGTAAGTCTTCAACTTCCTATCAATTTGAAAACAGTTATTTAAACTTTTCAGATTATAGAAAGTAAATAGCCCCTACTTACTTAAAATCTTACAATATGAATTATAGTAGCCAAATTTTCTTAAATTACTATATTTTAAATGAATTTGTAAGATTAAGATGGAAGCTTTATAAATATATAGTATAAGTCTTTGGAATAACATCACATACCTTTAGAAAGCATTATTATGTTGCATTTGTATACCAAAATATGCAACCACAACCATGTGTTTATAATTAGTAATGTATGTTTGCGGGAGTGGCTCAGTGCTACAAAAATTCCAACCACAAATAGGCAATACTGAGCAAAACAACTATATGCACCTAGAGGCATGCCAGTTTCATCCAAAACTACCACTCAAGTTCTAAAGCCGCGGCCCTAACAGAAATACACGCCTATGCTCACACAAAAGAAAGGGGAAGATGGCTTAAGATGGAGCTAAGGCTCGGAACAACATTGATATGGCTATGATGGAGCACCAAGATATGAGGCCAATCGCAAGATGTCACTGAAAACTCCACCAGCTGTAACCTGAGCCCCAGCACCCGGCCCACGAATGATTAAAGGCTGTTCCTTGTACCTTTTAGTCGTAAAAGCTATGATATTATCAGAACCGGAGAGCTGTGAAAATGGATGATCTGTCTTGTATCTTCGCAACTCAACACGTCCCTCTTCACTCACCACATCAACCACCCCAACATATCTCAAAACCTTCAGATTACACGGAAACATATTCAAAACAGGATTAGAATCTAACATGCTGACTCAAAGATTCCAATGCCAAACCAACATGTCTATAATTCTAGCAATTAATCCTGGAAGACAATTATCCACTAGATCCATTATGTTTACCAACTTTGCCCTCAGAGGGTGTAACATTTGTTCCAGATATCCAAGAGGAAACATTTGCATAACTGATACTGATAATGTCATTTTGCCTTTCATTTTTCTCTTAATCATGACATACACATCAATTCTCTTTAATTTCTCATTTTCTTTTAAAATGATTTTTTTGAAACAAGTATGGTGAACAACTTTTTAGGCCATCACAAAAGGTGAGGCCACCTTCATATGAAAAAAGATTGCAACAAAGTCATTCTAAAAGATTTAAACTCTAGTCCACAGCATTTAACCCAAAAACTATTTCCCTCCTAAGGATAATTTTTCTTCCAGTATCATGTAAGCACTTTTCCCTTGGATGAATGAACTTGGTTTTGAAATTATCATGCGAACAATATTTGCTATTAATTATATATTACTCCAACTATGTTCCTACAGGTCTGCTAACGGAAAAAGTATCTAACAAAGCAAGTATCTTAAGAGATACTCACATCCCCTGCTTCCTCAGCCTCTTGTCTTTTATATGCCAAGTCTTGGTCAAACTGTGGCAACTGCTTCATAAATTCTTCAGCAGAGGCAGCAGCCTTAAGCAATAATCATAAACATTACATCAGAGATAGAAGTGCAACCTTTAGGCACAGTGTTATTGACATTAATTGAATCTTACTCTTAATGGTTCTGGGACAAGACTTTCAACAGGGATATCAGCAAGTTCCAACTTTAAGCCAGATTCTCTGGCAAGAATTATTACCTGCAAAATGTATTAATGTGGGGAAGTGGAATAAGTGCATTGCAGAAGGAATGAAATCATAGTCAGTGAATCCCATCACACGGAACAACTTCATAATTACTGCATGTTGACTGAGAACTTCTCACCCATTGATCCAATACAACTGTAGTGAGAAGAAATAATTAGGTGCATGAATGATGTCACAAAGAGAAGCCCAATCACCCATGCACAAGAAAGTCATTATGAAAAAAGATTGAAGATCATGTAATAAGAGTGTGATCTAACAACAATAAACTGATAACTGGAAAATTGTGGGTGCAAACTTGAAATTTAAGCAGAAGGCACCTTTCTGGCAACATCTGTTCCAGATAGATCATCCCTTGGATCTGGTTCAGTATAACCTGCTTGCTTTGCTTCTGCCACAACCTCACTAAATGCTCGTTTGCCTGAAAAGTTGTTGAAAATATAGCTCAATGTCCCACTGCAACAACAAATAATGAGATTAATCTTAGATTATTGAAAAGAAATGTTAACTCAGTGTTTCTGGTGTTCTTGTTTGTGACTGAAAGTTAACCAGGTAAACAAGACTCACCTAAAAATTCCTTCAATGCGCAATATTTTATCGCCTGTTTCCAGGAGACCTTGTAAAGTGTTAATAATTGGAAGTCCAGCTCCAACTGTAGCCTCATAAAAGTAATGTGTGTATGATCGCCGTTGAAGAGCTCTCAGCTTTAAGTACTGGATTTATGCAAGGAAAAAGGTTACCAAAAGCCCAAAAACATGGAGTGGTACCAAAGCACATTTGAAGCATAGCAAAATCAGTGAAAGAAAACTTCCCAACTCAAACAGTGAACAGAAATGGTCTGTAGTATTGTTGCATCTAGGTTACTAAAATGAACTCATGCATCTGATTCATTTTTCAGTCACACTAAGACCTACAAATACTAGACAATGTAAACTGTAGGAGACTTCACAGGATAATAAAAGGATGGACTGCCCTGGAGACAGATCTGGGAATTTATTCCCGTTGCTTCACTTAGGCATGCTTTCAACCAATAGACAGCAATTCCAGTTGTAGAGCTATTTGTAGGTCATTATTCAACTTTAATACCTTTTCCCACAAAAGCCTTGAGGACAAATACAGTCTTATTATTTGATGAAGTCTTGTTGATGAATAAGCTCACTTAAATGTATGCAATCTCCTAGGTTTTTGCACCTAAAGATGCATTAACGTGGTTTAGTATTGAAGGCATCTAAATTGAGCCTTTCTTACTCAAAATACCATTGCAGTGCCAAACCTCATCTATTTCTAGAATCTAGAAACCTAAATTAATTTGATCTGTGGCCATCAAAATATAAATCAGTGGACTGGTGGTTTGGGCCAATCAGATTATTCAGACAACTCCTACTACAGAAGGGGTCAGAGAAGTTGGGTAAAAAGGTTGAATTACATTGAGCAGACAGATTTGGGAAGACCCTTAATGTTCTTTTGATTGCTGTTACTCTGGATAATGTAGACGGATGATACATTCACAATGGAGCCCGATTGATGTAAAAAACATTAGGGAGAAAAGATAATCAGAGAAATGCGGAACTAAAGATGGTAAGCTACCTCTATGCCAATGGAGACAAAAAAGAAAATGGATTAAAATTTAATCGATTGGCCACAAACTCAATTGTCCCTTTTGTAGGATAAGCAACCTATTTAGTGACACATTTTATTTCTATGATCAGTATGAAAGTGACAAATGGAACCCTCAAATGAAATAGAATCCAGCTTAGCAATCTTTGATTCAAAATCCTCCTGTGATTGGACGGTACAAATTTAAAGTTTAAAAGCATCATCCACCGTGGTGGCCAGATCCAATGAACAGATTCATATATGAGTAAATGAAATTGACTAATTCAAGATCCATCACTAAATTTTTAATGTAGTTGGATATACTAGGTGATAAGCCAAAGCAATCTTTTTAGAGTCCCTTTCAACACAACTGGGACAAAAATACTACCTTATAACTGAGTTTAAGAGGGTGAATGACAAGTGGCAGTAAGAGTGTCTTAAGTACATAGAAAAATTTATTGATTTTATATAAGCTAATAATGTCCATTCTGCAGAAAAGGTAGAAAAATATTTTTGCAAAACAACAATTATGTTAGAACTGATGATCTAGAGGTCTGTCAATCGAACTCCATGAAGAAAGCCTGAGTTGGAGTCATATTGAGAATGCCTATAAGATTATATTTTGACCGTGATAAGCTCATATGCAAAATATCACTCACTAATAATGACTTGTAGCATGTGACCAGAGTTAGCAAGAGTGGCCCAATGGCATGCCTTGCAAATTCCTAGTGTTTAAACATTTAGTGATGTGTACTGTAATAATATCTTCTACACGAGATTAAGACAACACAAATTTAAGCATAAAACAGTCAATATAATAAGGCAAAACAATGAAGAAATATCTAAGCTATGCTTTCTGTAATGTTGATGACATTACCATATCAAGGGGTCCCGAGTTTGCTTTTTTGTTTGGGGTGATGACATGAATTCCTTCTCGCAACCAGTCATAGTAATGGCGTGCAACATTGGTGTCTGCTGTACAATCTACCAAAGCTGTGTTTGGAATGAAATGATTCCCATGTACATGTTGAGTGAATTTCTCTATGTCAGCCACTTCTCCTTTCTGCCTCATAATTTCTCTCCATTTTGACAAGTCAATCCCCCTAAGTCAAACATAAATTCACATGAAAAGTTGGCTAATAAAATAGTGATTCTGCCTCATACTAATTCATTTGACACTTCCCCATACCCAATAATGTGGGAAGCCTCGTTCACTGGGATGCCCTTTTTAATGGCCAGCTGTCTTCACAAATCTATTTGCATACAAAAATCATAGACAAGGGTACAGAAAGGTAGGATGGGTACACACACAAAAACAAAATCAAGCACTAGCATTGAGCACCTTCTTCGCCTTGCAACTTGAGCAAGGCACCACCTTGCCTAGACTCAATCAAGAAACTTAGGCCACACCTTGCCTTGCCCAGGCACCTAGGCAAGTGCCCAGAGCATTTTTAACAACACTGTAGTCCCTAATTGAAGGTGCTTCTCCTCGGCCAAGGCAAGGTGCTAAAGCTGTGCCTCACTTCGCCTCACCTTAGTAACTGGCTGAGTGCCTAAGTTCAGTTTTAATAACACTGGAAACAGGATATCTTAAGCAGCAGTATAAGACAAACTTCTTCCCATCATTACACCAAGAAAAGAAATTTGCCATTGAAAAGACCATTAATTACCAAAATAGAAAAACATAGGGCCCACTTAGCTTAGCTGACAGCTAGTGACTAAAAGAAGGTGACTAGCAACTCATTACTCTTAGGCTTTGCCTTTTGACTAGAAGTTAAATATTGACAACTTTGATGCTGATAAAAGAAAGTTGTCTTTAGTCAAAGTGGCTAATGGTCATTGAACAACAGGTCATAACCCTCCCAACAATTAAACCAAACACACTCTCTCACAAGTACCCTCAAAAGCTACTACACTTTGGTGACACTACTTTTTTTTTTTTTTTCCTCCTGACCAATGAATAAATTTGCAATGGGCACACCATATGTGCTTTAAACTAGGTTGTGATATGTGTAACCTACATATGCACATAAAGGTATATAAGCATGTATAACCATGTTGAACAAGAAGATAGCTCAAGCTTCAATGGATATTAAATAACAGAATGTCAACACTTGTAACTTAAGAATCAATTTCAACTAATAAGATGGTATAAATCCATCAACTAAGCTATGAAGCAACGTGATCTCATTTAACCATGCCATATTTTCTATCATGCACATTTTAATAACTAAAACTTAATTGGGCCCTAGTTATATGTGATACTTCTAATTAGGTGATCACCTTTTTCAGAAGACTTTTGTTAACATTTCCTCTATACTCTTGTTTAAAGGTGACTCAATGCATTTGCTGTTGCTATAAAGCAAAGAAACCACACTAAGAAAATAATCCCGAGAAACAATATCAAAATAGTAGCAATGTCATAAAAACTCATGACTTACTTGTCACTCAAAAGCATTGTTCTTGAACCAGTTATTCCCATAACACGCAAATCAATATTAAATTCTTCCTTGAGAACTGCTGCCTGCCAACAATTTCAGAACTGATTCAGATTAAGAGTTTAGTTGCCATGATAAAAAATGCAAAAAAGAAGCCATGAAACATAACACAAAACTGGCTAGTTCCAGCTCACTGGGATATTTTAGTCTAGAGTGCTTCTACTTCTTCTAAAGGCTGCTCTGCTAACCCATCCACCAGTCATGTTTGCAGAGTCAAAATAA